>JBCFYV010000012.1:61990951-62539975 GCA_039000515.1 Timema cristinae | reverse complement strand
GATAACCAATTAAGTCTTAAAAATTGAAATTCCTAAATGGTAATTAGAAAAATGGGGTTGGCGTGTGAGGCTTAAAATTGACAAAACGAATAGAAAAAGTTGATTCCCAGTGTAGAAGAAAACTAGAATTCGGAAGGAAAGTAGAGGGTCAATGCCAAATAGCCATAAGAATATGAAATTTTAAATTGTAAATGAGACCTCAGTAAATAGAGGAATGGGGTATAAAAAGAAAAGAAAATTAGGTATGATAGAAAATTTAAATTTGGCAAGCATGTAGAGAGAAACCGCCGGCTAGCCAAATTAAACTAGAGCTTACAATTTCTTGGAGTGAGTTGGAAAAAGAGGGTTGGGTGTGTTCAAAATTAATTTACATAACTATTGGAAACAGCTGTTACGTGTGGAACAAAACTGAAATTTGGTAGGCAGGTAAATAAACCACTCCAAATAACTCTAAATGGCTGAACATTTTAGATTTCAAAATGGAACTCCAGGAAATAGGTAAGGAGAAGGTGGAGAGGGGAGGGGGTGTACAAGTAGAATAAAATTTTGGCGTAGAAAATTGAAATCTTCAGAAATCTAGAGGGATCACTTCAAATAACCACATACATTTTAAATAATAATTATTTCTAAAGAGGCTGATAAAATGGGAGTTCTAAAATTTCCAAAACTAAAAATTAAACTATTTCTCGCAGCGTTATATGATTTAAATTTATCAGGCGAGTATAGTGACCACCTCAAACAATATGAAGGTCTGAAATCTTAAATTTCAAAATTAAGGAGCTGAAAATGGGGAGGGTGGCTCCCCTCAAATTTCCAAAGTTAATATAAAAAAAAATACTTTTAGGAGAAGTAGATAATTGAAATTTAGTATATAAGCTAATAGACTTTCCTGGATATCCGAATAATGTCTGAACATAGGGAATTTCAAAATTGAAGCCTGAGAAATAGAAGCGTTAAAAGTTATACAACGAAAATAAAAAAACTATTTTTGATGTAGTTAAGTTGAAATCAGGTGACACGTAAAAAATCTACTTGAAATAAACAAATAAGTATTGAAATTTCAAATTGGGAATGTGGGAACTGTAGAGGGTGGGAAGGAGAGGAGATTAAATTGACCTCTTTCCAAAAGAATTTTAAAAATCTACATTCCCGCACGGAAGAAAATTTAAATTCATTAAGTTGGTAAAAGTACCACTACACATAACCATTAAAGTTGTAAGGTTTGGGATTTAAAAACCAAGTGCTAGGAGATGGTGGAATGTGGACCTAAGAATTTCCTAAATTGATCAGAAAAAAACCTTTTTGATTATGGTGGAAAATTTAACTTTGTCAAGGCAGACAAAAAATGTATAAAATAAACGAATACAAAAACGAAAGATTATCTTAAGGTGGATACATATCTAATAAAACGAAGGATAAATTAGCGCCTATCCAGCAGTGACATAACAATTTAAATAAACAAATTCTGATGACATAGCTTGGGGACCATGATTCTCTTTAGGAAATCATGATACTCAATTTTAACAAGTTTCTGTAACAGAGATTTATTTAATTTATGCTCTTTGGTGAAATGTAATGCTCCTTTTTTATCCAACATGTTTCTGTAACAATTTATATTATATCGTTTCACTTATATAATGATCATGCATAGGTAAATATTGCGTTGTCAATGTATTATGTTCGTTTGTGCACTCTGTTTGTATATTAGGTAATATTTTCTTTATAAACTTTTATTTTTAATTTATTAGTGGTCACACTTAGTTTGTGATCACCAGAGCTAGCTCAGGATGGGTACACGGATGAACTGGCTATCTAACTGATGGCGGCCATGTGTTTAACGTTCTAACTTTATATAGTGTTGTGGGGCTTACACCCGTGCGAAGAACGAACGGGTCAAAGGCTAGTAGCATTTAAACTTTTTCTATTTATTTATCTAAACAAGTGGTTCCTTACCTTTTGTGGCCCATCTCCCCTTTCTGGAGGTTGACTAACACCTATCGCCCCCTTTTCATTTTCATTGTATGCCTAATTTTAATTTGAAGTAAGGTGTAAATAATAAAGCAGTTTTATTATTATAAACAATTTTACTACCGTATATAAAAACAACCAAAGCAGTTTTATCCGGTCACTCTTGAATAAAATAGAAAAAGAATGTACATTTTTTACAGATTTTTTTTAAATAACAAAGAAGTGAAATAATTAACTAAGATCATTGATGTACATTTAAAAAACAGGAGTACATGTTTTCATTTTTAAATTGGAATCTGGAAAAATTGAGAAAGTTGACAGTTAAAATTTGAAAAAATAAATGAAAGTTTGAAAATTTGTTATTGTTTTATTTTACCTTTTCAATGGCTGCCTTGTGCTTGGTGGATTTCAGTTAAAGCTTGAATATCCGGCTTTATGTTCGTCAAGTTCAGGCGCAAATCTCCTTTGAGGCAAATGTCCAACTTATTTCTTTGTTTTGTGAGGAGCTGGACAACAGAACTAAATCCTTTTTCAACTAAATATGTTGACGGGAAAGAGATGAGAAGTGGTTCAGTTTTTCCCCACAGTTGTGGATAAGTGTCTATAATCTTCACCCAGCATAACTCGTAACCGCTCTGCTTGAAAATGATTTTCGCCTCACAGCCATACTTCAGATCTAGAAACTCTGTCTGCAAAGAGTTATCCACAGCTTCAAACGAGAATGGATCTAGAATCCAATCAGGAATTTGTAACTTGGTCAAATCTTCAAATCTTAATTCCATGTCAGTTTTTAACTGGTCAAGGTGATCAGTAAAAATTAGAATTTTGTCTTCTGGGAGTTCAGGAGTCCCGTTAGCTGACACTGAACACTTTTTAAGGGTCGGAAACTGAATCAGCTCTTTACAGCCAATATTTACCTTGTGAATATCAAACTTGGCGATGAATGATGAAATAATTCCTTTGGCCTTGATAAGGTTCATCTTGTTTCCTTGAAGCCTTATATTGACTTCGTTCATTTTTTCAAAAATATCTGTAAGGTACGTAAGTTCCAATTTGCGTTGCTTCAAATTCTCACTTAAAACAGGATCAGACGTGTCGAGAAACTCAGTAACCGTGTCAAATAATTCGAAGAAACGGCGCAAACAGTTTCCTCTGGAAAGCCACATCACGGCCGTATGTAGAAGCAAGCGTTCGAATTCCTCATCATTTTCATCGCAAAGTTGTCGGAACAGACGGTCATTGAGGGAATTAGCTTTAATCTTGTTGACACCAGTAATGACCAGTTTTAGGGTTTCATGCAGGACACCACTCAATTTTTTCGCAGCTAAGTGTTGACGATGAATGACACAGTGAATAGTGATGACCTCTGGCACTTCTTTCTTAAGGTGGGTTAGAAACCCAGAATGACGACTTGACATGGCAGGAGCACCGTCTGTTGCGCAAGCGCTCACGTTTGTTAGGGGAATCTCTTTTTCCTCAAAATAATCTTGTACCACTTTAAAAATCGACGATCCCTTCGTATCAGTGATCAAAGTTCTAGCAAACAGCATTTCCTCGGTAATTTCCATTTTGTTCATTGATAAACCTCACATAAGCTAATAAAATTGCTTTGTTATCAATCACAGTTGATTCATCAATCTGCAATGCAAATTTACTTTTTTTCAACAAATTGGTGAGTTTGGATTCAACGTCTGTGGCCATTTCGTCAATTCGCCTGGAAACAGTATTGTTGCTCAAAGGAACCAATTGACTTATCTTATTACTAGGGCCCTCGCCTAGCATTATTTCAACAATTTTTTTGGTAGCCGGTAAAACAAGAGTTTCGCCAATTGTGTAAGGTTTACCACATTTAGCGATCAATAAAGACACCTCGTAAGAAGCAAGAAGACTTTGTCAAGATCGGTTGCTCGTTTTTTAAATAATTCACTCACATTAGGCCGTTTAACAGCTTTAGCTTTGAGGTGTTGCAAAATAACTAAGTTCTTTACTCCTTTATCACTGTGTACTCTTGATAAATGATCTTTCATTCGCGAAGCTTCATGGCTTCATTAGTAGTAAATGTTTTATCGCACAAAAGACAATGTGAAAACTGCACATTTTGCGGTGACGTGATAAAACCGAATTTTAAACACTCAGCTGAGTATTGACGACACTTCTTCTTTTTTGAAATCATTGTGCATGAACTTCTACACTTCAAAACAAACGCACAAAAACAGAAAAGACACGTACAAAAACTGATAGTGAGGCACACAAAGGCTAGTGAAGACTGAAGACGAATGTAGGTCAATGGCAAGTGTGTTGTGTTGGCGGAGGGGGAGGGGGTTGAGTCACCAGTCGGCCGCGCTGAACAACAACAGGTGGGGGACTGTGAAGAGGGATGAGTGCAGTGAACTCGCCGGCTGAGAATAGCCAGTGACTCGTGCTACCCGGCACCTTCTACTGTACAGTACTATTTTAATTTTTCCCCCTTTGAATACTCATTGCCCCAAATCGCCCCCCACTTATTTATTGCCCCCCTGATAACCCAAATCGCCCACTTGGGGGCGATCGCCCCCAGGTTGGGAACCACTGATCTAAACCTTCTATTATTGACTCATCTTAAGCTGAGACCTGATGTAAACAAATCCACGTGGAAGTTATGCTCTGATTTGCTACTGAACGACTTCAATGGTATTCTTTCACTAAATAGTATCCTCCTATTAATGTATTAAACTAGTTTTAAATAACATTATAAAATTATTATAGCAAAAATTATTCCTTCATTTGGTTTAGAAATTATACTTTAAGCTTTGCAAACACTATTCGAATACCAACAAACTCCTGATCCAGCGTTGAGGGACACCATGGTACAGTCCTTATCACATGTTAACGTCAAGTCAGCAACGGTCAGTTGACAGTTCAACTCAGCAGTGTTAAGTGACGGTTGTGAGCGTTGAGTGCTTCCCGTGTATTTATGGCATTTTCTGAGTGTGGCCCGAGTTTCGTTAAACATAAGACAGGAAAATCTCTAAAAAGTGTAGAAAAGACTGTGGTTTTAAATGTTTTCGATAAATTTTATGTAAAATATCCAGCGTTTTCAGTAAAGAAAATGTTAAATTAACATTAGTTACTGAAATTTCTCAGCGTATTTTCAGGGCGAGAAAAGAAACAAGAAACCGGCAAACTTACAGCTCCTGGGAAAAAGAGAAAAACCTATATTGGGCAGGGTCGACGATTTTAGTAAAGTCCGCTATCCGTTCAAAAGTGCACTCCATATATATATATATATATATATATATAAATAATAAATGAACCTCCAACATTTAACAAAGTGTTAGAACAATAGCGACCCTGACTTACTTAACTTTTAAAGAACAAGTTTTTCCAAGCTTTTGAAGTATATTTGTTTTAATTTTTATTAAAGGAATCGCAAAATTTTAATTATTGATAGAGACGATATCTCACCATGAAGAAGACGTTATTTAAGGGCTATTCGTGATTACAGGAAGGAAGGAAGAAAAATATATTATTTAGATGGAACTTGGATAGACGGAGAGTATGTCAAATATAAAGATTGGGTTGACACTACTATTAAAACAAAGAAACGGGCTTTTTTTTTGTCTGTCTTGTATAACGGCCTGAAAAATGACACTGGAAAAGAAAACCGTTTAGTTATCCTTCACATCGGCAGTTACAGTGGTTTTTTGGACAATAACCTTATTATTTTTTTAATCCAAACGAACGGTTGACTATCATGAAGAAATGAATGGTGAAGTTTTTCAAAAATAGTTCAAAGAAAATCTACCTAATCTATAACCAGGTAGTGTAATCGTTATAGACCATGCTTCTTTCCACAGTGCTAAGCTTGATCGCGTGCCTACACAAGCTTAGCTTAAAATCAGTATATCAATTGGCTATAATCCAAAAACGTTGTTTTCAATGAAAATTATGTGAAAGTCGAACTATTAAATATTGTTAAAATTTTAAAATTAAGCTATCAAAATTATGTTATAGACGAACTTGCCGACAAATCTGGCCACACTGTTGCAAGACTTCCACCTTACCACTCTAATCTAAATCCTATTGAATTGATGTGGAGCCATATAATTTACACCATAATGGAACCAAACAAATTAAGCCTTTAAGGCTAAACAAAGGGCATAGTTTTTTTATGTGTGTTTTAAAAATATATATCTCAAAATGCGAAAGTAGTAGGGGTATTTCACCTCTATTTCGGCATAAACAATATTATTTAACAAACCTGCGAGACAAATGAACGCCTGTAATATGTTTAAATCTTTCAGTAAAGGGCCCCTTTATGAAGTTTGAGCAAGGCCGTAACCAGATGATAATTTCACGGGGGAGCGTTTGGTGGGCACATCTCCCAATTGCCAGAGGCTAGAAAAATTTATAAATGTTAAACAGTTCTATGAGCTATCTGAAGTGTTTTTATGGCAACATAAACCACTCAATGCTGAAGGCTAAGAAAAATTATTAATATTAAACCCCTCTAGAAGCTATCTGAAGAGCTTTTTATGGTAGCATGGCCCCCTAATTTGTAATTGTACCTTAATTTTGATCTTATTTGAACCATGAATAAAGCCATATATATTTTTTTCATAAAATTTCGGTTGAGTTTGAACCCCAAAAGCCCTCCCTGACTATTACCTTGAGTTTGAGTGTTCTGACCCGCCTCGGTGGCGTAGTTGGCTAACGCGCTAGTCGTGTAGAGTTCAACTGCTGAGGACGGGGAGATCGAGGTTTGAATCTCGGTCGGGTGAACTGGGGGGGGGGGGTGTTCCTAAATGGTTTTCCACTCTCCCTCCACGCAAATGTGGGTTCACTTCCTTTAATTTGACCTTCCCAATTCCTAATCCATTAGCGTAATTAGTACTTAAAGCGTATAAACCGAACGGGTAGTAAGACGTGGTGCTAATATTTAGTGTTCTGATCATTAAACATAGGAATATTTTTAACTTGGAGTTGTACAAAATATGTGAAATTGTTAATGTATATATGTACCCCCGGTTCCTGCACCACTGGCTCTAATAGATATGTTTTATAAATACGTTAAAATATTATATATTTAGTTATATAAGGTACCTAGTTAAAAGATTTTAAATTTATATTATTTATCTTTCCTTTGATATTTCATATTAATATTGCATGTAATGTTTAATTGGTTATAAATGGTTTAATATACAGGCAGTATTTTATTACAAATTAAATAGTACGTATAATTACACATATGGATATGAAACAACGAAGAAAATGCCAGAAAGCTAGTAAAAATACAGAATTCCCAGTCTACCTTCTAGAAATAAACCTATTGTATTTTGACGATTGCAAGTGTTTATAATGCTACTACATGTCTGACTATTCTAACACACTTTTTAATTATATTTTAAATAATCCGGAGAAATAACGCTATAAAGCCATTCAACCAAATTGTATGTTAAAAGTACACCTA
The DNA here is from genome assembly GCA_039000515.1 of Timema cristinae. Taxonomy (NCBI): domain Eukaryota; kingdom Metazoa; phylum Arthropoda; class Insecta; order Phasmatodea; family Timematidae; genus Timema; species Timema cristinae. The sequence goes on along the minus strand of JBCFYV010000012.1, from coordinate 62,532,558 downwards.
CTTTCTCAAAGTCCAGTGACTTGTTCAAAATTTAAACATGCAGACTTGATTTGTTTACCGAACATGATGCACAAATTAAAAATTAAAATGTCCAACCACGTTCTCAATCAACCTCGTATTGAAAAGTCACGACCGTGTAGTAAAATATAAAATAAACACTGTGAACTTGATAAGAATTCAGAAACAACAGAAGGTAGTTGAAGGTTGTTTTCCTAGCTTTCAATATGATTCTGTTAAAGGCACCTCTAAAAGTATATAACTATATAAATCTTTTTTGAACAAATATCAATGTACCGCTAAATATAATGCACGTCTTAAATACCTACTGAATAGTTAAAATAATAGCTTTTCATATTATTTTGCATATAATTATATTAGTTTCTCAGCTATTTGGTTCTGATCCACTTCGCTGGCCACATGATATAAGGGTCCCTTTCGCAATATACTGGACTGTCAATAACTGGGAGATAGAGGTTAGAATTTGGTTGGATGTACTGATAGTGGTTTTTACTAAATGGATTTTACACTTTATCTCCACGAAAACGCGGGTACACTTCCTCTAAATGCAACCTTCCTCATCCCTAAACACACTAACGTAATTAGTATATGATGTATACAATCCGAATGAGTAATAAGACGCGGTGTTAATAAAAAAATACAATTAAAATTAATATTTTGGTTATGTTATGATGTTTTTTCGAATAAAATAACTGTTTAAACTACAGACTATCTATTAAAATTGGTATAGGTCCTAAATGAATTTTAAATAATACAAATATATTACATTTGTAACGCATGTGCATGTATACTTTTATAAAGTATTGTGCTGAAAACTTAAACTTATCAATGTATAATAATTTAGTGTTGAATTCATTTAAAATTATAGTTTGATAGTTTTCCATTTTTGGTTAAATTACTAAACAAATTAAAACGATACGAATGTCCAATACAAATTTAGAACATGAAGCCCTATTAGTCATTTAGCTATGTTTACTGAAATATTTCAAATTTCTAAAGAAGTTTAAACGTGATATATTGGAACGATCAATTGCCCCTCCCACCCAACAATACAAGTTTAGATAGCTGTGAATGGTTAAAGCAATTATTGATGTAACGAGGGGGGTGGGGGGTGAGGGGGGGATTATGGGAATGCATACACACGGTATATTTACAGAGTTTACGGCAAATACATTAAACAGTATCTTAGTATAGTGGACACAACTCGGTGACAAGAAGTTTCAAGCTGCGCATTTGGCGACACGTCTGGCACCGTTTCAACAAAACTTACCTGATTGTGTTTTGAAGATTCCCAAATTTTGTTCGTAATCCGTGTAGTGTTATTGTGGGTATATTTAATCTTTACTCGTCCAATAACGTCGTCCTCTCAAAGTGGTGTAACGGAATGTATGACAGAACCCTACAGTTTGTCCCACCGCGGCTCTCAGACTGCAAAACAGTACTAGGCTAAAATTCCCGCCTGTCTTTCTTTTCGACTTGGCCTCACCACACGTCATTGAAACTTCATTTCTTTTATTACTTTCCGGGAGGGAAACACTGATTGGTATGTGTCATCAAATTGATCATAATGTATTGAGCCTCCTAGCCATTAAAACCAAGGTAATGGCATTTTTATTTAGACGGGTAATTCACTTGTGAGTTATATGAGCTGAAACCCACTTCGGTGGCCGCAGGGTCTAAGACATCACTCTCACAGTAAACTAGACTGCCAATGATGGGGGGATTAAGATTCGAATTTCGTTCGGGTGTACTGAGAGCGGTTTTCCATCATTGCTTTCCACCCAAATGCGGGTACACTTCCTCTAAATATAAACTTCCTCATGCCTAGAACCCTTAGCATAATTAAAACATAAGCGTTTATTCCGAACGGTTAATAAGACGCAGTGTTATAAAAAAATGAGCTGGAAAATATTTTTTCAAACTGATAAAAATCTTGCAGTAAAATAATTGTTTGTGTCTTGTTTTATTATAATGTTGCACTGTTGTAATGGTATTCTAAAGGTTATTGACGAATGAAAACAGTTATTTCTATAACGCCATCAGTTTTAATACAATTTTGTAACTAAGCTCCTGGTAAATTAAAATCACATTAAAATAGTAGTTTTGTTGTTGGGTCGTGTGTTTGGAAGTGTTGATAAGAAGCAAATTCAATTCAACACTGAAAATGAGACTGAACAAAATTGTTCAAACTTAACATTTTGCTTCACTTTAAAAATATTTTTTTTAATTCTAAATAGTTTGGAAAATTAATTAGAGAGAGTCAGAGAAATAGTATGATTCAAATCTTTATAAAATCTGTTTATTACTTTGGCTTTATACTAAACAATAAACATAATTATTTTCTGCATTTTTTAAACGCTTATATCATCTTATTAACTTTTTTTGTTGTTGTTTCAGTTAAGAAAGAAAAGTATACTAATTATCTTAGATAGGTAATAATTATTAGGCTTACTTTAAGCATGGTTCATTGTCAAAATATTAATAGCTAAGACATTACGTGTGCGATACATATATATTATACTTTTGAGTTTGTTTAGAACTTAATAATTCACAATTTTAAAACTCAACATAACAATTATACCTAAAAATAAATGGCAGTAGCAGAGAATGGCTATTTCATAAAGCATCGCCACTTTTAATGTGAACTTCTTTTAAACATTATAATTAAAATATTAATAGCATTAATAAAAAGTTTAAGTTAATCATCATAAACAATCAATTTTTCTTAAAGACGCAATATCAAAACCACACACGCTTTGAAAACTTGGTACGTAAAATAGCGTTTATTCTATATTCAAACACTCGTTTTAACACATACGTTAACTCTTAACTGTTCGATCATGAATTAAGTTCACCACTATTTATCGTTTCATTAAATTTAATAAAGAGATGCATTCCAGCTATTAATGTTGGCTCTAGTCGCCGCATTGCGGTCTCGATTAAGTACCTATTTTAAGTAAAATTTGATAAGTTTGACTAATAAATTATAAAAGTACATACCTAGAAAAACGTTACCTTTATAACAGTCCCATCGATAAGAAAGTGCGCAAGCTAACCGATTTGAACTCGTAACAATGTCCGGACATTGCCAGAGTATCTAGAACTCATGCATGACCCTGACCGAGAGCACCACGAATGAATCGCTCGCTATCACGGCATGCAATCGTATACACTGACTTGTAATAAATGCCCCAGGCTATTAAATACTCGGTAATTGATATACAGAGCATATGTTTTTATGGTGCTAATTATTTCCAACGAATATTTCACACAAACCTATTAGAATATTATATGTTGTGTTCAATTGTAATTGTGGTTCTCATATGCCACATTATGATTTATTTTATTTATTTACATCTTCAAAGTGTTTATCTTACACATTATAGATATTACACAATGGGATGGTTTTGTTGGACATTTTTTATTTTCTAATCATTTGAAGCTCGTGTTCCACAATTCTCCGAGCGTAGCTTCTATTGTTGTTATAATCTGAATGAAAGAACTTAATCCAAACTGTGTAATGATACTGTTTTGGAACCCTCTCATATATTTAAAAAGTCATGGATGAAGTGCATTTTTCTTTAAACTACTGTATGTAAAATATCCTTTTAATCCTTTTAATGGAGAATCACGCGCTTTTCATAAGTAATTTCAATATAAAACTAATTTTTCTTTCAAAGATCAACTCTGGTTTAGCAAAATCGTGTGACGCGCTAGCTCCCTCTACCCAATAAGAAGCCCGCCTTCACAACATCAGTTCAGGATTTTTCTATTAGTTAGTTTTGATACTGATGACAAGGGGTAAGGTTCATATATAAGCCACTTGTGCATATGAATCTACAGAATAATATAGCATTACACAGTACACGGAACATGTAATATCACAGAAAAGCAATCCGTAAAGCATATAATTTAATATCATATATTCCGTACCGATGGTGTGATCAGTTAAATAAAACGTGTACAACATTAAAAGTCTTTCTCATTTCATAATTATAATATTCAAATATACTCAGATCAAATAATCATGTGATAAGTGCGCAGTGACGCCTACACGCGTCGTCATCTCAATAAAACCCCGATATCATTATAATTAGTGCTCAATCACAAGGCAATAAATATCTCAATATAATCCCGTATCAACATTATTGGCACCGTATCACGGCTCAAAAATCACATTAACTACAATAAATCATAACTGGGATACATTGTTGTTCCAAATGTATATTAGAGTAATATAAACCAATTTTGTTTTGTTTATACAACATTGATAATTTAATATAACATTAACAGCTAAAGGGAGTTGTAGTTGTAGCATATTTGATATACAGGATGAGTAAAACAATATAATAAACCTATATTTAAATACTAACACTAAATAAATACAATTATTTACACAGGGAAATATCTAAAATAATATATGCTTTTACAAACAAATGTTATATGATTTTACTTAAACTATGTTAAGTACAATAAAAAATAACTGTAATCTCAAATAGTTTTTGAATAGTTGTCCCAAGTTGTTGGAGGACGGAAATAAATCTATGTTGTGTGAAACGCCCTTGAAAATGAACTAATTTCACTTTTTAAAGATGGTCGTTAGCTATAAAACTTGAAATGTAGATTTATTTAAATCCTTTAGGGACATGTTAAAACCTTTCACCTAAATTTGGAGTTGAACTATATTATTAAATAATAAACCCGTTCTTAAATAACTGGTTATTTCTGGGATCTTATCGCTCCAATTGGCATCCCCCTGGAGCTCAGGGTTGTATGTTGTCAAGCAGCCAGCCCATGTACGTAGATACCACTGTGTGCACCCCTGGCACGTCAGCATTTCCGCATTTGGTGGGTCCAAACGAAACCAGCCCCAGAAGCACGTGTCTGGGCATGGCCGGGCCCGGAGCCTGCTCTGGCCTCATCAGTGGTCCACCACTGTCCCCCGAGCACGAGTCTTGGCCCTTCTTCCCCGCGGCGCACAGCTGACCTTCACCCAAGGAAACATTAGCTCGAGTCTGGAATAGTTTGGCGCACTCGAGGGCGGGTACCACCTCCAGTCTCACCCATCGCAGAGCTGGACTGCTTCCCCCTGATCCTGCAACACGTCATGAGTTTCTGAAGTTACCTGTACGGAGATGTGATTTGAATCACGTAACATCACAAAGAAATACTGAGTTGAGGGCAATAACTGGGCTCGTGTGATTTAACCAGAAACATTATCAAATGAGTTACAATAAAGCAATAGCAGCGAATACAGTTATCTTCTAACACACATGTGTCTACTACAGTGCTTGGTGGTTGATTGCGTTACTACCATAGGATCTGCTGTAAGTCAGATGTATTGACACCTCAATCAAAACTTTTAAAAATCCATTCCTTTGCCCTAAGATTCAACTAGCTGGCATTTTAACCAGTAAAAAGCCATCTTTTATTAGAAGATAGAAATGGTTACCAACTGTACTCTTACTTTTCAGCTATCGAAACCAGATTAACTCTTTTTGAAACTTGTCATAATTATTATGTGGAAAATAAAATTTGGTTAGTTGAAGTCGGAACAAGGCAAAATATCATTTTAATTGATTAGTATTATCTATATCAATACAACTATTATTCATCCTTATTTAATAAATGTTGTAGTCAGTCAATTTAAGTTAACAATATACGAAATTTAAAGTAGCCTACTAAAAACATTGTTTGAATAGGATACAACTAAGCCTAGTTTATATTGTAGCACAGTGTGTTGGCCAACACGATCCCAACAAGTTGTGTTACAATATAAAAGTATTCCCAACTTGTGTGGGAAAGCCGGTCACGGCGAACAAGTTGTGTTGGGTTGGGTTGTATTATTTGTTGGAGATAATAAACTACCAACCCAATATTTTGGCTGATTTTGGAGGTTCTGCTTGAGTCGAGTCAGTCTCTAACTTTGCAACGCACGTGTTTTGTGGCTATACATAAGACTCCCATAAAGCGCAAAGCTGTAGCAAATTTTTCTCCTGGGGTCACAACAATTTACAGAAGTGTAACTAAGCCATCAAAGTCCACATATGACATGCGTACAAAGTTATCAAATACACTTTGCAAATGTAGGTCATTCATCATTCCCATGTATTCACCTACAATTTGACGTTTAGACCAAAAAAATCTTCGAACCCCCCACAGTTTCTTACGTTTTGTTTATTTCTATATACACTTCCTGTCAACACATTAAATGACTTACGGCAAGTAATACGATGTTATTCATGGCTAGAAATGTGTAGAATGATTACAAACTAGCGGAGGACCCAGGATTTTGGTCCAACAAGTTGGCGACAATAAACGCAGCTTACTTTTCCTAATGTGTTGTCTCCCAACATGTTGGCTCCAACTTGTTACATAATATATGAGGCTATTGATTATATACTTCCTTAACATTTTAGGTAAAAACAAATTAATAGCTAACACTCTAAATAACACCCTCCCCTTTGGTGGTAGCGTCCTTTCCCTATCTGACCATAATACTACACCACAGCGAGAGCGTCATACAAAAAGAAATGCGCTGGTAAATCATCAGGGATCTTTCTTTAATGACCACCACTCAACTCAACCAAACCAAGGTGTCAGCACCTACCCATTTTACAACATCAAGGATTTATTGATGTAGTTGAATAAAATCAGGAGTAGTAACAATTAGGGCCTTTCGGAAAGTTTATTTATAACTGGTAAAAATATAAATTTATAACTTCATAAGATGAAATAAGTCTGCGACTTCTACACAGTATATTAGACATTTTAACATAACATAAATTCTCTCCAATTAATCAAAATTATAATCAGTTCATAAATTATTAATTTTAGGACGAGCAGCAATATCAATTTACAACATAAAATTTTTTCTATAATAATGTCCGTAATATACAATCAGATAATAGGGATTCTATAAGAAACATATAAGAGTTACATCGAATTCAAATGACAAATGACTGGCTTGTCAATAAAGTGCATCCAAAAAAGAGTTACAGTAATCTAGGCTGTTCCTTCCCTTTAATACTAACACTAACAGATTCATACCTACGAATAACATAAGTTATACGCCAGTGCGTAAAGGCCTAACCCTCTGAACAAAACCTTAATAATAAATTTCAACATGATCGGAAGGACAAAAGATCAACTAATACTTTAATCTCAGCCCAATGAAATTAGCCTTAATAAATAGATATTATAAGACAATTTCCGCAACTTAGAAATAATATTGAAACGCCCAAACAAAAACTTATATAAATCAAAGACTTCTTACAATGCATAAAGAGGCGGCCATACACACACACACACACACACACATATATATATATATATATATATATATATATATATATATATATATATATATATATATATATATATATATATATATATACGCAAACCCTTCCCACCTACGTAAAAGTTACAAAAAAATTATATGAATCCCCAACATTATGACTACTTACACCCTAATATGTTCCTTAGAACTATTAGTGTCAAAGAGTATAGAGTTTCACTGAGCACCTGCTTATATTCTGCTTGAAACAGCGGGGGAAATGTAGATGGATTGCATGACGTAAGGTGATATAATTCACAGCCAATGAAAGCTTATATTACCTCATCGGCGCCTGCGCACAAAGCTGAGAGATACAAGACGAAAATGGGGGGTGGGCACACTTAGCACTACAGCTTCAATAACCTCCGCAAGGCCGCGCTTGCGCATCAACCACTACATCGGTTTAGTCCTGTGGTAACAACTGCAAGTTCCCGACAGGCTCCAGATATTGTTTATCGCTAGTGGTGATTACAGTTGTCGGTTGGCATTATTTCTTGCTCCGTATGTAGCGCCGGTTTAGCCATTAAATGGGGTAAGTGCAGGGTGTATACTTGGTGGCGGAGGTTTGTTGGTTATAGTTTGTAGCCACGGTACACCCTCCACTGCCATCTCCCGTCATCATTTGTAGACTGTACTCTTTTTTTGTAGGATTCGGATATGGTAGCTCTACTTGCTAATGATACTAGTCCTTTGCTCTTACCTAAGCTGGTGGTGCCCCAACCGGCTACCGTCACTTTCTGGCCTGTGTAGTCTTTGGGTTCATCAGGGAGGCATATGGGACTCACATAGCCTGTCAAATAAACAAACACAATTATTACTGTGGTTCATTCACGATTATTACTGTTATCCAGGGGGTCTACAACCTTTTTGGCTCCCGATCTACTAACGAGCTTAGCTGAGCAAGATAATTTTAGTGACACTAAATTCTTATTTGAAAGTACTCGTTATATTTGCTATCTTAAACTTAAAGTTAGGATTTTACCCGCTTCATTGGCCGCTTAGTCTAACGCGCTACTCTCACAGTCGATTAGATGGCCAATGACGGGGAGATCGTGGTTCGAATCTTGGTCAGCTGTACTGAGCTTTTTTTCCAAAATTGTTTTCCCTTTTCCCTTCAATTAATTCAACAATTTAAATGTAGAGCTTTAAAGGAAGTAAGGCTGGGAATTGGAGATGTAGTTTCAGAGAGAGGGTGTACATTTTCAATGTTTAACAAGAGATTTTTTTGTCAAACACACCTCGTAAACATTTTGATTTCTTGTGATTTCATCCCAATTACTGGCTACTCAAGTCCAGGTAGATAGCCAAGTGGGAGAGGCTAGAGTACAAGGAGTCTGCCCCCTCCAACCCACTCGCCCCTTTCCCCTCCTGACTCTCAACAAGAAATAAAAATAAAAATTCACTTATTCACGATATTACGAACCTTATTTATATTATAGAATCAGGATGCATCTAATATCCCGTTAAATTAATAAAAAACCGTTCGTGTTGAATAATGGATTGAGTGACTTTCGAATATCAACTATATGTACAGTACGTCCTTAAAAACCACAAGCCAACTCACTAGTAATGTTGGCGGGTCTGTCCAATCTGATGAGAGCAAGGTCGTGTCTGTACTTAGGTTGGTTGTACCCTGGGTGGACCGTCACCAGCTCGGGCAGGAAGTCTTGGGCTGGATCCGCACATTCCAGCAGATCGCAGTCCGGATCCGTGCGCTCATCCACTTCCCCCAGTCTCACTCCAGCTCTGGAACATGTACTGAGGTTACTGATGCACCACTTCATACCATTGCACTTCAAACCTGGAACACGTACAGAGGTTACTGAAACGCCCCTTCAAACAGTCATATTCCAGCTCTGGAACACGTAATGAGCCTACTGAAGCACCATTTTATCCAATCGCACTCCTGCTTTGGAACATGTGCTGAGACTATTAAAGCGTCACTTCATCCTGTCAAACCCTTCATCCAGCCACATTCCTGCTCTGGAACACGTACTGAGGCTACTGATGCACCACCTGACCCAGTCAACCACTTCACCTAGTCATACTCTTTCTCTGGAACATGTACTCATGTTTAATTATGCTAATGTGTTAGGGATGAGAAAGGTATTATTTTTGAAAATGTACCTTCATTTTCGTAGAGGTAAAGTGTAAAACCATTTATAAAAAAAATACCATCAGTACACCTGTATAGGGTTCAAACATCAACTCCCCCGTCATCGGCAAACCAGATTTAAGAGCTTGACATATATACCGCATGCACAACAGCATGGGCTGGTGATAGTTTACGTGTGATGAATTAAGTATGCAAACAATGCCTACGTCCATTTGTAGGGTTCATTAGAAATTCTAGAAAAGTGCCTCACAATGTCATTGGGCCGGGTAGGTTGGAGACACAGTGGGCGGCTGTCAGTACATAGCGTGGGCTGATGAGGGAGCCTGCGCAGCGATAAAGAAGTCGTTGGGACTCGGGACCTATGACAAGGAACAGTGATATTAGACCGTGTGTGGCAATAGACCTTACAAGGAGAACTTGCGCTTGACCCTGAAACAATTAACACTAACGCTGTGTACTGAAACAAGGATCCCTTACATTAGATCCTGAAACAGTGGACACTAATATTATACTCTTCAATGAGGGACACTGGCATTAGTCCTTTCAGCACGGGGCACGGGACAGTGATATTTGTCCCTTAAAAATATACATTAAAACAAGGAACACTGACATTTGTCCCTGAAACAATGCATGCACACCGACATACCCTGCAATAAGGGACACTGGCCCAATGAATTAACCCAGCCCCAAGGCGATATAAACAGATTTACCACGTCGACCTTGGTCTTAACGGGTTTGCGACGTTATAAGTAAACAACTCCTTAATTACCGCCACGTGACTCACTTTGACCTTGAATGTGTTACCTTGATTTTCTTCACCACGTCGACCTTGAACGAGTTCCTAATAAGTTTGAGATGTTTACCCCCCTTGGTTCCAAAACTGGATCTCATTTGGGTTTTGCCCTTGTACAATTCTTCTTTCGCGAGTTTCTCCACCACGCAGATCTTTAGTGACGTAGACCTATGCTGACATTGAACAAATTTTAAAGTATTGTGAATGGATCAAAACATATTCCGTCAACTATAAAATTAATAACTTTCTCCATGTAAATGATTATATTGTAAATGACTAGGGCCAAGTACCATTACTCGATTAAAATGTAACTACTATCGAGTAAGTGGCTATTGTTAGACAAAGCGCTAAGTATCATTGCCACGCTCGAAATCCTAACAATAGGGTTCTAAGTTGCAATCTTTTTTCTCACAATCTAATTGCATAATCACACAAATGAGCATGATATTATAATTAAGTTCAAGTACTGTTGATACATTTGAAATGGGTACAAATAGGGTCAAGGAAAACTGCGTATTAGATGTTACCTATAGAACCGCAATAAATATGGGTAACTCGCTTCAATGGCCACATGGTCTAAGGCGTCACTTTCGCAATATGCTATACTGTCGATGACGTGGAGATTGAGGTTCGAATCTCGGTCGGGTGTAATGTTGTTGTTGTTCTTGTTTACTAATAGAATACTTATAAAAATATATTATTTGTCATTAAAATCACCAATTTCCCACACAAGTATTGTTTCAAAGCATAGCATAAATCCAGGGTTACCTAATACATTCAAATAAATCATGTGTAGGACATTATGTATTTTCATATTCCACCAATGCATCAGTGCATAAAATCATTAATACTCATATGATACCATACTCAGATTAAATAAGCATTATGCTAAAACATATAATATCTATCCCCTATCTCGAGGAAATTATCATAAGAACACTTTCACTCACGTGTTGGGGGGTAGATATCGGTACGCCCACGAATGTTCATTTATAAACTGTGTAGGGAAGCAATCAGCAACTAAAACATCTCATCGGGGTTGCCCAAACTTTCCCAATGCGGAATTTCAAGAGTTTAGCAAGCATGTAGAAACCAGGGTTTTTACACACACAGCCGAAAGAGAGTTTTTCTCTTCCCCTCAACCACCTTGGTACAGGATTATGACATGTGAGTCCATCGAGCTTAGCACATGTATTTAGCCCAATATGATCCATTATTGAACCCAACATCCTTAGAATTGCGCTGAGTTAAGACGTTGGAAACGTAGACAAAAGAGTTAATTCTTGGAACTGAGTTAGCCTGGCCAGTTCGATGTGAAGGTGACATTAGTGTGCCCTAATAAACTTCACAAACGTTTAAGAAATGAACTACAAAATCTCTACTGCGTTCCCATTGGCAGGTAGTTGTATTTTCCTCCTGCATACCTCGTTTCGACTAATGCTGATGGATTTCCTTGAGCGCGTTCTGTTTTTTCAAAGCATTAGACGAGGGTGAAGCGGGGTGGAGACTGGTGAACCACAACATTCCCCATCACCAGTTATCCAATGGGTATGGCTTGTATTGTTCAAAAATTAAGATGGAGACCTTCACAACTGCCCATGGTGATGTTCAATGTATTAAAGTAATAGAGCAATTTCATCTCATCTCGTCCAACACTTTACTTTTAGGATGGTTGAAGATTAAAAAAGTTCAATGGCAAAATTTGGTGTTATGTACAAGGGGATGATTTTCTTAGTTAAATGCTGATGCACACTCTCAGCAAAATCCTTATTTTTAGTATTGAGTTGCTGAGAGATAATTTAACATATGATCAAGAGGGGACTAAGTCACTAGACTCATAGGGTAGCTGTATATGAGACTCGGGATGAATTTGTACTAATTTTGTTCAACTCTCAACACCTTTTGGTAGATATGTATCCCTTTTATCATAGTATTTATCTGTTTTACCACAGTATGTACGCCTTTTGAGAGTATGTGCCACCGTTTCAAGATTATGTACCCATTTGCAAGAGTAAATACCCCTTTTGTAAGAGTATGTACCACTTTTTTTTTGGTCAATACGTATTACTGCCTTTTAACTAGTTAGAAAAATTCGTGGGAATTGGTGTGTTTAGCCGCATGAGTGGAAGAGCTGAGCAACTACAAGAAAAATTATACCAAATTTTTCAACAACACACAACCTTCTCAGATGATAAGCTTGATTAATCATAAAATCTTTCTGAGGCGTATGTGTTATGACCGTATGGTCTTCGCCGGTGATAAACATGACGCCAAGTGCCTTTTCTTCAAACGGGTCATATATATCACCCCAAGCTAGCTAGGCACGTCTCTGTGAGGTATGGGAACTCAATGACTTCGCCGTTGACTGTAGGGATATGTGGTCTACACTCGTCGCCAAATATTGTAACCATTTTATCAACACAGTCGACGCGGATGTATGCAACACGATCGCAGAGACCAACGGCCTCGTCGATCTCAAGCAGCCTACGGTGGAAAGACACATCAGAAACCTGTATAGTATCAATGTTACCTACTATACACGCCAAGTCACTCATTTGCACTATTACATGTTCGATTACGAGTTCAAAACAATTTTACTAACGCATCTATGAGACGTTGTAGAAAAGTTCTTGAACGGTTATATGCAACATTCTTTCAATAATATATAAGTTGTTGTCACGAATAACTATTATGATTTTTTTTTGCATGATTCCTTTCAAGCATGTCTCAACTTGCGTAGTAGGTAGTCAAACTCCTACCTCACCTAAAAACTTTGAATAATCACCTTCGTGGTGATGTTATATCAGGGTTTCACAATCGCCTTCAGGGGATGCGATGATCTCGGAGCCACCCGAAGCCGTGTCATGGTGGAATGATGGGGTGCATTGTACATACTTGCGAAGCTATGGTAATTGAACCTTGGTGTGAAACATTACTCACCTGCTGGGTAGCCTTATGACTTAGGTGAAAACGCCCACTACGCAGCTATCCTTTAAATGACCAATACGCAGTTATACTTAGATATTGTTTTGTTCCAATTCGGTATATGACGATGCTAATTGAACCTTAGTATGATAAATTGAAAACATTTCAGATTATCTTTATGAGTTGGAATAAAACACCTACTACGCCAATAACCTTTATACCATTCTGTGTTCATATTTTGGGTATACTAATGGTAATTGAACCCCTGTGTAGTACATTACTAATTTACCTGATATGCATTACGGTTCACGAAAAGCCAGCTACTACACAGTTGTTCCTTAAGCCTTTATTGTTCAAATTTCTGGTATGGTAATGGTAAACAAACCTTTGTACGGCACATTACTCTGTACCCGATATGTATTTCCTTTAGAGAGAAATCGCCTACTTCGCAGTTGTTCCTTAAGCCTTTCTTGTCCAATTTTATGGTTTGTAGTGGTAATTGAAACTTAGTACGGCTCGTTACCCGTTTACCTGAAATGTCTTACGATTTAAAAAAAAACTACTGCGCAGTTGTTCCTTAAACTCATCTTGTTCCGAATTCTGCAATAGTAATGGTAATTGAACCTTGGTATACATTTGTAATTTTTTTTTTAAAGTGGCCCTGATTCCGTCCCCTCTGTTTCATTTTAAATTGTGCAAAGATAACACGTAAAAAAATCTGAGACACAAATAACGTTAAGAAATATTTAATTAATAATTTATTGAACAAATAAAAATAAAAGTTATCTTAGTAAAATATTATTTAAAAAGTTAAATCGAAAGTAAGATTGAAAAATACAAATGTAAAAGTAAAACAAAAAATCAAAAGAGTTGTCTTCTATTACAGAGCACTTTCAACTTTCAGTCAATAGCTTATTCATTAGATTATCAGTTACATATCCAAACAATTGTCGTATACGAACTGTTTCTTTATTTCACACTAAGTGCACAACTCGTGGCACCATTGGTAACACTTCCTGCATGAGATAAATTTCTCACCGCATTTGTCACAATAAAATGATTTCCCACAAAATTGGCAAACGACATCGTCAATTTCTATCCTGAATAGTGGCCACCTAAGACAAGAACAATTGGGATTTCTTTAGGTGGTTTCATTACGATAGTGAAACGTTCCAGCCATCTGTAAAAAAGGGAGTCACTGATCCATCCACTTTCAGAGACTCACCTATCGAACCAAGAGGTCCTTCAGCTAATATTTCCCCTGCCACTGCATCTGAGGAAAGATTAAGCTGGGGGAACGAACTACCTGTTTCAGACATGCAGCAGACAGCAGTGGTGGCTGCTCCTCGTTTAGCAGAAGCCGACTTGTGTACTTCTTTTCCTTCGCTGTTATTATTTTAATTGTTTTATGCTGTACTAGATAGCTGTTGTCCCGGCTTTGCTCGCGTGGAAGTTGATTATATACAAATACGAAAATATACATATGTATTTACAGATTAATTTAAAATATTACGTTACGTTGATGACCATAACTTGACCTCAGATCAAAAATAATGCAAGTCCGATACAAATTTCACCCCCTTTTTCATCCATTATTAAATAAAATTTCCAAAATTCCTGAAACACGTATTTATTTGTTTTACGTCAATAACCGAAATACAAAATTTTGTTTTGTAACTTTCAAAATGACGGACTTTCATACATATTATCATACATATTATCATCCCCTGATTTGACCCCTTTGGGGTGGAATTTTCTAAAATCCTTTCTTAGTGGGTGCCTACATAACAAAATGAATATACAGTCCGAATTTCATGCTTGCAGCCTTGATAGTTTGCGCTTGGCGATGATGAACTCAGTCAGTCAGTCAGTTCAGGACATGTTATTTTATAAGTATAGATAACAGATATGCCTGTCTCATCAACATGAAATATTCTAGAAGGATCAAAATCAATAGCTCCCGTATGTATATAGGGGAAAAAAAAACTTTTGAACACTTTCACGGATGAATTCTTGAATTCTAGCAAGCGATAGATTTTGTGGTTTTCTAACTGAAAGATGTGAGTGCCCTTTCAAGAAAAGACGCTTCTATTTTCAGCCAGCCCGTCCTGTCTCTGTAGTTAAAGAGTAAGAAAGATTGTTCGTGATAGCTAAATGGTAAGCCATTCTCTTAATATCTGCAAGAGTAATTCTATAATAGTTACTTTGCATGTCCATAAAATAATCGAACAGCAATTTTTCAACCTACACAAAAATCTGAATTGTATCCACTCTGAATGGTTTCCAATCCAACAGTTTTGTAATAAACTGCCTTTGTAGACATCCTGAATTATATCCACAAAAACCTGAATTGTATCCACTTTGAATGTTATCCATTCAGACATTATTGTAATAAACTGCTTTTGTGAAAATCCCGAATTATACCCACTAGAATTATATACACAAAAACCTGAATCTATCCACTTTGAATGGTAACCATTTAGACAGTTTTGAAATAAACGCCTTTAAGAAAAAACCGGAATCGTATCCACAAATGGCGACTTGAGGTTTAACAGAAGGAACGTTTAACGTTAAAGCTTCGTCACACTTCTAGTAGAGGGCAACAGGATGGAGTCTTCTTACTTACTACTTGTATACTTGAGTACAGCGAATCACTATGTTAATTCAATCAAATTATTTAAATAAGTTTAAGTAATTATTTGAAAATTGTAGACTCTATAAGGCTGCCAACATTAATAGTATATTCAAAAACATAACGCTATAAATTATTTCTGGCTTCCAATAAAACACAATGTTGTAATTAGTTTTTATTTTACTTAACATGTATTTTAGAATAGAGCATGTGATGCAGTGTATATTCGTACACTATATCAGCTAGTCCTGCTCAATTATATACTTTAGGGTAGGGTAGCAGAAGTTAAATGAATTGACATTAGGAGCACCTTTTAGAAAGTATAAGCAAATTGTTTGCAGTCAACATTGATAACATTTTACTCTATTTTACTGTTATTTATAGATATTGCCTATCTTATTATTATTATTATTATATTATTATTATCAGCGGTCACCATAGTTTTTTATTTACTTGAAGATGCTTCAGAAATTCATTTGTAAGCAAATCAAGATAACGTGAATTTAGACTAAGTTTGTCATTAGTGCTCTAATTCTCTTTTAAAGAGGGCTGTAAGTGTATTTACTTAAACATGAAGTATTCATTCTCTTTAAAGACTGCAGTGCATACTAGGCTATTAATTTGCAACCATATTTAACTTGTAAGATTTTTTTTTCAGGTCAATATATTTTAGAGTACGTATCAACTTCGATAATTTTAAAGATACAAATCTTTTATTTTATTTGCCAACAGACTTTAGCCACTAAGTTAAAAATTGAATATGAAAAAATCTAGCTTTAATTTATTCAAATCTAGTGAGAAATGAGATTCTTTTGATGAATTCTGGCAAGAATTTTTATTAATGTGAATTGGCAGCACTGCTTTGCTCAAGTACTATGCCTAATGAGCTCTAGTGATGGGAAGAATCGAGTAAAAGTAGTCAACTGCACCTTTTGTGTATCGTAATTGGCTGTACTCGACAAAGTGGTTTAAAAAGTAGTTTTTAAGTATATATTGCTTTCACTAGATGCATCAAAGAATGTTGAATAATAAACTATAGGTGCTTATTTCGTATAAATAATTGTGTTCATTTTTGAGCTACATAATTGCAACTCCGCTGGATAGAAAAAGGGTAGCATTCCCGGGGAAACTAATGAGATAGAAAGAGAGGTAAGTGTCTATAAGTGCATCTACTGCCACTTAAGAGTGAAATGACCTATTGATATTTATTATTTGGTCAATAAATTTAGAAAGTTATTTCACATATTTATGATATTTAGGTATTTTAGTAACTATTCATCACACGAAATATAATATAGCTTGGCATATATTAAAAATTCTCATAAAATAGTAATATATATCACAATGGCTTATCAAGTTTAAAGAGAAAAAGAAATCCCAACGGTTTCTCTCTTTCTCGCGCATTGTAAAACAGACGACAGCTCGAAAATTTCAGACACAGACATCCAAATCAAATTGATCATTGGCTGTTTTGATCTGTGTTAGCTAGGCTTATTGAAGGCTCAGGTTTTCATTCTTAGATCAAACAATAGTTTAACCATGGCTAATTGTCGAGAATTAACATCTAAAACGATGATAAAGACACATTTAAAATCTCTAAGCCATAAAATATATTAATAATTGATAACATCCATCACTAACATTTTGATGAGTATTAACAGGAAATTTCCCAATGCACTTGTATAATTCGAACATTAACCTGTGCGTGAGATGCGAGCTTAGTTTAGTGGTTTCCAACCTTTTTCCGGGTTTGAAATCCATTTTTGTCTTTGAGACCATCACGACCCCTTGATGGCCTACAAGTATTAATATCCTGGTTTTTAAATTATTTTTTTAAATTAATCTTACTAATCAGGGCTATCCATATTTTAGCACCACATCTTACTACCCGTTTGGGCTATAAACATGTGTACTAATCTCGCTAATTGTTAGGGATGAAGAAGGTTGAATTTAGATTAAGTGTACCCGAAGTTGCGAGGAGGAGAGTGAAAATTATTTAGGGAAAAACAGTCCCAGAACCCTCAGTCAGAATATGAATCCTGACCTCATCAGTTAAACCAAACTAGCGTGCTGTTGAATCCACGTGTTTGATTTAATTCCTATAAATTATATTTTGCTATATTATTTATATGAATGCGACTAAGATGTTTCAAAAGAGAATCAACGAGCCCATGGGTATTTTGAACGCTATTAGCAGCGCCACTCGCCTAAACACGAGACTCCTACAACAAACCAAGTCAGCAAGCAACTGCCTGAGTTAAGTAACCAAAAGAAACCTAATTAGTAACGAAACTGTTTTACTGTGTTTGAATTTTGCACTTTTATATAGTAATAATAAATTTAAAAACTAAACATAACACTGTTATCTCAACAAGCATTGTGCAACCCAACAAATATTATGACCCTGAATGGGGTCACGACTCCCAGGTTGTAAACCATTGGTCAAGTGCCTTAGTTCACTTAGCCATCAGCAAGAGAAATGTTTGTATTTGAATCTCTATCACTGAAAAGCTGACCTGTCGGTCTTACCCATAGATAAGAGATAAGTCTTACTGAGTGGCGAGTGAAGTTTGTACCTTTCTGACACAGGTAATCTTCGAAAGAGGGGAAGGGTAGTCATGGAGGGGATAAGAACTGTCAGACAAGGCCACATATTTCATGCTTGAGTGCTTTAAGTTAAGATGCAACCCGCTTCATAAAATCGCTTCGAATTCGCCAAGTAGGCAACGTCGTTAAGTAAACTACCTTTAATTTTAGGTTTGGATAACTAATTCCAAAACCCTCTATGGGGAAACCTATCAAAACCTTAGATATCAAGTTTCAGCCTGATCGATGAAATGGTTTAGGCTCTATGCAGAGATACAAACGCACAGACAGAAGGCATCGCAAAAATCACTTTTTTATTTCAGGGTGTAACGAGTTACATGCTACAAGTACAAACAAATGGGGTAACACTTACCCTCTGTTCTGTTAGACTCGAAATCTGGCGATCGTAAGCACTGATCATCTCTCTCCAACACACAGTTTCATTGACTAAATGGAGCCGTCTTTCTACAGCCGGCTCGGGAAGACAGACACGCCCGAGAAAAAAACAAGTGAAGGCGGCTCGGCACGCGTAGTTGCCACTTCCTCCGCCTGGGCTATTCTCGAAGCTTCTTTTAGTTATATGGGTGACTGGCAGTCCCCCTGATCCATCCCTCCCTTTACCCTCCATTTCCCTACTATCCTCCCCTCTCTATATGGACATGGCTGTCCGTTTGGTTGCTATATATTGGGATGTTTTGCTAGTATTGTCACTCATTGTACCGTTGACTTGGAAAAGGTGAGAGCGGCGCATTAAATTAAGGGTTTATTAAAGTCTTCAAAATTATATTTCGAATAACGAGGGGGAATATCTTCAAAATTACTGTTTCAGACTTGCAAATTGAAATTTGTTATTATGGGTAGAGTTTGTAGAATATTTTTGGGGATATGCTGTTATCACGTATTAATATAATTTAACGCTATGGGAACCTTGCTAATTGTGCTCTTCAGAACTTGGTCTCTATTTTTGCTCCAGGTGTCTGACCTTTTGGTTTAATACTAACCACCGCTCTGATCAATTTCATCCGTTTTTTTTTAATATTAGCCTTTATGACAAATATGATGTCCCTCTTTTTGAGCAGAGGCTTGCACGCTTGATTGTTGGTGTGCGTTGCCCCTAAAGTAATTATATGGGAAATTAACTCCCACTAAGTGTATGGTTAGACAGGGCGCTTCCACTTATCACAGTTTAATTTTCTTAATGTCGTACGTCAATCATGGTAGCTATGAGGTATTATGTTATATGTTTCAAATTCTAGTCTTTCTAGTCAATTTCACCATAAGTGAAATAATATGTTGAATCATGTTAATGTTTCAAATTCTAATCTTTCAGTCTATTTCACCTTTAGGGAAGTCTTATGTCAAATCATGAAAATGTTTCCAATTTAAACGCTATGGACCAAAACACCTCTCATGAATAGTTATGGGATGATAATAATGTTTGCGATATAGGCAACCTACTCTAGCGTTTTGTTATGATACATATCAATGCCTATACATTCATACGTTGTACCATAATTATGTGATTATTTTGGTAATTGATTATTCTACTTCTTCTATATTTTAATCAATTAAAATACTGTTATTCTCTTGTAACCTTCCTGACTATTATTTCTGTGACTTAAAGGTGGTTGATTACAAGGGGGTCATGAAACGTCGATATTTATCAAAATTTCAGAGTTTTTTTTTGCGATAACAATACTTTCTCCAGCCGAGGGGTGCGAGAAAATAAAAATTATTTCCATAAATTAAATCAAAAGTTTTGTTAACATAGTTATAGAGGTCTTGAATGAAATGTCTACTACTTTTTCAATTCTTCACGTCTCAATATGCTTTTGAACTAACTTCGTGTTCACACTTTAGGGATTGAATGAGAATGGTAGAATTTAGAGAAATTGTGTCTACATTTGCGTGGATATAAAGTGGAAAATCATTTAGGCAATATTAAATTAAAATATTAGTGCTTTAAAAATAGTTGTTTCTAAAATTTTAGCCCCCCCTAAAATTTGATTTAGGTTTGACCCCCATTAAACATGAAACAATGAGTGATCTGCTATTGGGCAGATGTTTATTTCGTGTAAGAAACAGGTGTGTAAAATATCAAAAACGAAAATAGACTATTTCCAATTATTTGAGGCTTAATCAGTTATTAATCCACTCTGCTGTATTCTTGACCTTCCCTTATCCTCATTGTTTGAAAGCTATGTATCCCCCCCCCCCCAAAAAAAAACCTTCAAATAATATGGGGGAGAAGAGGGGGAACTGGCAGGCTCCAAGTGGCCCTGCGCTAAAATATGACGACATTCATAAATACTACTAAGCTATGTTTCTGCGGAAGTAGCAGGTGTTGAGGTAAGGCATTAATTGTATTTTGTACTGTATTATTAGTAAATTTAGTTACATTATCAATTACTAAGTCACTATTACCCAGCTTTGGTGACCGCATAATATAAAGGTATCACTTTCATTTTAGACTGGTTTGTTGATGGCGGAGAAACCAGGGTTCGAATCCCATTCCGGTTTACCGAGGATGGTTTTTGTCTCAAAGGTTTCTCACTCTCGTTCCACGCAAATGCGGGTGGATTACCTCTATTTTTTTTTTCTTTTTCCTATCCCGTTAGAGTAGTGTTTTCAAACTAGCGGCACACAGACCCCATTTGTCTATGATACTTTTATATTACTATGTAACCTGCAGTCACATACGCACACAAAAAAATAATTATTTCAATTATATATATATTAATTTAGAATTAATCCTTTGTACTGGTTTTGGGTGTTCCTTAGATAATTAATTTGTATAAAAAATAATTGTTAGAAATTAGTGTGAACATAATTACAAAAAAAAATAAAATGCGCTAATTTGGTATCACTTTAAATACTTGATTGTGGGAATTTTTATTTATATAATTTTATTATTATTAGCACCGCGTCTTACTACCCGTTCGGGTTATACGCACTTACGCTAATGTGTAATGGTAGGGAGATTGTGAGATGAAATGGAGGACCTACAGTTTAACGTGGGATCCGAACCACGGTGGAGGCCTGGCATTCCCCACATTCACAAGATATCTTGTCAGAGGTGAAGGAAGGGTTTGGTAATCAGATAAATCTGTGCCGGGACCGAGGATTGAACCCGGCCGCCAGCATAGAAGTCTGACACCTTACCCCTAGACCACCAGGTCACCTTTTTAAATGATTTAAATCGTGCTTTGAGTATTTCGCTAACCCACATAAATATGTGGAAAACTAGGAGCTTTTAAATATTGTATTAAAATTGTATTTCTGGAAGAATCGAGTACAGACGATTACGATACACAAAAGGTGTAGTTGACTACTTGTACTCGATTCTTCCCATCACTATAGCTCACTGAGCATAGGTCGTGAGCAAAGCAGTGCTGCCAATTCACATTAATACAATTCTTGACAGAATTCATCAAAAGAATCTCATTTCTCACTATATTTGAATAAATTAAAGCTAGATTTTAAATATTCATTTTTTTAACATAGTGGCTAAAGTCTGTTGGCAAATAAGATAAAACATTTTGTTTCTTTAAAATATAGAAGTCTATACATGCTCTAAAAAGTATTGACCAGAAAAAAAAATCTTACAAGTTAAATATGGCTGAAAATTAATAGCCTAGTATGCACTGCAATCTTTAAAGAGAATGCATACTTCATGTTTAAGAAAATACTTTTACAGCCCACTTGAAAATAGAATTAGAACACTAATCACAAACTTATTTTAAATTCACCTATATCGATTTGATTACAAATGAATTTTGAAGCATCTTCATAGGAAAAAGTAAAAACTATGCTAAACAGTGATAATATTAATATAAAGATAGTCAATATCTATAAATAACAGTAAAATAGAGTAAAATGTCATCAATGTTGACTGCAAACAATTTGTTTATATTGTCCAAAAGGTGCGCTAATTTCCATTCGTTTAACTTCTGTTCCCCTGGCCTAAGGTGTATAATCGAGCAGTTCTGGCTGATATAGGATACGAATATCCTCTGCAGCATATCCCTTACCCTACAATACATGTTAAGTAAAAGAAAAACTAATTGCAGCAATGTGTTATATTGGAAACCAGAAATAATTTAGAATGCTATGCTTTTTAATATTTTTTGTAATCTTGGCAACCTTATAGGAGTCTATTAATTTCAAATAATTACTTAAACTTATTTAAATAATTTGATTGAATTAACATACTGATTTGGCTGCACCCTAGTATACAAGTATTAAGTTAAGAAGGTTCCATCCTGCTGCCCTCTACTAGAAGTGTGACGAAGCTTTTACGTTAAAAGTTCCTTTCAAGTAGGCCATTTGTGAATATGATTCCTGTTTATTCTTGAAGGTGTAGATTTCAAAACTGGAGACCATTCCGAGTGGACAGAATTCCAGTTTTTGTGGATATAATTCAGGTTGATACAATTCAGGAG
Source organism: Timema cristinae (assembly GCA_039000515.1). Lineage (NCBI taxonomy): Eukaryota > Metazoa > Arthropoda > Insecta > Phasmatodea > Timematidae > Timema > Timema cristinae. The sequence continues at coordinate 62,509,710 of JBCFYV010000012.1, read as the reverse complement.
TTTCACAAAAGCAGTTTATAACAAAACTGTCGGAATAGATACCATTCGAGTGGATACAATTTCAGCTTTTGTGGATATAATTCAGGATTTTTACAAAAGCAGTTTATTACATAACTGTCGGAATGGATACCATTTCGAGTGGATACAATTCCAGTTTTTGTGGATATAATTCAGGTGGATACAATTCTGGATTTTCACAAAACCAGTTTATTACAAAACTGTCGGAATGGATACCATTCAGAGTGGATACAATTTAGTCCCCTCAAATAACTGGCGCAAAAACAAACACAGAGCCAAACGTTCGCTACAGACTCACTAATGCGTCATCGGTGATGTTTACCACTGGCTGCCGCCATGCTGCAGCACTCACCAGACGAAGAGCCCAGGAGGATTGAATTAGGCGTGGGGACGAATAACGGGCCCTGTACCCTATTAATGGTACTTGAACTTAAGTATAATACCACAGGCCTACTCATGTGTAGGATTTAGATTGTGATAAAACGCCTGCAGCTATGTTGTTCTTTAGGATTTCGAGTGTGGCTATGATACCTAGCTCTTTGTATGTAATCAGTCACTTACCCGATAGTCGTTCTATTTTAATCAAGGCAACTGTACTTGCTTGACCTTATTAGGCCCTCGTTCGAGGACAACGTGGAGGAAAAACCAAGTAAAGATATTAAAGGGCAAACTGAGTCACGCGTTGGTCATTAAGGAGTTGTTTACTTGACAAGTCACCAACACATTAATACCAAGGTTTGCATGGTGTAAAAGTCAGTATGATGTAGTCATGTAATCATCAAACAATAAACCTATTTATATCGCCTAAGGGCTGGGTACATGCATTGGGTCTACTGCTGTCCATGCAGCAAGGGAAACTGACACTTGTCCCTGAAACAAGGGGCATTGGCATTAGAGCTAAGAAAATATGATTCAGGATGAACCTCGTATCGCAAAGAGAGCAACTGGTAATATAACATATCTTATAAAATAACTAGCTAGAAGAGTGAAATGAAAATGTGTCCACTTATTTAAATGACACGAATGAAATCGAGATCTCCTAAGTTTTAAAGTCCCCCCTTCAATTTAATTTATCCTAAGGACTTAACAGCATAAGCATTAAAAAGTGTGTTACAATAATGTAATAACAGCAATTTACCATTCTTTTCTTACACTCGCGTGGTTCTACTACAGCGCTTGGTGGTTTAATTTGCCACTAATGTTGGGCCTGCTGTAGACCAGATGTGTTAATACTTCACTATTATAATAAAAGCGTTTACGAATTCATCTCCTCGCCCTGGGATTCAACCCTCTGATATTTTTACAACAAAAAACCACAGAAAAATTGTATTTATAAATACAAGACACCTAGACCTAGCCTTTAAAATATTTAAACATTTGAGAGTAGGATGAACTCAAAGACGTAGAAATGGGGTTCAAGGTGGTCTGGCTCCCACCGCCTACAATGTGATGCACCCAGGGGGTCCATATAGACGTATAATAACTTTTATTGGCTAAAATAACTCGATTTTGTCAGCCCACAATCGAGCTACGCCGACCAAGCGGCTGCCAGTACATTTTTTTAGCGGACTATCTCTAGAAAAATAAACTTTTTACGGCCTTTGACGAACCTCTTTTAAAGTAGCAAATATTTTCTTCGGCGTTACACAGAATTCAACAAGTGGTCAGTCAGAATTGTGGTCAAACGCTCAAACAACTTAGTCATATGGAATTAAATATGAGTAAATAGGCCATTTCTCTCATGTTAACAATCTAACAATATGACGCTATAAGACGTCACTAGACGTTTATGAGTAAATAATAATTAGCGTTAACTATGGTTACGACAGTTTGTATTGCGACACTAACAAAAATTTCTCATTCCTTAAGCAATTTGAAAGGTATTTTGGAATACTACATTTAAGGTGCCACCGACTTGTATCAGTATAAATAATTATCACTCCGTAATAATACCGTCACATCATTCTATAACACCATGACAAAGGAAGGGGTAGACTGATTTTTTGGAGTTTGCGCATGAATTCAGCTGTTATGAGTAAAACCACTAACATCTTTGTATTCAATTAGTGTAAATAATGAACATTATAGAAAAATATATTTTTAAATTGTAATAAATATCACTTTGAAATATTTTAACTCATATTAATTTTTAAAATCCGTTAGTGTTATTAATAGTGGGTTTCCCTCCAAATACCAAAAGGGCCTACATTCTGTGTAGGCTACCGCCGTTCAATCATGCGAGACCAAACTCGTCAATCTGTCGTTATAAACGTATGACCTTTTGCCACTAGTCAGCTACCTGAGCTTGTACGGCTAAGATTTGCAACTACCACCCCTTAAATCCCATAATCAGCTATTTCCAATAATGGAGTCACGTCTAAGCTACTGCGCAGCTCCGAGGATCAATCTACCCTATTCTAAATATATGGATAAAATTTGAATTAAGTTTTGCTGCGGAATAAATCTTGGAGTTAAAAACCTGTTTCCACCATGGGTGTAGGGAGAATTTAATTTGGGGGAGGTGGAAAGTTTTTTTTAAATTTTAAGTTTATGACATGGCTTACTACTAAGCCCTAAGATATAAGAAAATTGTTATTTTATACACTAGTGGTGGAACTTTATTTGGGTAAAGAGGGAGGGGTCAAGTAACAAAAAAGTTTGTATTGACATACTACCCTGCCCGTCCAGTTCATGTTAGAAAATTCGATGTTCCTAGAAGCTATTTAGCGTAGTCCTCGTTTGTATTACTCTTTTAAAAGCTATATTTTAGAATAATGATCCCCAAAATGGTTTGAAATTTGAGAACTCCTAAAGGCTATTCGTAGTAGTCCTCCTTCGTCAATTTTTATTTTAATTAGATGCCTCTAAAAGCTATATTGCTTAGTGTTCACACAGTATGTTTTTATAAATTAGAATCCCTAGAAACTATTTGAAGTGGTCCACCCTAAAAGATTTTTTTATTTGGCTGTCGATAGACGCTACCTATCAAGAGAGCTTCTCGCCTGATTTTTTTTTCACATTCAGGTTGTACACAAATTTTCGAATATTAGATACTTCTATACGCTATTTAAAGACTTCTTTCCCCCAAGAATTAAAAAAAAATTAATGGGCTTAAAAGCTATTTGGAATATATATATATATGCGCTTAGATGCCATGGAAAATGGTCATCCCCCGACACATTTACGAAAATTTAATGATTTTCGAAGTTAATTGGAGTGGTCCTAGCTTGGATTTTTTTTTAAAATATTACACTATATAAATAAACAAAGTTGGACGTCTCTATAAATCATTTAGACTTGTGGTATTCAACCTTTTTGTTCGCGTAAAAATTTATAACCTATGATAACTTCGATAAACGGTTTAGATGTACTATTTATAATATTTTAAACGTGAAGCATTATTATTATATTTATGATAATAAATATAGCAAGAATACTTTCTTTTATGTTGTCGCACTGAAGTAAAACAAAACACAGTGTATCCTCTAGAAGGCATTGCGCGTCTTCTTGTTACAAGGTCTTGTCAAGGTTTGCCTTAAAAGTGTTTTATTGAGTGGGTGAAATTAGTCAAGTCCCGAAAATACCTCCAGATAGAATTAATCTCTAAATTTGTACCTCCAAATTTGTTGGTGCATAATGCATGTTATTTCTATTCTATAATCTACATCTAAAACAAATAGAATAAATTACATCTATTATTCAACTTGAAAGTAAAATACAAACATATACTATTTATAAATAAATGTTTTATTGAAATTGATCCAAACAAGATCATTCAAACCCTCACCATTCCATTGAGCACATTAAAAAAAATATATATATATATATATATATATATATATATATATAATATATATATCAGTCTTATCTTGTCTGGTTAGCAGGGCTACTGGGTGGTCGGGGTTCAAGTCCCATGGCTGGTGGATGTGCTGAGGTTTTTCCTGCTCTTAATACCTTGATCATTTTCCTCCCTCTCCCGTTAGTGTGTACAGTAGCCCCATGGCTTCTTTGGTGCTGACTGACAGCTCACAGCTAACTTCTGACAGTCAACATTTAGGTATATACTGTCAGAAGTGACAGCTGCTAAACACATGTTTTTTCAGATCATATGGTTCGGCGTAGGAATACATAATTTGGTCTGGTAGCTTTTCAAAGCTCTTATCTGTCAGCTGTAAGCTGTCAGTCAGCACCAAAGAAACCATAAGGCTACTGTAGATGCGAATAGTCCGAACGGGAAGTAAGGCGTAGTACACCGGTGGAGGAGGAGGGGGGAGTTAGGGGAGAGTGTAGATAATTCAACATAATATGGAAACGTTCATGACGCTTCATAGACGTTAAATTATTAATATGTCTTTTACAAATCTTGTTCAACGATCCTAGGACAATATTTAACGAAAATGTTTGACGTTAGCAAGGTTTTAAAGAATTTCATGTAATAATTTATTTAAAGGTTAAAGAGCATCCACTGATTTTTTAAATATAAATATATGTGTTTAGCACCACGTCGTATTACTCGTTCGATCTATACGGATGTGTACTAACTACGCTAATGTGCTAGGGGACGAGGAAGGTTGAACTTAGATGAAGTACACTCTACTAGGATTCTAACTCCGATCTCACTATTGGCATCCTGGTTTAATGCGAGAGTTACGCCTTAAACAATGCGGCCACCAAAGTGGGTATATAAAGATTATATTGGTTCTAATAGCTGGATGGTTTTAGGACGAAACTCTTCTAAGTTTCCAAACCAATTAGTGAAGATACAACATTACCTACACTATATCCTCTGAACACTCAGACCTGTATCACACGGTCCAACATGAAGTGTGTTGTTGTATTTCAGGACCCGGTGTGTGACAGCAGCCATGCCACGTGCCACTAAGAAAACCAGTGACCTACACGGTACTCTGGCGAGTCTATACACGGACCAGTTTCGTTGGGACACCCTCAAGAGCACGACCGTGTTCCTTTTGGCTGTGAGACTGTACCGGCAGTTGGATGGTCTCCAGCTGCACTTGCCTCCAAGCTGGTGAACGACCAACCTCCCCAAAGGGGTCCCTGGCGGCCATCGACCTACAACACCCCCTTCATAGCAACCCGTATTTGTCTCAGACTAGATTTATTTCCGTTAAAGTTAAATGGGTTTTCTCTCTACTGTAGTAATGTTGACGCGTGTAATATTTGCATCCGGATCAAAATAAAAAAATGTTAATAAATAAGAGCGTTTTAATTTTCTTCCTAGTCTTAATTAAAGGCGCGCATTTATAATGCGTAACTAAGAAACAAATTGACTTACAAGCGAACTTAAACATGTGCAGAAACACCTACTACCCACTCGGACTATTTCTATATATTTTTAGCACCACGTCTTACTACCTGTTCAGGTTCTACGCGTATGTATTGATTACACTAATGGGTTTAGGAATTAAGGTTGTATTTAGAGGAAGTGTATCCGCATTTTTGTGGAGGGAAAGTGGAAAACCATTTTAGATAAACCACCTCCAGTACAACCGACCGCGTTTCAAACCTTGACCTCTCCGTTATCGGCAGTCTCGTCCAGGCCTTCTTAAACTATGGGTCGCGACCACATGTGGGGTTGCGTTTACTAAATGTGGGGGTCACGAAAAATTTGGCGACAGTAAAAGGTTTATGAACATGCAACGAGCAAAAATTAATTCAAACTCAAACGCGTAATGAATCCGAGAAGTTTCTAGCAGCGCTCTCCCATGTTGTATCGCGCGACTTCCCTGCAGTATCAAATATTCAGCCAAGATTTAATTGTGTATGTAAAAATAAACAAATACATCTATCTCATTAGTATGAAATTTGCTTTCGTCTTTAATAAATGGTAAAATTGTATGTATATATATATATATACAATGTGATGCACCCAGGGGGTCCATATAGACGTATAATAACTTTTATTGGCTAAATTAACTCGATTTTGTCAGCCCACAATCGAGCTACGCCGATCGAGCGGCCGCCAGTATATATAATTTACATTTATTAAAGACGAAGCAATTCCATACTATGAATAATGTATTGTTTATATATATATATAATTTTACATTTATATAATATAACAAATCAAACATTTACTGATAGTAAATAATATATTATTTAGAATTTTGGTATATATATATATATATATATATATATATATCCCAAATTTCTTAAATAATTTATTATATATATATATATATATACTATACCAAAGAATTGTCTTAAATAAATGTTATTATTTACTATCAGTAAATGTTTGATTTGTTTAATTATTTTATATGCCTATACATCCGGGGTCGCGAGTAGTAAAAGTTTAATAAGCTCTTGTCTAGTCTAATGTGAGAGTAGCGCCTTAAACAGTGGACCACCAACGCTATCCCCATTTAATTACATTTATGGATTAAGGAGAAGAAAGTTAGAATTTCAGAGGAAATGTACCAGATTTTGCATGAAGAGAGTGAAAAACTTTAAATTCCTCTTATTTCTCGTCCAGTATACACATATAATATACACTAATGGAGTAGATAGGAGGGATGTGTAACTTAGAGGAAGCTTGCCCGTCATTTGCGTGAAAGGAACTAGGAAACCCTCAGTACACTCAGTAGGATTCAAACACAGACCTCACCATCACATGCTATCCAGACAATATTAAACTGATGCCTTTGTCCACTTGGCCAACATGCTGAGATACAAACTAGGAGTCTACTTACGGGTGTAGGCAAGCCTAGCTATCCATGGGAACTGTCCCAGGGTCGCCGTTTGGCCCCGATAATCCTTTCGTCCAAGGCCACCCCGCACTCACCCTCCCTGGGCAGGAGGGCCCTCTTCGACTCCTGTTCCCTTGTCAGGGTCAGCACGGGTCTCACCCCAGAGGGGAAGGCAATGGAGGACCCACCCCCGTTAACCCTCCTCTCCGTTGAGAAGTCCCACAGGTAGGAGGTCGTGACGTAGTCGGTGGAACCCTCCTCGGAGGTAGCCATGTGGCTATGGTCACCCATCGGGAAACTGCCAAGGGAGGGCGAGCACTGTTGTCTGGGCCCTCCTCCGCTGTCGGCTGATGTTGATTCCCACGGGAGTGCGGCGTCGGAAAATGTATGATGGACGATGTTGTGGTCTTAGCCATCGTGGTGTCACTGGACTCCGTAAAGGATTCTTCAGAATAAAGGGGTGTCTTCTCCGTGTCAGGGACCAGGGTACCAGGGTGTTGAGTGGGGTGTCGGGAGGGGACTTTGAGGGCTGCCCCGAGGGGTGGTGAAAAGTGGACTCTGAGGGTTGTTGAAAGGGAGATTCTGAAGAGTGGTGAAATGGGGACTCTGAGAAGTGGTGAAGGGGAAATTCTGAGGGGTACTGGGAGGGATACTTTGAGGGGTGCTGAGAGGGAGGGTGATGGTCCCTTGGTAAACTTCCTCGTGTATCCTGATCATCCTCGTCTAAATTATGGCGGTGGCTGTAGAACTGGGGTGGTCTTGTTGTGGGATGAAAGGGCGTAAAGTCTCCTGAGGGAGTCCCGGAACTGCCGTCAGGACAGTTGTATCTCCGCTGAGGGATCGGCTCTCCGAGTCTCCTGGCAAACTCTGCAGGTATAATATGGCGCAAGGGATATCAGGAAACGTCTTGCTCTCGTCGTGGCCAGTCGTTTTACTCGTCATCGGATGAGAAGGAGCGTATTCGTATTCTCGAACCCATGGTGCTCACCCCGCAGGTGGCGCAACCCGGCGTCGACAACCGGATCGAGGGGATGGCCTCCCCCTGCTGCTCCTCTTCTGCCAAGGGAAGATCCGTCGCCGTCCCTCATTGTCTCCTGGAGGATCCTTGGACTGACGCTGCCAGAGGGCAGGGAAGTATTGACCAGAGTGTCCTTTGTGTTGGGTCTAAGTTTGGTGTTGTCCTCATGTCTGAATGGAGTGTTCGCGGCTATTCCACGATGAGGTATTCTCCTGCCTGGTTGATCATCCTCGTGGGATCCAGAGTCATTATATTTCGATCTATGAGGTATAGAAAGTTCAGGATAGTGTTTCTGTACGTTGTTAAGATCAGGATTCGTTCTGCACTGTGGTTTTAAAGCTGATTGTTTATGCACTGGTGGTTGAGGTCAGGATAGTCGTTTCTCGCACTGTGTGGTATAAAGGTATCAGGATAGTCGTTTCTTGCACTGTGTGGTATAAAGGTATCAGGATAGTCGTTTCTTGCACTGTGTGTATAAACTCAGATTGTGTTTATTCACGTGTTAAGGTATCAGGATAGTCGTTTCTCGCACTGTGTGGTATAAAGGTATCAGGATAGTCGTTTCTTGCACTGTGTGGTATAAAGGTATCAGGATAGTCGTTTCTTCGCACTGTGTGGTATAAAGGCTCAGGATTGTTGTTTATTGCACTGTGTGGTATAAAGGTATCAGGATAGTCGTTTCCTACACTGTGTGGCTAGAGTTCAGGAAGTCGTTTGCATGTGTATAAAGGATAGATGTTGTTTTTGCGCTGTGTGGTATAAAGGTATCAGGATAGTCGTTTCTTGCACTGTATGGTATAAAGGTATCAGGATATCGTTCTCGCACTGTGTGTATAAAGCTCAGTGTTTATTGCACTGTGTGGTATAAAGGTATCAGGATAGTCGTTCTACACTGTTGGCTTAGTTCAGGATAGTCGTTTCTTGCACTGGTGGTATAAGGATAGATTGTTGTTTATTGCGCGTGAAAGGTATCAGAATCGTTTCTTGCACGATGTATAAAGTCAGGATAGTCGTTCTCGCACTGTGTGGTATAAAAGGCTCAGGATTGTTGTTTATTGCACTGTGGTTAGTAGTTCAGATAGTCGTTCCTTTCACTGTTGGCTTAGAGGTTAGATAGTCGTTTCTTGCACGATGGAGTACAGTGTGTTGACGGTGAGATATAGTATGTTCAGGATCGCTCTCTCCTATATTCCTCGTAAAATCCACTTTAGGATATCTAAAACTCTCTTCTTTTGGATGATGTCCGGGTATCCAGAGTAGCTGTCAGTACTACTACTACTATGAGAGATAATACGTTGAGGATAATCGGTTCTAGCCCCATGTGGCTCGGCTACTTTTGGACAGTCATCCTCCTCCTCGCAGGATAGTTGAGGATAATCCTCGTCGATAGACAGTTCACTGTAGCCGTTACCTCGTACGCGTGATGCAGAGTAAATTGCGCCTTGTAAGCCGACAACCAAGCACAGCCCGGCGAACAGAGTTGAGAGTAGCTGGAGCATTCTGTAACGAGGACCAACTTCCCACTGAGTAAATGGCGTAGTGTGACCAGTGACTGATATCACTGTGACGTCAACGTGTTGACCCAGCGTGACCCCCAGAAACGAGTGATTACGAGTGACCATAACCGTACACACTGCTGGCCGTGAGGACTGAGGTATCAGACTACCATTAGTCTGTATTTCTGATTGATGTAATAGATCATGGGTATAATCTCGCCCGGGTACTCGGAAATATGGTTTTTCACGTGTATTGTATATCTTAGGTTTCCCGTACACTCTGCTTACTAATTCGGTTGCATTGTACTTGAGAACACCCTCCTCATCCACAGTCCACAGAGTATCTATGGCTTGTATTACTTACCCTCCTCCCCCGTTTCACTATATTATATAGTTCAGTTGCTTGCAGCCAACACTGTTCACTGACAACCCTCCAAGTCCTGCTCCTCTATATTATATAGTTTAGTTGCTGTCAGCCAGACTGTCCACTGTCCACCATCCATGTCCTGCTCCCCTATATTATATAGTTTAGTTGCTGTCAGCCAGACTGTCCACTGTCCACCATCCATGTCCTGCTCCCCTATATTACATAGTTTAGTTGCTGTCAGCCAGACTGTCCACTTTCCACCATCCATGTCCTGCTCCCCTATATTATATAGTTTAGTTGCTGGCAGCCAGCACTGTCCAATGTTCCCCATCCATGTCCTGCTCCCCTATATTACATAGTTTAGTTGCTGTCAACCAGACTGTCCACTGTCCACCATCCATGTCCTGCTCCCCTATATTATATAGTTTAGTTGCTGGCAGCCAGCACTGTCCACTGTCCACCATCCATGTCCTGCTCCCTATATTATATAGTTTAGTTGCTGTCAGCCAGCACTGTCCACTGTCCACCATCCATGTCCTGCTCCCCTATATTATATAGTTTAGTTGCTGGCAGCCAGCACTGTCCAATGTTTCCCAACCAAGTCCTGTTCCCCAATATTATATAGTTTAGTTGCTGGCAGCCAGCACTGTCCACTGTCCACCATCCATGTCCTGCTCCCCTATATTATATAGTTTAGTTGCTGGCAGCCAGCACTGTCCACTGTCCACCATCCATGTCCTGCTCCCCTATATTATATAGTTTAGTTGCTGTCAGCCAGCACTGTCCACTGTCCACCATCCATGTCCTGCTCCCCTATATTATATAGTTTAGTTGCTGGCAGCCAGCACTGTCCAATGTTTCCCAACCAAGTCCTGTTCCCCAATATTATATAGTTTAGTTGCTGGCAGCCAGCACTGTCCACTGTCCACCATCCATGTCCTGCTCCCCTATATTATATAGTTTAGTTGCTGGCAGCCAGCACTGTCCACTGTCCACCATCCATGTCCTGCTCCCCTATATTATATAGTTTAGTTGCTGGCAGCCAGCACTGTCCAATGTTCCCCATCCATGTCCTGCTCCCCTATATTATATAGTTTAGTTGCTGGCAGCCAGCACTGTCCAATGTTTCCTAACCAAGTCCTGTTCCCCTATATTATATAGTTTAGTTGCTGGCAGCCAGCACTGTCCACTGTCCACCATCCATGTCCTGCTCCCCTATATTATATAGTTTAGTTGCTGGCAGCCAGCACTGTCCAATGTTCCCCATCCAAGTCCTGTTCCCCAATATTATATAGTTTAGTTACTGGCAGCCAGCACTGTCCAATGTTCCCCATCCAAGTCCTGTTCCCCAATATTATATAGTTTAGTTGCTGTCAACCAGCACGGTCCAATGTTCCCCATCCAAGTCCTGTTCCCCTATATTATATAGTTTAGTTGCTGGCAGCCAGCACTGTCCAATGTTCCCCATCCAAGTCCTGTTCCCCAATATTATATAGTTTAGTTGCTGGCAGCCAGCACTGTCCAATGTTCCCCATCCAAGTCCTGTTCCCCAATATTATATAGTTTAGTTGCTGGCAACCAACACTACCCACTGTTCCCCATCCAAGTCTTGCTTCCCAAAGCGTATAATCCGAACGAGTAGTAAGAACCAATGCTAAAAAAAATATAAAATATTGTTTAACCTTCACACCTAATAGGTGAAATATTTGGCAGTACATACCTTAATGGTAACATTGTCTTTTCATGTAAAATTAAACCAAACACCCGAGAGGTCTCGGTTTACGGACAGACATTTGTCAACAAATTTTAGAATTCATTTAGCACCACATTTAACGCCCTCGATTCACACTATTATTGCAATATATATAATAAAAATTTTATAATAAAATAGGATGTCTTATTTTTTAACACCACGTATTACTAACTGTTGTGTTTATACGCCTATGCACTGATTACACTAATCGGTTAGGGATTGGGAAGATTTAATGTAGAGGAAGGTCACCCATAATTGCATGGAAGGCGAGTGAAAATTATTTAGAAAAAAAACTCCCTCAATGCACCCGACTGGGATCGAACTCAGACCTCTCCATCTTCGGCAGTCTAGTCTAACACGAGATTAGCGCTTTAGACCACGAGGCCACCGAAGCGGGTGTCTGTCATATTGTTTTATATAAGGGCAAACTATTTTATTGGTTTTTATTACCAAGATGTTAAGTTGAAATTCTTTTTAATCAATATAATGGTACAAAATATTTTTGTTTGTTTGTAATGAGGCCCTCTCAGAATTTTTAATGTTCATTGTGGCCCTTATAATCAAATTAGTTTTTACACGCCAGAGCTTATGGCATAAAAATAAACTGAGTTGTTTACGACAGGAAGATCAGGGTTAGAGTCCTGGTCAGACTAACCAATGTCGCTCCGGCTAAGGCGATTCAGGGTCTGCAGAGGAACATCTTATTGAGGCTGACGGGAGCCTACCGGACTGTAGCAACGGATGCATTGAGTGTGGCCCTAGGTGTATGGCCGTTGGACCTCCTCATAAGGAAGAAAGCTGTGGCGTACTGGCTAAAAAGAGAAACTTGGAGAAGGTGAGACTCCTCACCACACACGATGTGAGAACTTTTGAAGAGGCGGAAATAGTCCTGTTGGAGGAGTGGCAGAGACGTTGGGAGAGAAGTGGGACAGGTAGGAGGACTTATCAATTGTTCCCAAATGTGGTTGAGAGACTAGAGAATAAGCACCTCCAGCCATCTCGGGGTCTTGTCCACTTCATCACGGGGAAGGGACCGTACCCGGCATCTCTAAGGAAGCTGGGATTGATAGAGTCGGGGAGTTGTCAATGTGGTGAGGAGGGAACCCCTGAACATGTGGTGCTTGAGTGTGTCATTACACTAGAAGCAAGAAGGAACTACCAGAGAGAGATCCAGGGAAGATTAGTAGGCGAAGTACTGAGGGACCCAATCTATTGGAAATTCTTAGACAAGATTGCACTGGAAGCGTCAGATAGAGCAAAGACAGCCTACATAGACAGACTTAAAGAGGCACAGGGACGAATAAGACGGGACGTTGACACTGACAATGACGAAGAAGATGACAGCGACACGGAGGGCGGGACTGACACGGACACTAGTGCGGTCTCAGCGGGGAGTGAGTAGGGAAAAAAGGATTGTTAAAAGGGGATAAGCGGTAACAATCCTTGCCGGGAAAAAAATAAATGTTTATGTGCTGGGAGGAGCAAGCGCGAGCCCTGGGAACTGGATTCCAGTACGACTGAGTGTCTACAGGAACACGGGGGATGCCCTTGAGATCCAGAAGACAGTTTTCCAGTCGTATGAACAAAAGTTAGTGGAATGATTATGAACTCTGAGGGGTTCCCTGCACCGTATGACCCACCACCTTGGAAACAAGAGAGGTGGGTTATGGTTGATGGGCCCTCAGAGTCAAGATGGAGAAAGGCGGCTGCCCTGCAGCCCTCTGGGTGATGGTGTTCCCCGGCAGTAATTGGAATAGAATAGTTTAGTATTTTAGCTTAGCTTAGTTAGTAGTTAATATAGATAATTAGGGACGGGGGAACTAGATAGGGGGTAGATTAGGAAATTCAGCTGCCAAGGGTAGAAAGTAGGCGGGGCACCAACTCTGATAGGGCGCCTCCCCAGGTGGTTATTATGGGGATGCCCACCTCTGCTGAGCGCTTGGCGGACTCGGGAGTGAAATCCCGAGCATTGTGAAGGGCCTAGCGGGGGAGGGTACCGGGGGCGTAATATACCCGGGGTGGATCAAATTGAGCTAAGGGTAGTTGAATTTCATTTAAGTTAAGAGCCAAAATATGTGTTGTAATGTTAAAAAGGAAATTCATATTAAAATTGTGTAAATTAAGTAAAAGTTGTGGAAAAAACGGCCCGGATTTAAAGATTGTAAGATACCGGGCCTGTAAACACTGAATAAATAAATAAAAAAAAAAGTCCTGGTCGGACGTACTTTTTGTAGTTTCATAACTGTCTTTGATATCACGTAATAATGCCCCGTACATACTGGCGATGATTCCGTACACGCCAATTATTATTACTATTGTATTATTATTATATTATTATTGTTATTAGTAGTAGTAGTAGTAGTAGTAGTAGTATCGTGTGTACAGGCAGTGTACGACTAACCTTCACCACGACTTATTGCAAAACAAGTAGCTACCATGAAAACTTTTGCTTTTCTAGTGATAGCGCGCAGGTCATGGTTGTCGAGGCTGTTTAGGTACAGTAGCTCCATGGCTTCGTTGGTGCCGACTGACAGATCACAGCTGACGGCTTTGAAAAGTTACCAGACCAAAATATGTATCCCTACACCGAACCATATGATCTCCAAAAACATGTGTTTAGCATATGTCACTTCTGACAGTCTGAAACGTTCTGGTGTTACGGCACCGCGCGATGGGCGCCAATTGTGACGTTCTGGAATTACGGGTCCCTTCGTTGTGCGCCAATTGTGATGTTCTGATATTTTACTGCACCGCGATGGACGCCAATTGAAACGTTCTTGTATATTACTGGGCCGCGATGGACGCCAATTGAAGTGTTCTGGTTCGGCGCATTGAGCGTCGATTGAGGTTACACCGTTTAATTAGCTGGTAATTGCCCCGTGGTCGAGCACTAATTAAATCGGTCCGGTTTTTTGATGTTGTGTGTTAATTGGTATTTATAGCCCCGTGATCAAGCGCCAATTAAAGAATTATAATTAATAAACACTTATTATTTTGACATGTTTTTTATTTATGAATCTCTGTTTATTTAATGAGAAAATAGATCATGTCGAAATATATACGCGGCCTATTGTATGAGCGCGGACAGGTGTTGCTGGACGCCAAGTGCCCAAGTGAGTTATGTCAGTTCTGGACACCAACTGCCTTTACGTTGCACCATTCTTTGTATATATCCCTTGCTCATGGAAGCTTCGAGAAGGTTTAGTTTAGAAAAACAAAATACAAGACAAAAACATCTCTGTTTCACTAGAAGCATCGAGAGCCGGAAACTGACTCAAGTTACATTTTAAAATCTCTCTTCGAACCTTCGAGAAGAGGAAGTTATTATTTGAAATATATATATTGTCAAACTGACTTGACTAGTGTCACGTGCGTGACGTCACTGTTCAGTGGCTTTTGCCTTCTTAGAAGAAGAAGTGCTTTAAGCGCCATTTAATATACTACATAATTTAAATAAAATAAGATACGTTTATAAAATTAGGACGATATTATTGTCAATGCTTTCACATATTCTTTAGGGGCAAATCAATTACATTACAAGTCAACATTTAGGTATATACCTAAATGTTGACTGTCAGAAGTCAGCTGTGAGCTGTCAGTCAGCACCAAAGAAGCCATGGGGCTACTGCACAAACTCATACACAGAAGAGATCAAGTTATCTTACTTGAGTATATCACACTGTCATATTTCTTCTATAGAAGAAAAATACTTATTTTATAAAATTTTTGATAAAAGGGTTGACATCTCCTTTGATAATAAAAAAAAATCTGTGTTATTACTTTAAATCACATTTTCTTCAAAGTGTATACAATAGGGGCATATATATGATTGCTAAAATGAACGCCAATTATGTCAAAAATATTTAGGAATGCACCATGACACTTTTAAAATTTTGGTCAACAAAATTGCCCTTTCAATAATAGAAGACTATGCTATGCTATAGCCTAAGTGTTGAGTGTGTATCTTCATATGGTACCATTAGCCACTTTGCATGTATAGGTTGATCTTTCACACCTCGCCATTTTCTTTGATAAAACCCCAAAGCAAGTTTTATAATGTAAATCTGTTATAAAATATTTTAGAAATATGTTATTTTATAAAATATATTTGACGGATTGAATAGTGATTTCCTTGAATTTCAAACAAAACAAAAAACGAGAAACCTTTGTTTTGTAAAATAAAAATATATTTAGATTTTTTTTAAAAAACATACAGAATTAATTCGAAATCTACTGTAAAGTTTAATTCATACTAAACACAAACCAAAAATCAATTTTTATTTTGTTGCATTAACTATTCTCAAAAAAAGGATGAACTCAATGACCTTATGAATGCTAATTGAATATTCTGTAGAAGACACTTCAATGATTATTTCGTGATAGGTGGCGTTTTTATTATTATTATATTATATTATTATTAATATTGTAAGGTACTTGTGTACTTTTTAGTGCTGACCTGTCATAAGTCTTACGACTGTTGACCAGTAATATAGTAAATGAAATTGAATTATTATTATCACCACAACTTACCACCCATTCGGGTTATACGCTTATGTACTAATTACGCAAATGAGTTAGGGATGAGGATGTGTTTCCACGTTTGCATGGAAAGAGAGAGGGAAAGAATGGAAAACCATTTAGGAAACCTCCTCCCTTAACGTTAACACGACTGGGATCGAACCACAACTTCCCCGTCTTCGGTAGTCTAGTATATTGCGAGAGTAGCTTCTTAGACCATGCGGCCACCAAAGCGGATTTGCCGTTATTATTTCAGCTCAAGTTAATCTATTGAATTAAGTACAAACATATCACCAGTGTGTAGGAGGCATTACAGTAGTTGTCCACTCACCCGCTGTTGTTCTCCGTCCCGTGTTGGGGCCCCACTGGGCTTTCTGCCCCTGTGGTCGGAGGAGTACACAAGCCCTGTCTGGCGGGTGATTCACCCCCACTAGGTATTACCCACACGGGGACATTCCACCAACCGCGCCACATAACCTCACACCTCTATTCCAAGGCAACACGACCGCCACATCCTGTGATGGACTAATTACTTTGAGAAGATCTTGGAGGATAGACTGGAGTGGGAGAACAGATGGTGTCTTGAACCTCGGAGGAGCTCCGCGTCTTCTTCTCGTCTGCTCTTCTGTGTCTATACTCCGTGGACATTGTTCGCGTCATACTTGTATTCAGCTACTCTTGAGTCTTTATACTCCGTGGACCTGGCTTGCTTCATGGTTGTATTAATACCTTCTCACCAGTCTTCATATTCCGTGGATATTGCTGACTTCATGGTTGTATTAATATCTTCTCTACAGTCTTCATATTCCGTGGATATTGCTGACTTCATGGTTGTATTAATAGCTTCTCTACAGTCTTTATACTCCATGGATATTGCTGACTTCATGGTTGTATTAATACCTTCTCTACAGTCTTTATACTCCGTGGATATTGCTGACTTCATGGTTGTATTAATACCTTCTCTACAGTCTTTATACTCCGTGGACCTGGCTTGCTTCATGGTTGTAATACCTTCTCTCCAGTCTTCATATTCCGTGGATATTGCCGACTTCATGGTTGTATTAATACCTTCTCACCAGTCTTCATATTCCGTGGATATTGCTGACATCATGGTTGTATTAATACCTTCTCACTAGTCTTCATATTCCGTGGATATTGCTGACTTCATGGTTGTATTAATACCTTCTCACCAGTCTTCATATTCCGTGGATATTGCTGACTTCATGGTTGTATTAATACCTTCTCTCCAGTCTTTATACTCCGTGAACCTGGCTTGCTTCATGGTTGTAATACCTTCTCTACAGTCTTCATATTCCGTGGATATTGCCGACTTCATGGTTGTATTAATACCTTCTCACCAGTCTTCATATTCCGTGGATATTGCTGACTTCATGGTTGTATTAATACCTTCTCTACAGTCTTTATACTCCGTGGACCTGGCTTGCTTCATGGTTGTAATACCTTCTCTCCAGTCTTCATATTCCGTGGATATTGCCGACTTCATGGTTGTATTAATACCTTCTCTCCAGTCTTCATATTCCGTGGATATTGCCGACTTCATGGTTGTATTAATATCTTCTCTACAGTCTTCATATTCCGTGGATATTGCTGACTTCATGGTTGTATTAATACCTTCTCTACAGTCTTTATACTCCGTGGACCTGGCTTGCTTCATGGTTGTAATACCTTCTCTCCAGTCTTCATATTCCGTGGATATTGCCGACTTCATGGTTGTATTAATATCTTCTCTACAGTCATCATATTCCGTGGATATTGCTGACTTCATGGTTGTATTAATACCTTCTCTCCAGTCTTTATACTCCGTGGACCTGGCTTGCTTCATGGTTGTAATACCTTCTCTCCAGTCTTCATATTCCGTGGATATTGCCGACTTCATGGTTGTATTAATATCTTCTCTACAGTCTCATATTCCGTGGATATTGCTGACTTCATGGTTGTATTAATACCTTCTCTACAGTCTTATATCTCCGTGGACTTTGCTGCTTCATGGTTGTAAATACCTTCTCCCCAGTCTTCATATTCCGTGGATATTGCTCGACTTCATGGTTGTATTAATACCTTCTCTACAGTCTTCATACCTGATATTCTTCATGTTGTATACCTTCTCTCAGTCTTCATTTCGTGGATTGCGACTCGGTTGTATAATACCTTCTCACCAGTCTTCATATTCCGTGGATATTGCTGACTTCATGGTTGTATTAATACTTCTCTCAGTCTTATATCCGTGAACCTGCTGCTTCATGGTTGTATACCTCTCACAGTCTTCATATTCCGTGGATATTGCCGACTTCATGGTTGTATTAATACTTCTCTTACAGTCTTCATATTCCGTGATATTGCTGACTTCATGGTTGTATTAATACCTTCTTACAGTCTTCTATTCCGTGATATGCTGACTTCATGGTTGTATTAATACCTTCTCACCAGTCTTCATATTCCGTGGATATTGCTGACTTCATGGTTGTATTAATACCATCTCTACAGCCTTTATACTCCGTGGATATTGCTGACTTCATGGTTGTATTAATACCTTCTCTACAGCCTTTATACTCCGTGGATATTTCTGACTTCATGGTTGTATTAATACCTTCTCTACAGCCTTTATACTCCGTGGATATTGCTGACTTCATGGTTGTATTAATACCTTCTCACCAGTCTTCATATTCCGTGGATATTGCTGACTTCATGGTTGTATTAATACCTTCTCTACAGCCTTTATACTCCATGGATATTGCTGACTTCATGGTTGTATTAATATCTTCTCTACAGTCTTCATATTCCGTGGATATTGCTGACTTCATGGTTGTATTAATATCTTCTCTACAGTCTTCATATTCCGTGGATATTGCTGACTTCATGGTTGTATTAATAGCTTCTCTACAGTCTTTATACTCCATGGATATTGCTGACTTCATGGTTGTATTAATACCTTCTCTACAGTCTTTATACTCCGTGGATATTGCTGACTTCATGGTTGTATTAATATCTTCTCTACAGTTTTCATATTCCGTGGATATTGCTGACTTCGTGGTTGTATTAATATCTTCTCTACAGTCTTCATATTCCGTGGATATTGCTGACTTCATGGTTGTATTAATACCTTCTCACCAGTCTTCATATTCCGTGGATATTGCTGACTTCATGGTTGTATTAATACCTTCTCTACAGTCTTTATACTCCGTGGATATTGCTGACTTCATGGTTGTATTAATACCTTCTCTACAGTCTTTATACTCCGTAGACCTGGCTTGCTTCATGGTTGTAATACCTTCTCTCCAGTCTTCATATTCCGTGGATATTGCCGACTTCATGGTTGTATTAATACCTTCTCACCAGTCTTCATATTCCGTGGATATTGCTGACTTCATGGTTGTATTAATACCTTCTCTCCAGTCTTCATATTCCGTGGATATTGCCGACTTCATGGTTGTATTAATACCTTCTCACAGTTTTCATATTCCGTGGATATTGCTGGCTTCATGGTTGTATTAATACCTTCTCACCAGTCTTCATATTCCGTGGATATTGCTGACTTCATGGTTGTATTAATACCTTCTCACCAGTCTTCATATTACGTGGATATTGCTGACTTCATGGTTGTACTATATCTTCTCTCCAGTTTTCATATTCCGTGGATATCGCTGGTTTCATAGTCGTATTAATACCTTATCTCCAGTCTTTTTACTTCGTGGACATTGCTGTCTTTATGGTTGTATTAACCGATTATCTCCAGTCATTTTTGTTCGTTGACATTGTTGACTTCATTGTTGTATTATAACTTCCTCTTCAGTTATTATACTCTGAGGACATTGCTTGTTCATAGTTGTGTTAACAGCCCCTCTCCTATCTCTACTCTCCAAGAGCCTTCTTTGTTTTATAGTAATCTCACAAGTTCATCTCCAGTCTATACCCTTCTCAGGTACTTGACAATCCTATAGCTTGACCTTGGTTACTCCTGACTGCCAATAATTCGTAGTCCTGCCGCGTATGAAAGCGATGAAGCATTTCCAATGAATCACCACTGCAGATCCTTAGAGAAGTTTTGTGGTCAAACGTCAACTGACATTGAATTTGATCACCATCCTTGTCAGTTGTTAGTTAGTATTTGGTCCTGATACATACACAGGTAGGGAGATAGGCCTACTAGAAGGATTTTTTTTTCAGAAAAGTTTTTACTTCAGTTTAATTTTCCCTCAGCATGTTAACACCAAAAAGACCCATCTACATACCTCGTATCCATAAATTCGTGATCCGTAAGAAATCCATGCCATAGTATTAAATTGTTCTGTCTACAGAGTCCCGATCAATGCCCTCATCCTGATTCGTACTAGGTAGAAGTTGATCAACTTTAACTTTGTGAGGACTCGTTTGAACGGACTACCAATCTTAGTTAGGTAAATATGTCCGCGCACATCAAAATAAAATCACCAATGGCAGTTAAAGTAATAATGGCCATTAGAGATTGTTTTCTGTAAAATTTTCATTGCATCCCAGAATAAGTGGATGTATTCGTTAAGGTTTTGATAATTGAAGTTAATATCTTCATTTTTATCGCATGTCCTCCTGGGTATGGTTACTTTGCTTAGATTTATTTTATTTTAATATTTGTTCAAAGTTTAATATTCTAAGAAGGGGGCAGGGGCGGACCAAGTGTTTCGTACACCCCAATCGTACTCTGCATCATTCGTTACCCTACCTGCCAACTCATTCATGATTCATTTAAAATATTTATCTACTTGGTGTAGAGTATTATGATGTTTTAATATGACAATGCCAATACAGTGTGTGTGTAACCTGAACAGAGGTACTTAAAAAAAAATTGCATGAATATGACATGAAATGCTATCACAAAATAAATAAATTTTTATCTTCCTCCAATAGTCCTCTTCCCCAGGTAACCAAATTCATAGGCACGGAAGGAGTTACAATTTTCTATTTAATGTCTTGAAAGAAATAACCACTAGTGAAGGGATCACAAGTCATTACATACAGAACGGGAATTTTTTCAAAAGAATGTAAATAACACAATTGGTGAATTTTTACATACAATTTTTATTTCCCTCCAATTTTTACTTTCCTTGCCTTTGACTCTGCAAAAGTCTTCACCAGTTCTTTAACATCTATATCAAACACTATTTGTTTAATAGAAACAGTAGCTAGCCCAGAGAGTCGGGTTGTACTCAATGTTGATCGTATATAAATTTTGATAAGTTTATAAAAACTCCTCTCGCCGCTTGTGATGGTAACTGGCTGAGTTAGAATAATTCTAAGGGCAATTAAAATGCTAGGCACAGTCTCTTCTAATTTATTGGAAAAAAATTAATTCAATAATACTTTTAGGAGAAGACCCAGTTGTAATTTTCAATGCGCAAGCTTTAGACTCATTTGTTAATCTTAATGCACAAATATCAGAAAGCCCCTTGTATTTTCTGGCCGAAGTAAATTTTTTACATATTTCAAGCACTCTTGAGATGGGTTCTGTAGCCAATTAAGTAATATCACACGAGAAGCCAAAGATTTCCTTCTATTTGTTTAAATCTTTCTTTAACTGATGTAGTAATTGTGTCCAGAATTTCATAATAAAATTACACTTTAAATCTCAACTGTTGATCTTCTAATATTTCATCCCTGAACTTATAATCATGCATTAATTTTTTCTTCTAATTCGTTTCTCCATTTCAAAAGCTGTTGATGAACCTGAGTTGTCTGCCAATTCGCGTGATTCAGTTATAGTTCTTTCAATGGCCCCTTCGGTCTTGCATTCTTGTAAAAAATTTGTTGTTGATTTCAGTAGTTGAAGCGTCAAATAAATGACAAGCTACTTTTTCTGAATGAGTTAACTAGTAACGTTAATTTCATTCAAAATAGAATGTCAGCCAGGTAAAAAGGCAACAACAAATTAAAGATTAGAAATGGCCTCGGCAAGACCATTTGCCTCATATCGAGTTGC
This sequence comes from Timema cristinae, assembly GCA_039000515.1. NCBI lineage: Eukaryota > Metazoa > Arthropoda > Insecta > Phasmatodea > Timematidae > Timema > Timema cristinae. The sequence continues at coordinate 62,487,859 of JBCFYV010000012.1, read as the reverse complement.
GGTTCTTAAGAATCCAGTGATAAAAACATTCCCCTTTAATTTCAACTAGGTGACCTGGTGGTCTAGGGGTAAGGTGTCAGACTTCTGTGCTGGCGGCCGGGGTTCAATCCTCGGTCCCGGCACAGATTTATCTGATTTCCAAACCCTTCCTACAGCTCTGACAAGATATCTTGTGAATGTGTGGAATGCCAGGCCGCCACCGTGGTTCGGATTCCACGCTAAACTGTAGGTCCTTCATTTCATCTCACAATCACCCTACCATTACACATTAGCGTAAGTGCGTATAACCCGAACGGGTAGTAAGACGCGGTGCTAATAATAATAATAATAATAATAATAATAATAATAATAATTTCAACTAATGCGTCGTATTTCTGTCCAAAATTGTTAGAATGCGCTCTAGGGGACCACCACTGGAAGTAGGGTATATTATCAATATTCTACGACAAAGGTGGCCAAACAGTCGATTCTGATCAACCAGTCGATCACGCCCGATCATTTGGTTGATCATCTTTGCGATTGATTAAAAAGATTGAAGGGAAAAAATTAAAGAGAGGACTTGCATCAACTAAATGACGCGTCATGGTTAAGCAACTTAGCTTTTTTAACTCCAATACCCTCAACCTTGAACTTTAAGGGAAGGATAAAAGCATTCCCAAAATAGTTAGCTCCACAAATGCTTTCAAATCAAAATTCCTACTTTTAAAAACAAAGTTTGAAAAAGTAAATTTTAAGAATGTTCATACCATATAAGCTAAAAAGCTTCAGAATTAAAGAAAGCTGTATTTCTGAGCTATTTGTACTAGAACACAGAATCCTTGCAAGCATGGACTTTCAAGATGTGAAACAGTTTGATCAAATTTGTTTTTAATCATTTATGTCATTCCCATGAAGCAAGAGCCCTGAAACTAAATCTGTCTCTGTTTCATGAAGAAAAAGTACTCCTGCTTGAGTCATTGCTTTCATAAGACTGCAAATTTGATTATCCTTCTTCTGCGAAACAGCTTTTCCTCAAATTAAAATTATTAAATCAAAATATTAAAGTTGTTTGACTGAAACACTCATTCAACAAACTATCTGAAAATATGCAGTGTCATGTATCAACTTCAAAAGCTGTGGCGTGGTAAGGACATTTGACAACCAGGGTGTGTCTCAATTTTCCCACCCCCTACATGGTGTGGAAACCAAATTCTTGTAGGAAGCTTAGTTTAGTTAAGAGATTAAAAAAAATAAGGTTATGTAAGACAATTATTTTTTCAATGAAATCTTATACAAGGTGACTCACTCGAGACTGAATACCTATTTTTTTAACCAGCTCATAATTGGAAAGTAGCATTTGAATAATCTAAAGCATACCTTGACCCATGACAGGTAGGAATGAATGTCTCATAGAAGATTATGGATGTGCTCACCACCAGCATCCAGACACATATTCACCCAACACTACATATTGGTGAATGTTCGATGTAGCATAGTGACGTCAATGGCAGCAATTTCACGTTTGATGTTGCCCTTCAGTTATTCAATCAACCTTAACTTGTTGGCACAAACTAGGCCTTTTTAAAGTCCCCAGAAAAATAAATCTGGGGGTGTCAGGTCAGGAGACCTGGGTGGCCACAGGTCTTTGGAAAGATAATCCTGCCCTGGGAAAAAGCTGCAAATTTCTGCCATTGTCATATTGGAGGTGTGGCAAGAACTTAAGCTTTAAACTAATAATATAGATAAATACTAAATAATGTACCAATCTTGTTTTTGTAAGGCATCCAGAAAGAGGCCGCTTCTAATTTTATTGCTAGTTTATAAGCAAAATGTTTAAAAATCTTTGTATTTGCTGTCATTTTCATTAGAGATTTAAAATAGTCATGACTTTGAAAGTAAATTCTTCACAAGAATTGGTTGAAAAGAGTGCAATTGATGACATTTATTATGACATCACCATACTCTTGCCACTAGTTTGCACCTTGTTTAGTGAATACGAAAATGGAGAAAATAATATGGCTCATCTTTGGGAGTATCTTAGGTGCAAAGTTGCGCCATTTCTAGACTTATGCAGCAGCAGAATTGCACTCGTTAGTGAATACAGGCCCTGAGGTTGTGTAAAGATTTCTCGGGCAAAAAGTTTAAGAAGCCCTGAAGAACCTATCCATCTTTACTCTGAAATTAGTGGCTAGACACTATTTAACAATACAAACAAAATGTTGCATATCAATTTCCTATGAAAATGACTTTGAGGGTACTTTACATAAGAGATTTCCAATTTTGATAATATCTTTCCACTTTAACTTACCGAGCTGACTTTTATCAGTTACTTCTGAAACCTTTCTGAGGGTGAATTCATTTCTGTGGTGCAATGGTAGGCCTACAAGCCTGTAAATGCATTATACATTACTGATAATTGATTATGTTGCACATGCTGCAGCGCACTTCATTGTGGATGACTAAAGACTTGTGCACGCGAGAGAGGTTAAGATACAAAATAGATTATTGTGAAGTTATAGGAATCTTAAAAATAAACAACTTTTGTTTGAAATAATGTTATAGAATCAATATTTTCCAAGTTATATGCAAATATTCTTTTAAAATATAGAGCTTTAGGAAATGGGAAGTCGATTGTTATGCTCATTGGTGGACCGAGATGCTACTTGTTTTATAATTGTTTCTGTAAATGTATATATTTTATTTTTGCTCTTTGGTGAAATGTGATGCTCTTTTTTTTTCATTATATGTATGCAACAATGTATTTTATTTTGTTTCACATATCTTACAAGTTTTAAGTAACTATCCTCAATGTATGAACTTACAAAGAGGATGGAAGAGGGGAGGAGTCCAAAGATGATGCTCGAAAGGGAGGTGGCGGGCAAGAGGCCAAGAGGAAGACCCAGACACAGGTGGATAAATGGAGTGCAGAGAAGTGTATTTTGGACCAGCGAGGAGGAAGGGGGTGGCAGGATAGAAGTACTGTATTGGCTCAATATAATGAGATGTTTTTCTCCTTAAAATATCCTTCCAAAAACTGTACACGTATTATATGCGCAGCCTAGCATTTTTCACCAAAATTTTTTGCAGATTCTTACATAGGTCTATTTTGTAGCATTCTGGGATTGTACTGGTCAGTTGGGACCACATATATATTAATAAACTTATTATTGGCAGGTGGGCAGGAAGCTCAAGGTCAAAATAGAGAGGATTCCCAACCCCCCTCCCCTGTCAGTGTTGCCAGGCTGACTGGAAGCTCCATCTAATATTTCTATCTTTGAGTGTGAGTGAACTGTTAATTCAGTAGGTCAGTGTTAGTTTGTGCTGTGTTACTGGTAAAAAAAAAACATCTATTGCAGATCCACCAGTGAGTGAGGACTGGTAGCTTTAAATAATAATTAAGGTAATTTTATTCTCACTTAACTTTTAGCTTAAAAAAAGTGTGTCAAAGTTGTTATGTTTTTAACTCTGTTACTGTCATAATGCCAGGTCAAATAATATTTGAGAGCATTTATTTTTAATGTAGAACATCTCAAAACTTTAGGGTTGTATTATAATTGAGGCCGTACTACATTCGGGACAATACAGTAAATGAGAGGCTTATGTTCGAGATAAACCCTGCCATTGGCAGGAAACTGTGCATAATGATGATGATGATCATCATCATCATCATTTTTAGAAGGAGCAAGAAAGTCTGTGCAGTGTACCATATAATTTATTTTTATAGTAGTGTGTAGTGTTTTTTACAAAGTGTGTTGAGAAATTTGACATTTTAGAACGTTATTTAACTGTGTGTGTGTTATTTTTTGTTAATTTTGAATATATATGAAATAAATATTTTTATTCTGTTGTAAAATGTGGAAGGACAGGAGTGATATCAAATAAAAGGTGTGAACAAAAACAAAAGATATTTTAGTTCTTTTCATTCTTTTATATAATGCTTACCATCCATACTATAGTGCTGACCTTATGGAGTTTAAATAAGTTTTCCTTAGATAGTTACTGTATTATATAGTCACATAAGATAATTTTATTTGTTTGTATTTTTGAGAAGAACTTTTATTATTGGGAGGATATTGTAAATTTGAGGTAATCTTGTAAATTGGTAAATTAAGAAAATCGAACAATAAATGGTTTTATTTTGTTCAAAATTTGTTCAGTGCCCAAATGATCAAACATATTTTATCATGCACTTAGAGTTCTCCAGCCAACCAATAGGATACTTTGATTGTACCCAGTTCTCTTAGCAGCGAAAACAGTCTATGCAATTGCTTCACAAGTAGACTCATCTTCAGATTTTATGAGGGTAGTTTCGGGTTTGTTCCCTGAAGATGTAGAAGCTGTGGAAGGTTCTGGTTCATTCTTCATTGTCGGCACAGCAGATACCTCAGATTTAACATCCTCATCGGATGAGGTGTCAGAATCTAGTGAGGAACTGAGATTTTCATCAGCATCCATCCTAGAATAAGTCAAAATTACTACCAATGTAGAGCTATACATACTTGTGAATAGGGGTGTATGAAGCTTTAAAACTAGTTTCAGCTTCCACTCTGCTTGGATTTATTTTAAACCCACAAATACAAAGCTTTGCCAATAATAATATATTGACAGCTTGAATAGTCAATTTATGGTCAATTATTGACATTATGAGCTGTTAGGTAGGTACATTACAAAGTAATATTCATATTTACATCTTTTAATATAATTGGATGATATTAAGTTGTGATAAAAAATTGATTTTTCAGAATAATACAAGCTATTAAAAAAATCATGCAATAATACATTTTTAGGTAATTTTAGTAATTAAAGTTATATCAAAATACATTACTTTTTCAAGCATAAAACAACAAAATTTGTTCAAAGTTTTATTTGTCTTTGAGAATATTTCATTTATTCAATTGAAGTTCACTTTGAATTTCAAAAGCGGACTTTGCACACCCCTAATGTGAATTAAAACAAACTAGGTAGTTACATTTATTCATAGTATAATATTGATGCGCTATGCCAATCATTGATGGGTCTATTCTTGTGTCCAGGTGTCATATTTTAACAATTATTCGAATAAATATTTGTAAACAATGATCAACCTAAACAAATGTTAATGTCAATGTATTGTGAAGTGAAAGTGTATCATTAACTTGACAACAAAATCATCAGAACAGCTACAAGTGCATTTTGCATTTTTGTAAATTATTTTGCTGAGATGTATTTTAAATTAATATTTCTTTTGAATATTATAACTATGGTTTTATTCTTAGATATACTTATATAATTTAATTATTACTTTATTATAAAATTTCCCTTCAGTGCTCTTATCAATGGGTTTTTTTCACTCTGCGTCTTGCTATTTGTCTTTCAAGATTTCCCTTCAGTGTTTAGGGATGATAAAGGTAGAATTTAAATCAAATCGACCCGAAATTTTCATGAGAGTGTGGGAAATCATTAAGGAAAAACCACCTGACCAAGATTTGAACACCAACTGGAAGACCAAACAAGATGAGCCTGAAATTTATTATGCGTGCCCATTAGTACAAGAATTATTAGTAAAATAAGTGTGTTCATCTTTTGACTCAGAAGGCCATACATAGTATGATCTCTAATAGGGTTGTCATGATTTTCTTAATACAAAATTCCCTGTCTTTTTCGTGTATTTCAAAAGGAATTTCTATTTTACTTTACCAGACAATTTAGAGAGTAGTGTGTGATTTAATTTTTAGTAAAATTAACTAGTGTGAATTCATATCATTGGTGTTTAGAACAGGATTATTTGACCTTGTTGGGGAAATATAAGCAGTTGATACGCAACCCAATGTTTCTGGATGAAGATGGTGAGGAAAGGAGGAATAATACGTTTAGATCAGGGTAATTAGTTTTTCAGTATGCTCTTTCTTCCATGTAAAGGTCTACTAATTTAAAACTTGCTGTTAACTGCCTCAAATTCACATTTTTTTTAAAGCAGGCCTACCAATTCTCCCAGTGCGTGGCAGCCCTGCTCTGATTAGTTACACCTTAGGTAGTTTTTGATTAGTTTCACAACACTTATGAATTGATTCTTAGTAAAAATAGTTCTAGGAAAAAAAACACTATTAATATATTTGGTTTACATAAAATTAAAACTAGAAACCTTAACTTGAACAGTATAGAAGGGTGGTTTAGAAAATAAGCATTTTTCTTGTGGTCAACTTTAACACAAATTTAATTAAATTATTATTGTATAGGTATTGAAACTGCAGTATGATTTAGATTGACGCCAGTAACTTTAATATTATAAAACTTAAGAAAACAATTTTCATATACAGTTGACATTGGTTATAACAAGCACCAGCAGACCGACCAAAATTTCTTTGTTACAACCATTACTCACAATTTCAGTGATGAGTTAAATCTAACTATATTTTTTAAATTTTTGATAACTTAATAAAAACATAGTTAAGAAACAAAATAAATATTAGAAAGAAAAAGAAAGTTTAATTTTATAACTATATTTAGTATATGTGATTGTATACTGTTAAACGGATTGACATGGGTCATTGCAGAAATTTTGGTATGAATTTAACAGAAATTTAGTGTTGCAACAATATTTCTACATTAGTTTACTATCCCACTACAAGGAAACCACAGAGACATATTCTATAACATACCATAGACGAGGTTTCTTCTTGTTAGTTTTTTCAGGTTGAGAGAGGTCTTGCGTTTTCCCGTGCTAGTACCCCTTTCTGTCACCACTTTAAACCCTGGAAGTAAATAAGTACTTGTGTGATGAGACAAAATAAATGCATGCTCTCATTTTAAACAATGTTTCTTTTACATAAATTCAAACGTGTGTGTGTAACTACTTCTAATATAGAATATAGAAGAAAGGAAGAAGGTGTCACCTTTTTGCATTGGATTCTTTCCACATTTTTCCTCTTTCCCTAGGTGGGCTTTCTTCATTAAATTTGTATTAAGTATTTTATTTTTTCTTGATTTTATCAATTTACATTATGATAAAATCATTTGGCCACTGGGCCTTCTCATTTTTAAACATATTATATGTGACTTAACTAAGAAGTAGAAAATAGATGCAAGGTTTTATTAGTTTAGAAGAAGAGTGCAGCTACATTAATGCACAACAGGAATATAAACATTATCCCCAGTGCACCTCACTTAGATCCAAACCTTGATCTTGTCACAGTCAGTTCAGTCTAACGTGAGCCTGACAATTTAAGCCTAGTCTACACTGACATACATTTGCCCACATAATGCAAGCAGAGGTTTAAAAATTATTTAAATAAGGTTTAGAAATTGTTTTGGGCAGCTGCCTGCAAACATAAATAAATGTATGTGAGCAAATGTCCGCCTGCATTTGTATTCGATTGAGGATAGAAAACACATATACATTTGCTTGCATACACTCAGTGTGGATATCCATAGCTGGCAGAAGTATGTCCATTGACAAATTCCGCTACCCTCTAGTCGATGTTGGTTATTCAGACCATTGCCTCTCTCGCCTCCCCATTTACCCCTTGTATATACTCAATCGATATGACTAACTTTCATAGATGCTTTATTGTCAAATTACGGAAATAAAATGAGGATGAAATAAACAAAAGATGCAACTACTGCCTAGCAAAGAATAGATGTTTAGTCCTTTTAAAGTTTTTAAATGAAGGCTTTGCACTGATCAATTTTAATTATTATAATTGGAATCCCCTATATAATTAAATTTTTCATTTATTTGTGTTAAAACTTATTTTAGGGCAATCTTTTGATTCACTAATCCAGATTTTCACTAATTCGAGTGACTTCTACCCCAATTAATTCAGATTAGGCTATACCCACAGTGATAACAACTACCCGACCTGAACCAACTGTGAGGTTGGCTGAATTCAAACATGTTTGTTTTTCCTGCTTAGTTCATTCTGACTATGCACAGTTTCTCCCCAAAATTAGCACACGTTCAGAAATTGCTTGTCTTTTTCAGGTGTCCTTCAAGCTCCTCTAAAATAGGTTTTTATGGACATTCAATGATATATTCTTTAAAATATCCCGGGTGCTTTTTTTTTTCAACAACGTGTTTTACTACATGTTCAGGTAATATGCATATGTACTAATTACACTAATGAGTTAGGGATGAGTAAGAGTGAATTTAGAGAAAGTGTACCCACATTTGTATGGAGGAAGAGTGGAAAACTATCATCAGTACACCCAACCAAGAGTCAAACCCCGATCTCCCTGTCATCAGCAGTCTAGTTAACATAAGAGGGATGCCTTAGACCATGCAGCCATCGAAGCAGTCAGTCACTTGTTAATAAGCTACATAAAGCTAAAGTAACACTCTCAAGAAATTACTATTTTCTTAGAAAAGGAATCTTAAGTTGAATTTGACCATCTATATGAAGAAAAAAAACATTTATCATTAAATAAATTAAAAGGGGATAGTAATTTCTGCTCTTTCATTCACCTCCATTATTTAGATATATACTGCTGATGAAATTTAACATGGAACTGTTATAGTTGCACAATGGCAAAACAGCATGTACGTTTGCGCGAGCTAGTTAAAGGTCAAGCCAACGGTATTAGTAATGTAGGGGAGTAGTGAGCAGCCGTGTGGTGCTACTGTCTTTTTCAATAAACATTTTTATTCGTGAAAAATGGATTACAAACAAAATTATCCCCAACTTTCCACCTGACAGTGTACTAGTTATTGACAATGTACCCTTCCACAACGTTCAATCAAGCCCACCACCGACATCTTTGCGTAAAATAGTGATAATGAATTGGTTGAAGCAACACAATATTTCCTTCAGTAATACTATGCTTAAACCTGAATTATATTCACTTACTCGACCACACAAACCATGATTTAAGAAATATAGGATAGATAAATTGCAGAAAAGTATGGACATTCTGTCCTATGTCTACTCCCATTCAATCCCAATCTCAATCCCATAGAATTATATGGGCACTAGTAAAGGACTTCATTTCTAATAATAACATTACATTCAATGTAAACATCGTTATGAACCTAGAAGAGGAAAAATTTATTTTAACTCTATAGAACTCTATAGTAAAAGGGGAGCGTAATGCATGTGCACAAAGAAAATTTAAGAAGACTACTTGAAATCAGAACAAAGGATTGTTGAGGTATCTAATTGTATTATTATCAACTTGGAGGACGATTCGTCAGATGACAGCTCCAGCAAAAACACTTTGGGGGATGATGGCGATAATATGAGTGGTGTGAAAGCTTTTGAAGATATATGGGTCAAGTAGAACATGTTTGTGTCTGGATAGTATCGGAGAATTTCTCATACCTAAGAGAGAGAAAGAAACATTCTTATCTACCCCCACCATATCCCACTCTCGTGTACCTTCCACTCCTACTTGCGCCATCAAGTTCCTTGTAAAACCTCACCAGTAGTAAATCTGATAAGGTTTAAATTCACATTTTTCAATAATAATTTTGAAGAGAAAAAAAAAAATACTTTAACAGTTTCAGAGAGCTGGGACAACTCACTCTCCATCCCCAAGCAATCAGTTATGGTAGTATTTATATTTTCACATTGCAAGGCACACATATACCTTTTATTTCATTGATTCATTGAATTCTAACATCTTAATCACCCCACCAGGGCACCTCGAACATAATTTTGAGCCCAGGCAAACCTTGATTTAAGCGCCGTCTCCTCTTTAATGTCCTATAAACGTGAAGGGAAATCATTACAAGATGAATGAATTTCTTATGTCCATTCCCCGTAGCTATTCTTTATTATTTCTAATTTGATGTTTATTTAATTTAAAAAAAAAAACCTATACATATATTATTCTGTATAGGTCATTTACCACTTCTTTAGTTTTACATGACAGCTAGCAAAAGCTATCAGTAATACCAACATTGTCTGAAAGTTTCTTTTGTCATTTTATAGGCTTAGACATATTTTCTAGGATATTGATTTTTGTTTGTTAAATTGATCATTGCGAGGAACTTATTATGGAAGATTGGGACTGAGAGATGAAAAGGATGCAAGTGAGACCTACCCACCTATCATTAGCCTGGCTGAAGAGATGAAGAGGACGACACAAATATGTTGATGTAGAAGAAGTTCTTGCGACCCCATTGGAAAACACTTAAAAGGTACAAGCCAGCTCATAACGAATATTACTTATTTGTTGTAATAGTGTTAAAAAGGTTTATGACAGTGTTTTTTTTATCTCTGTGTAATACTACACATTGAGATTTTTCACATTGATAATGTTAATAATAATAAAAACTAATATGGGATTAAATGCAATTTTAAATTTTATATTTACAAATAATAATATATATGCTAACAATCAAGGTCAACAATAAATAAATAAATTAATAAAACTGTCATATATGTTTTTGTATAGACCTAAATTTTGAGTCAAAAGTGACAGCTGCTAAACATATGTTTTTGCAGATCATATGGTTTGACGTAGGGATACATAATTTGGTCTGTTAGCTTTTCATAGCTTTCAGTGAGCACCAAAGAAGTGTAAATCTACTGTAGTTATAGTAAACATTGAAAAACAAGTACACCGGTAACACAAGTCGTGATAAATGGCAAAGAAAATTAGTACAATATCAAAAATATCTGAGCAATGTATGCAGTTTTTTAAAAGATTATTATTTGTAGTTTTTTTAAGACAACATCAGTGGCATGACACCCCAGGCAGTCTCCCGGCTCGCTCTAACTTTGTGGTAGCCCTGTACCACACTATTGGTAATCTAACCCAAATAAAATACACACAATAAACACTCCTTGTGAATGCTAGAATAAAAGTTGTGAAGACAATCACTACCTTTGTCTGAATGCTCGGAGCAAGAGTTATGAATCTAGCTATATTTTTTTAGTGTGGACACTCCAGCTCACATACAAATGGCCAGGATATTTGTGTGTGGCTCTTGTAAGCACAATTGAAGCTGCCCAGTACATTTGTTTACAGACATTTGTATTGGGGCATATGTTTGCAAACATTTTTATGCGGGCAATGTTTGTCAGTGTGGACTAGACTTAAAGAGGGTAATCAGCAGTGTGGGTTAAAAAAAATCAATTTGATCTAATCACATAGGTTAGGTTTATTAAATATTTTTTTAGATTATTCAATGTGAAGGCTTATCACTTCCTACCCACTTGAATAATTGAATTAGTTCTCACAAACCTTGTTCCACGGCATTGCTGACATTCTCCACAAGCTGCGACCGTTCCTGTTCATAGTCCTTGTCCTTGAATTCGTGTCTTGGCTCTGCACATAGACGCTCTAGCTTCTTGCGCCGTTGCTCCACCACTTCCTGCTCACGTTCCGCCTGCTGCGCAATCCAATTCTTCAGTCTATAAGGAAGTCAATGATTAAGCTAATCTTTTGGGTGGTCTGAGCAACACAGTTTCTCCAGTCTATAAGTTCTGGGGTTTGATTCCTCATTGATTCAATGAATCAGACACATCAGTGGGCTTGCATACTAAATGTTAGTTTCATTTAGTCAGGATGAGGGTTTTAATCCTAGCCAGGTGTCGCAAGAATGTTTTTCCCTAAATGGTTTCTCACTCTCTACCTCAGGGTTTCCACTATTTTCTTACTATAAAATTCCCTTGGATGTCACTATCACACACTTTTGGAATACATAATGATTTTAAACAAGGAGATGCACTTTACCCATTGCTTTTTAATCTAGCCTTAGAGCATGCTATTAGGGTAATGCAAGAGATAGGGAAGGGTTAACATAAAAATCGTACCATGGAGCCATTAGGATATGCAGATTATATAGCTTTGTTGTGCAATAGTATGGAAGGTGTGGCAAGAAATGCAGACATTTTACTGGAGCCTGGTAAGGAAATAGGTTTAGAAGCGAACACTGAAAAGACTAAGTATATGATCACACAGAGAACAAAGATTAGAGACACTAATTTAAAGAATACTTTGAGCAACATATCATCCAACAGGATTAATGAGTTTAAATATTTATGAACATTTTTAACTAGCAATAACAATATTATATTCAAAATTAGAAATATAATAGTCGGGAGATGAATGCTAGTTCTCTGTCAGTAAGTTATTGACATCTCGCCTGCTGTTAAAGAATGTAAAACTCAGAATATACCAAACAATAATTTTACCGATTATTCTCAATGAGTGTGAAACAGGGTGTAGGGTGTTCGAAAACAAGGTGCTTAGGAAGATATTTTGTCCAAAAATGAATAAGGCTACTGGGGAGTGGAGGAGGTTCCTTAATGTTGAGATTCATAGCCTTTTTTCATCACAATACATCATTAGGATAGTCAAGTCTCGTAGATTATGGTGGGCAGGACATGCAGCGTGATAGGGAGAATTTAGAATGACATTCAGAGTATTGACTAGCAAATCTAATGGAAAGAGACCATTGGGAAGACTTAGACGCAGATGGGAGGGTAGCAATATAATGGATCTGAGATAGGATGTAATGAGGTGGACTTGATAGAACTAGCTCAAAATAGGGATAGGTGGCATATGGTACTTTTGTAAGTGCCACAATAAACTTTTGAGTTTCTAATGCCATAGAGTAATTAAGGCCAGCCACACACCAAATATAACATTTTTCCTCGTAAAGAAATTCAACTAAGCATTTTGTTGCAACGTGTTACAGACACATTGGTTGCCATAAAATCAAATGGAGTGCCGCTCACTGGGTGTGATTGGTTGCAACATTGTTATACAGCTCTTTGCAAAATGTTGCAACAAAAAGGTGATTCTAAGTTGGCCGATGCCTTGCAACAATATACTTGAGCCATTATGAAATGTGCATGTGCGTTGACACAAGCAACACGGCCATCTATTGCCCACAGTCTTTGACAGTGTTTTGTAGATTGTCGAGTTGTGCAGTTTGTGTTTGAAGTTAATGTTTGGATTTGTGTAGAGGTTGTGGTCTATTAAGTGGATGCAAGTAAGTAGATGCAGACAAGCAAGTGGTCGCAGACAAGCTATTAATACTCGTTGAAGCTAACCCAATAATCACTTTCAGGTTTCTCATCCAATAATTGAATAAACTGCCACAAAAGAGCACCTATATCTACTTCTTCACTCGCCATATCCTTTAATAACTTCACAATAACAACTTCACAAACAACCAACAAAACACTATACTCAATACTTAGATCTAACAATTGGTAGGAAATTGTGAATCAAAATGTATCAACAAAAGTTATCTCTCCACACCAAATGCAATGTAATGCAACATTATATCTCACAATAAGTTGTTTTAAGACCAAATGTTGCATTTTTGATGTGCGGCCAGCTTAAGTAAGCAAATTCCCAGTGTTTTCCTGGTTCTTCCATTTTTCCAGGTGCGTGGCAGCCCTATACTTTACCACAAATGTGAGCAAATTTTCTCTTAATTCAATATTCCTCATTCCTACCCCATTAGTGTATCCTAATTATATGCAAATAGTCAAAATCTTTGGATGTAGTGCAAATAAAAAGTTCAGATTAATTAACTATATGTGAAATACAACAAAAAATGCGGCCAAAGAGAGTGATTAAACTAAATTATTTTACTGCAGGGATGGATAAAATCCTATATTTCTCGAATCTGAAGGATAAAATTTTCTTTCAAATCTCGAATCAAAATTCAAATCCTTGAGTATTTTAAAATGTACTGTTTTAATTAAAGTGAAAATATTTCGAATTCAATTTAAAAAAGTTGTTTATGGCTTGGCGCCACTGATAAATTATATTTTGTTTGCCATGTCTAATATGGTATACACAACAAATATAACACTTTTCTTGTAAATTAATTGTATCAATACAATTTTGTCCTTTTTTGTGTTTTAGTTAATCTTTCAACCACACGAGTCAATATAATTCCTTTTATCAATTGCTATTCATAAATGTGGAGAAAAGGTGAGAAACCCAGTGATTAAATCACATATGTGAGAAAACATAGGCTTACAATTAATATTTTGAAATAATATAGGTTTCAAACATTTCAACCTACCAGCATAGGTGGTCACATGGTCTAACATGTTACTCTCGTGTAAGATTGGATTGCTGATGATGGGCAGTTCAGGTTTTGAATTCTGGTTGGCTGTACTGAGGGTAGTTTTTCATAAAAGGTTTACCACTCTCCCTTCATTGAAACATTTAATCCAAAGTCTTACCTTCCTATTTAGAGTAATTAATTGTGTATGTATAGATCCCAAACATGTACTAAGCTTCAGCAGAAAAAAAAAACATTCCAATTATATTAAAATAAGTTCTTAATATTTTGATTTTTAGTGAAATGCCCGCTTTATGGGATGTGATTCCTAGTCCACCTTACCTTTTCTCTTCATTGATATCTCGTAGTCTCCGCCCACTCAGGTCCCTGCAAGCCTCTCTATTTGTTGTCTTCTCAATCTGAGCTCCAATCGCACGCAGCATAGAGCCGAAACCTTTTACACATAAAAGTTGAGATGAGCAAGGCAAAGTTAATTGCCAGATTTTTTAGAGTAAAATGTTTTTTATAAATCAGAAAACCAATCTTTGAATTTGAATTTAATATTTCTGATATATATTTAGCCCACTTCCACTAATTTTGTTATTGTTGCAAGGTCATTAAGGTACATTGATAAGGACCTACAAATGTGATTTTAAGAATTGGTTAAACATCACTGTAACTATAGATTGGTTGGTTTAGTTTGTTGGTGTTTTAACTCCATCAATTCGCGCATTAAGAACCAAAACAAATTTTGGTTTCCAAACAATAACTTCTAGATCCCACACATGTTTAGACCTGCTAAAATGATTTTTACCTGTAGGCCTACATCCAGCACAAAGGTTATTAACTAACTTAATATAACAGTTAAGTATGAGGAAGATATCTAAGAAAAAACAAAGCCATGTTTGCATAAAGAGAAACTAGAGCAGTCATCTTCAAGACATCCAATTAGGATCCAAAATATGACCTCCCAACAATTAGTACAAGTGTTTTAATGGTTCAACCATCAATGTGATTTTTGAGGGGTTGCCAGGGGAGCTGTCTCTTGACAATAGCCTACTACTGTCCTTGTAGGTTGTTTCTCTACCCCACGGTAGCCTAATCATTCGACAAACAACATTCACGGTTAAATATGACTGTTGTGACACCACAGATTTTCCCCTCTGTAATTCTGTATCCATCAACAATAATGCTATTAGACTAAATAATATTCTATTATTAAATTTATGTAAATGGGAGCATATGTTGAAACTAGCAAAGATATTTTTTTTTGTGATTTTCCTTATTTTTCTCGAGCCTTGTTTTATCCATCTTTTTTTTTTTTCATCTACATTTCACGCAGTCAAAACTTAGATCTGAAAAATTATTTTTGACTTTGCTGGAAACTAACATTATTGAGACTTTGAGAGGCGGAAGTGACATCTATGGTTTTGGATTAAAAAAAACTCTCATGATCTTGCTTCCACGTAATTTTTCTACTACAAAAAAATCTGTGACGTGCAATACAAATAAGAAGGAATAATAAAAAAATCAGCAAAGTTCATATGTTTGAATAGAATGCAAAGGAAGGTGCATACTTGATAAGTATTTGAGATATAAATCTCAGTTGTAAAACTCCTAAAACAGCAAATTTTAACAAATACTTTTCATGCCACCATCTTCAGTTTTTTTTGTGAGTTTGTAATCCAATTTCATTTTTGAATACTCACATTTTTTTCCCACATAAAAGGGAAACTGTTCATACTAGCAAAAATGATTCAAATATGATAATTTAACATACAGTTAACTCTTGATTATCCACAGTAATGGAGGGGACGAGTGCGCGGATAACCCAAAATTATAGATAATTCGCATATTTAGTAAAACAAGAGATAGTAGCACATTCAATTCAAACTAGTACATATCGTGATTGTGTCTATGAACACATAATTATATTTCACACACTAAGATAAAAAAAACACTTTAAATTAATGTACAGTATATACAGTATATATGACTTAAAAACATATGTCTTGGGCAGTCTTCTGCTTCAATGAAACTGTTTGCATTTTTTTTTTATCACACTATGTATTTTCCATAGCATCAGCTTGTCAAATATAAGCGTGTCATCTTCCTGTTCCAGTTAGTTAAGTAGGTACAACCCCAAAAGGTATTACCCCCCCGCATAAACATGTTTGCCTCTCTGGCCATTATCTCTTCTCTATGGATTTATTGAATAGAACAATTGGTAGGTGTTCACCATCAATGCACGGTGGCAATTCAAAAACATATCCCCTGCTGTTGGCGGTGCCGCGGTTATGCCGCAAAGTGGATTATACAGCCACAGATAGTCGGGAGTTTACTGTATACATAAATATATAAGTTACAATGTAAATAAAATAATTAATTATTAATTTAAATTATATATGGAAGTTTTTTAGGGTACTTTAATTTTAAAGAAATTTTAACTGTTACAAAATACAAGACACTAATATGGTTATTCATTTTATCAATAGATTATGTTTATACATTGTTGCATTCAAAGTTAATATAAATAAGTAATGTTGAGGTTGTCTATCTTCCTACCATTTTACATAAAGGTATATTAATTCACATACCTCCTTTCCCTCCGACTAAGCGGTGAACCACATAAACCGTCGAGCCAGCATCAGTAATGACGTCGGTTTCCCTGACCACTCTACCATTGTGAAGTAAATAAAATTGACCTTGATTGATACACTAAAAAGAGAAGGACAGATTTGTAAAAAAAAAGATTGGCTAAGCCTACTAACTTTAAGTCACAAAAAAACATTTAGTTAGGATATTTTCTTCTTCTTATAGGACTAGCTGAAGGACCTACACTAGAGTTCACATGATCAAAATGTAATAGTGTCTTCCTAGAAATTTGGGGATAAAAGAATTGATTCAGTGACACCTAAAAGTAAAGTTTTCATTTAAATAGCTTACAATCTGCAACAGAAGCTGAAAACTCGAAGTCTAATTCGGGTAAAAGTAATAGGCTATTAAAACCTACCTAACGTTTTCTGTCACAATAATGTTTCGATAATTTAAAACCTAGCCTAATTTGGTATTAGTATAAG
Source organism: Timema cristinae (assembly GCA_039000515.1). Classification (NCBI taxonomy): domain Eukaryota; kingdom Metazoa; phylum Arthropoda; class Insecta; order Phasmatodea; family Timematidae; genus Timema; species Timema cristinae. Next base: position 62,470,849 of record JBCFYV010000012.1, on the reverse strand, counting down.
ATAAATGTAATGAAAATGTTGTTCATTTATGACCAAACACAATAGGCCCTTAACTTATTCAGAAACAGTTTAAATCCATGTCTGTAATTTTTTTAGGTCTAAAGTTAATTTTAAAAACTCCCCTACCTCATTCTAGTTTTCAATGCAATACTTTATGCCCACATTGGTTTTGGAAATATATAGGTTTAGGTGATGATTCTAATGATGTTATAGAGTACCGTTAAGTGGGGCTACTTTGACACAATATTTTGATTATTTTTTTTCATGTAAAACTTCAGGTATTGTTAAGAATCTAACATTTTTGTTTTACTTGCATAGGGCTCTAATATACACAAGATGTGCATGTTTGTTTTATTTTTGGGCTCGTTGGTTTTTTTTTTAAGTGAGTTTTTATAGTAGCCCCACTATATACGCAGAAAAAGTATGTTTTTCTGCAGGATGTTAATTCGTTTGTAAAAAATAAATACATGTTAATAGTCTTGAGGTAGTAATACGAATGCTAGTTGTGAAAAACAACAATAAATAGCTTTACAAACCGGATTTATTTCATGTAGTTGTGTTAAAATATCACTAAAGGTAATTTCATCTTTGTTCAGTGAAAGGTAAATAGAGTTCCTTCGAAAACCATCCATTTCTAAGGCGATGGTTTTTACGTTACTCATATTAATAAAAACAAATGATTTGTTAGTTGGATATGAATTTCAGTTTAAAAGTAGATAATAATAAATTAACGTAATGATGTCAAAATCTAATACGTCTATCGTTACTCAAAAGAAGTAAAAAGCAAAGATCACATTACTATTTAACAGTAAAGTGAGTAACCACGCATAATCACCAAGGGAAGAAAACACTAAACCAACGATAAGTAAATAATGTTTAGTGTAGACTCTAGAATAGTGTGATCTGTGGTTTTTTCTGCCATTCCACAATAGATAGTATCGCTTTATGAACAAGAAGAATGGTGAAAACTTTAACTTATTAAAAGATAATAATAAACGACTGTGAAAGTATACGATATACAGTACTATTCTGTTAATATATATATATTGTATATTTCCACAGTCGTTTATTATGATCTTTTAATAAGTTAAAGTTTTCATCATTCTTCATGAATGGTGATGTATATGCATGTTATTAACTGAACAGTAATAAGAAAAAGTAAACAGAAAACCTGGTGGTAGCCTTCTATAAATTGAACTGATGCTCACGACGTACAAGGTGTCATGAAAAACTTTGACTCGAAAAGATTAATGGAACTTGTGGAAGATTTTATAAGTCAAAAACTAAGACATTATAACTTTCTAAGACAGAGGCTCATAATGTAAAGACTTCATTAAAAGGATACATACAAAGCGGCCAAGACTTGACTTACTAAGTCACTAGAACAGGATTTGTCCTTCAGCCTACAAGACACAATATTTAAAGAATCAACTGAAAGATCCCCCATCTTGAAATTAACCAAAACTTTACTGGATTAACTATCCATTATACATCATTTTAAAACCAAATAAGCTTCTTCCCAAAAAAATATAGAATTTAAATCTAGAACTACATTGTCTAGTTTTTTAAAACAAAAAACTAGACCCCAAGCCTTAAGGACTTGACGACGGCAGCAGGATACTTAAATACCCTAGGCATGACGTCCTAGCCAGCGAGGTGGTGGATCTGATGACCCAAACGCCATGGATGTCGCTCTTCTTCGTTACAGACGGTGCAGAGTTTCCCCCTTCGATTATCGGCGCTGTAGAACGGGTCTGAATGTAGGGAGATACGTAATTTTATTAGACTGCATCTCGTCAGAGAAAATAAACTCCAAGGAAGATTCAATTAACATAGTCTCTTTCTTGCATAAATTATAAAAATATTAATTTTTAATTGTAGCCGTCCAATCTGTGTGAGATATATAAATATATATATATAAAAGTATTTTAACACACACACATATATATATGTATGGTTTATGATCTTATTAATTAAATTAGGTCGTTAATAACAAGTGTGCTAAAACTATTGATAGTAATAAAAATATCAAAATTGGAAGTTTACCTAGCACTCAATGAACCTAAATACAATAATATTGCCTAGCGCCTGTAAACTAGACTGTACTGGTTCGAGCGTGCGCGCTTGAAAAGTAGAATCAGTTCAATCTTTCAAGAACGTGCGCTCGCTTGCGCGCTCCAGTCTGGCCTCCTCTCATTACAACCAATGTGCTCTATTTGGTTTTTATTAGTCACTCAGACGCTCTCTTGCTCGCCTAATCTGACTGTACCCTTATAATACTTCACTATTTTCAAACAATAATACTTTTACTATGATTATAGAATTCAATATGAAATATTAATTCTATAATCATAGTTTAAACTGCTTCCTTATTACAACTTTAAACATGTATTTCAAAAAAATTATACTTTTATTCATCAGAAACCCGTTTTTGCATAAGAACGTTGAATGAAACTGTTAAATCTGTCCCTCGCAACCAAGCAGATGACAAAGTTAAGCGTCACGATTGGGTCCGGTGCAAGGATGTATGTATGCCCATCCAGTATAGTATAGAGATCACTTAGCTTACCATAGTACAAGGTAGGCTCGTTCCCTATACCGGCCAGAACTCAGATCTACCATAGCGCGTAGCACTGCTTTGACGTCGGCTCGTTAACTAGCCGAACTTTCTTTGTTCATTACATGTGACTATGTGGTGTCGCTCTCGTTATTAGTTTCTTATTTATGTCAAGTATGCTCCAAAGTCACTGTGAATGGTAAATGTGTTTTTTTAACTTTCCTATTATATATGCGTGAAGTGTTAAGAAAAGTTTCGTACCAATACTACCATTTCCGTGTGCAATAAAAGTCATCTATCTAAGGGATATGGTGTTATACACAATACTTTTCTAAAGATTCTGATGTCAGACAACGATGTATTCACTACTGAACAGGATGGGAAATGGATTTCTGATTCGCATTTTATTTGCTCATAATATTTATTCCATAAGGATTATGAAAAAGACCTCAAGGCCCACATGCTAAACAAATTAAAATTGTCTATTGTACCCTCCCTTATTTGTGGTGTCACTGAACATTTTATCCAAGGTGAAAATATTACCCGTGAATAAAGGCATGATATTAGATTGGCGAATAAAATAGGAAGTGATATCATGGCGGGTAAAAATATTTGGAGGACGTGTCACCCCCAATATTTTTACATAATGGGAAAGTTCATCCATCCATTCATCAAGTTATCCATCTTACCTTAAAACATACTTGAGAAACATTATTTCTCAAATGTTATAAATCACGTGGCTGTATTACATAAATATGTTTTGTATACGATCATAATTATTTGTATTACATAAACAAATTTATATGGTACGGTAGTTAATGAAAGGAGTGAGGTATTTGGTGACGTCAGTGATACTTAAATTAAGTGTTAATTAATAATCAGTATAAAATAAATAACCTTCTTGTATGTAGGCTTACTCAGAAACCATTTTGGAGTTTGGTGAAAATCTTGAATTTGTATTAATGTTCAACTAAAAATGTCGAAACAAATATTTAAGAGGTAATAAATATTAGATTCAGCTACAATTATGTTATATAAGTAGTGATTATAGAGAATGACAATAATAATACCCCCAATATCTTTCCCCCTCCCAAAGCTGGTAATAATATGTGCCCTCCTCAAAGTTTATAATAATGTGTGTGTTCTCCCCCCACCCCCACCCTCGTCAACAAACCACGAGTTTGAAATAAAGTCGTCCTCCAAAATTGCAAAGTCAGGCACGTCCATGGGCGATACACTATATTCTGTAACGTCCCTTTCCTTTTCTGACAAAACGGTGTAAGGTCAATAGTTTTATCTGGGTGACCGGTAGCCAACCCTACTACAGCACTACCGCGGCATCGTAGGGACTTACATGGTTGGGATGACCCCGAGCAGTAGGGGTTGGGATGGATGGTTCGTGGGGAGTGAGACTTGAGAGTTAGTCCAATAAGATATATTAATTAATCCATTCAGATAACTAAACTACTACATGAGTAACAGGCTAGAACTCCCGTGACGAGGGAGCATGCACGATAACGGACTCACAACCCTTTCTATAGACCCGCGATTGACCCTCCGGTTGGGTGAACCAACAAATCACATTTTATTCCGTCGTTTAGTCAGTCGTTGTTAGATACCGACCCACATGCAATTCACACGGCTCCAAACAATCAATAACGTATTATTCTATCACACAAACTTGCTGATATCAATATTCCTTAAGACAGGAAGGTCCATCGGTCGCACCGTGATTGCTCGTCAACAGGAGTGTGTGAGATATATGCTATTCTCAGCAGGATAGCAACCAAATATTCTGAACAAATTTTGACAAACGAGAATTCATTTTAACGGTTAGGAGTCCAGGATGTCGGGAAAAATAGTATATTTCCACGAAAACCCGATTTTCACAGATAGTCTTCACCATGGAAGCCGTTATTTGAATTATTTTCTGCATGACTGTAAATCTCTGATTAAATAAATATACATCTTTAGCTAAAAAAAAACCTAAAAAAAACCAATCTTTATTGTTGGTCCAAACATAGTCATCACATTTTTCAATATTCAAATAAAATATCTCGTTGGATGCTGACTTCACATTAGATGTTGGTCAAAACACATATAGATTGAGGTTTCCCAAACTGGGGAAGCATTTATTTATTATTGGAATGTTGCTATTGTTAATCCACATTTAAATCAATATTATCGATCATAATTCGTAAATTAAAAGGTTAAACGGTCAGTTTCTTAAAAAAAAATTGTACGTTTTGTTTCATGCATGAGCTATAAAAATATATATAAAAAATACAATGATGTTTGAATATGTTTTAGTATGTATTATAATATCAAAAAAGTTAAAATGATATCAAAATAAGTTTAAAAATAGCCATTTTAATTATCTAAATATGGGTTTTGGCGCTCTTTTTTTACCTTCAAATAATGGGTTTTAATATTCATTTTATCAAATAGTTACACAATACATATACAGTAAGTTCAGCTATGTTTCCATATTACCACGTAATTTTGAAGGAATTATATTTCAATGTAATGTATTGTGTACCCCCTCTATCTTTTCACAATCTCTCTCACACACATTCTCTCTATCACACACTCTCTCTCACATATATTCTCTAATTTTGTCTCAGACTTTTTCCCTCTCTCACACACTCTTTCCACTCACAAACACTATTAAACAATCTTTCACACATTATATTTATCACACTCGCTCTTAAACTTTCTTTAGTTTCACGCGCATTCTCTCCAAACTCTTTCTCGCTCTCAAATTATCTATCACACGCTCTCACATTTTTACTTTCTCTCAAACACCCTCTCTGCCTCAAACAATCTCTCTGTTTCAACACACTCTCTGTCTGAAATTATTTCTGTGTCTCAAACGCTCACTTTCTCAAATTCTTCTCAACGCTCTCTCTCAAAATCATTCTCTCCATCAAACACTCTCTCGAATTTTCTCTCTCGAAATTTATCTCAATCAAGCTATCTCTTTATATCTCAAACTCTTTCTCAATCTCTCGTTCTATTACACTCTAAGTCTCAATATTTCTCTCTAACTTTCTTTCCTTCAAACTTTCTCTAACATTCTCTAAAATTTTCTTTTTCTCTAACTTTCTCTCTCAAAGTCTCTCTCTCACAAGCTCCCATATTTTCTCTCTATTTCACACAATACCTCTCACAGTCTTTTTCCCAAAATTTCACTAGCACTCTCACACACTCTCTTTCTTACACACTTTATTAGGAACTCTCCTGACACGCTCTCTCAAGCATACACTCTCTCTTTCTATCTCATTTTAATAATAATAATAATAATAATAATAATAATAATAATAATAATAATAATAATAATGGTTAAGGAATTTGTCAAACCCATAATTTAAGTTTATATATACATGGCCATTGTGATATTGATGTTCATTGGGAAAAAAATATTTCGTACGTCACTATTATAAGCATTTAATAATACAATAGGCCTAGCTAAAGAAATATATTCATGTAGAGTTAACACTGCTTTAGTTCAGTAACTGTTAGTCTATAACTGGGCTCCATTTCAGAAAAATGACATTTGAGTGAGCTGAATATTGGTTTCCACTTTCATTTTGCCTTTCTAAATAAGTTGTCAAAAGTCACCATCATTCTATTGTACCCATACAATTTTACCACACGTAAAATGTACTGAAAATTGTGTTCTTGATTGTTTTTCGCTAATATCTTCATTCCTATTAATTTTATAACCATGAGATATACTAACAAAGCAATAAGATCGGAAATGTATATATAAAAAAGGTGGTTTAGTGTTTTTTGAGCTACTGATCTATTGTTCTTTTTTATATAATTAAGATTATAGGTTTGTTTGAGTAAAGATGTATGTAGGAGACATATCTATGTTTTTAGAAATATTGTAACTATCTAGTATGAGTTGTGCTATATATATTCATATGAAACAACCAATAGTATTTTTTACTTTCCGAATATACCCGGACGTTTTAAATTTCTATTTTAGGCCAAATGTTTTTTGTGGATGTAATTTTTAGGTCAAATTACTTTTGATTTAATTTTTATGCCAAATGACCTTAGCCCAAATGACTTTAGCCCAAATTCCACGTCCTCAATTCGACCTTACAAGAACCACGTGTCTCTCGGTCCCAATGTGAAGCTGTCCATGTCCTAAAAATACTGGGGTAGTGTCTTTAAAAACCCCGTTATTTGTTACAGTAGATACATGCAATCAACCCATTTATTTAAATTCAACAACTATAATATCATTGTTGTTAGCTGAATCAATTACAACCGTATCCACAAAAACCACCAAATTGGAAGACATTTTGAAGAATCCTGATAGTAGGGAATGTGTTTGTGTGTAAGGCTAATTTGACTGATTTAATGAAATAACAGCTTTTGACATCACCATGGGTTTCTCTAGAATGTTATCAGTTTCCCATAAATTCTAAACGAAATTTTCGACACTAGTGTGTAATTCAAACAATAAATGTGCGATGAGACTGTTGTGTAGAGAATTGGTATAAATGACGCCAATATGGTCATAGGATGTGGTCTTGTTGTTGGCAGAAAATTATTCTAAACATCCTTGTTTGTATAATACCAAATTGCCACAGTATTACAATATTTTTAATATATATAAATTTAATTTAAAACATGTCATCTAAAAAAGACAAACTGTGTTCCAGACCCAATTTTTATCTAAATAAACTTGATAGCATGCCAACCTTGGGCTTTTTTTTTTAGAATATAAAGTGTGCGTAGGCCTAAAAAAAGAACATTTTTGTACCAAGGATACTGTACATGGACACCCATGGGCTTAGGGGCCTTTGACCACATTGAAAATAAATGAATACACATTTAGGGAGATAGTAAACGTTTGTGTAACCCCGAATGTATATCACCTAACCTCCGAATGTATCATATTTAGCATCCTACGACCATTATTTCGTCTTTCCCAACCAGTCCCGTGTCCATATTCTTTTTCCTAAGTTCCATCTCATAATTTTCAATATCTTTATTAGTAATTAATGCACCTGCTGCACAAAAAATTAATCTCTGACGTTCGATAAATATTTGCACTAGAACCTAGTAACAAACTAGCAGCGTGTGAATACTCTAGTCCCGTTTCCATTTTACTAGCTAGTACAAGCAATTGTCGTGTGATAGTAGCTAAGTCCGTATCACATGACACTAGCTCGTACTTGAAATCCAGTGTGCTAGCTAGCACGTCATCATCTAGCGTCGTGTGAATCAGAAAAAGTATACTGGTTCTGCCACTTGGTACTAGATACCATACTAGTTGTGAGGATAGAACACGTGCTATTTTCGTAATAGTTTCGACACTAGTCTATGTAATTCAACCAATCAATGCGCGCTAAGACTGTTGTGTAGAGAAATGGTATAAATGACGCCAACATGGTCATCGGATGTGATTTTGTTGTTGGCAGAAAGTTATTCTAAACATCCTTGTTTATATAATTCCAAATTGGCACAGTATGACAATATATTTAATATATATACATTTAATTTAAAACATGTCATCTAAAAATGACAAACTATGTTCCAGACCCAATTTTAATTTAAATAAACTTGATAGCATGCCAACCTTGGGCGGGTTTTATTTTTAGAATATAAAGTGTGCGTAGGTCTAAAAAAGAACATTTGTGTATCAAGGATACTGTACTTTGACACCCTTGGGCTTAGGGACCCCTGACCACATTGTAAATAAATGAATACAAATTTAGGGAGCTACTAAACGTTTGTGTAACCCCGAATGTATATTACCTAACCTCCGAATGGATCATATTTAGCATCCTGCGACCATTATTTCGTCTTTCCCAACCAGTCCCATGTCTATATTCTTTTTCCTACGCTCCCTCTCATAATTTTCAATATCTTTATTAGCTGCTGACCCAAAATTAATCTCTGAGGTTCGATAAATATTTGCACTGGAACCTAGTACCAAACTAGCAGCGTGTGAATACTCTAGTCCCACTTTCATTGTACTAGCTAGTATACATATTTCTAGGCGCTAGCTAGCACACTTGATTTCTAGTACAAGCAAGTGTCGTGTGATACAGGCTTTAGCTAGAATAACCTCGATGCGTTTCTGCGTTCCTAGGTTATTCTAGCTTTAGCTACAAAGTACAAATGCAACAACTGTGTTTTAAAAACTTCCCACTTTCTAGTTTTGAAACATAAAACTTTATTATTGTTTAAACTCAAGTTTAAAAAGTTTTGAATCAATATATTGATGGCTATTTTTATTCCACATATTTTTCATTCTCTTTCATATATAATAGAAACAATTTAATGAATATAACTTTCCCGCGCTTATCATTATTGCTCGGTTATATCTCCATTTCCTACTTCCGTTTGGTTTGGTTGTTTTTATCCTGTATATAATATTATTGTTTTCATACATTAAGTTAATTATTATACAAATTTCACTTAATTGTAGCGAATAAACATGTCATCTAAAGGAAACGAATGCAGGATCTATGTAGGAAATCTACCACCGGACATCAGGACCAAAGACATACAGGATTTGTTTTACAAATTTGGCAAGGTTTCGTTCGTGGACCTGAAGAACAGACGCGGACCACCTTTTGCTTTTGTAGAGTTCGAAGATTCTCGAGACGCCGAGGACGCTGTTCACGCCAGGGATGGCTATGATTACGATGGCTACAGGCTAAGAGTCGAGTTCCCTAGGGGCGGCGGCCCAGGTGGGTTCCGGGGCGGTACCCGGGGAGGAGGTTCGTTGTACAATTTCAACATTTTGCTGGTCATGGAGGCTATATTGTGAGCCAAGGTCGCGATTCTTTATTTGTTCCTCTATCAAATTATGATAAATGTTTTCTAGCACTTATACACACATCAAATTATCAATTTTAACTATAAAAATGTTGTGAAAAATCCTAAATTGCTAAACATTTTTGTAGAAAAATCACCAAATTGCTATTTTTAACTACATTCTTATAGATAGGCCTATTCAGGTCCTAATTACAATTTTTATTTTTCACACTAAAGGTTAGGCTAAGCTCAGACATTTTTATTTATTCACACTTGAAAGGTTAACCTAGTTTAAGCTCTTTTTTTGTTTAAAATGTTATATAAATATTACGCTTAAAAAATCACACACTAAAATATTTCTTACACAGTTGAGATGTTAGACGATATGCTTATGCGCAGTTGAGATGTGTGACATTCTACTTATGTTTGTTCTGTTAGAAGGCATTCAAAGTTTTTTAGTTAAGGTAATAAAACATTAATAACTCATTTAAAAGAATTGGCTTGCTACTTAAAAATGAAAACTGTAACACATAACCGTAGCCTACTTGTAAACGCTTAGAGAGATTATTAATAAATACATTAAATTACCATTGGTGATAATTTAAGGTGTCTGAACTGATATAGGTAATTTTTATTAAAATAAACTCTTTTGAAAATGTTTGTTTACCATTGTGCATTGCTATATTATGGTTTTGCCAATTATCAAGTTGTGCTGTTAATATTATTTTTAATACATCAGAACTTTGATTATTTTTAAATTATATTAGTTCCTGGAAGCTGATTAGCTGAACGTTATCAACGAATTAGGTGTTTTTTTAAATATCTTTTTCTATGATTTAGAATTTTTTCACAATTTGATTTGTTATAGTCAGAAATTTGTTTTGTTGTTTGTGTAAATGCTAGAAAACTTTAAAATTTGTAATGATTTGACACAAATAAAAATTGAAGAATCCGACGTTCATCTCATACTATCCTCGTCATGGATATTAATTTAAGGATATACAATAAAAGGTGTGCATACATTTATCTAATGTCCCATACCATAGGACATCCTTGGAACAAACCAGAATACTAAAGTTTGGCAACACTGCGCCAAGGTTTTGGGCAACTACACAGCCACATTCCTGGCCGCCAAGGGACGGCATTTAAAATATCCTGCATGTAAGGAACTTTTTTCTCCCCAAACAAAGTATTTGTATTTTATAGAATAACTTATTTTAATTTGTTACTGTGCATCGATAAGCAAAGAAACAAAAAATCTCATTTAGACCTAAGTTACATAATATTTGTAGGTCTTGTGTATCATCTCGAACACACAATACAGCTTCTACACTATATTTCAAATAATAATTCAAACAAGCTTTTGCACATGAGACACAATTATTGCTTTTCATCTTGTTTTCAAAAAACACCAATTAATGAATTTACATGTAAGCTCACACAACTATCCATTCACAAAAAAAACTTATTCAAACTGCTGCCACACCTGACTTATATTACATCACAAATATAAAAGTCCAAATTAATATTTAAAATAATTAAGATAGGCTACTAAACTAACTTTCAAACCTTCCATAAAAGTATATAATATACCTAAATAATTTATGGTTTTTACCCAACCTAACTTATTAGCCTTTCATGCATTTAATAATTAAAATTTCAAATAAAATTGATCAAATATAAACTATTTAATTCCCTTACTAAATGGGCCATTCTCAAATTAGGGATAAATAGGAAATCTATTGATTAAAAATAAATTAAAATTTCAGGATAAGTATATTTTATTGCCTGATTACACAAAATTTATGAAAGAAGTAATAATACCAGCAGAGCTTGATTTTACAATTGTCTTATGTTTTTTTTTTTTTTTAGTTTTAACCAAAGTGGCCACCCATAATCCATCACCTCACTAACAGTGTTTCAGATGCAATAAATATGTTATAATCTCTAAAATCCAATAAAATATTATTTTTACTAAGCATACCATATTTTCTTATAATATTAAAAAATGTTAAATTTTTATTAATTCATTGTAATTAGGATTTTCTAAGTAAAGAATCATACAAAATTCATGTGTTACCAGTAGTGATGTTAAATGTTCCAAAATCCAAAGAAAATTTAACTTTTACATTTCTAATTTTTTATTTAGGATTTTAATAGCCAAATGTTAAAAATATATAATTTTTTTATTACTAAAACCGTTAGTAATGAGAACTAAGTGTTTTTATCGTCGTTAGTAAGTGACGGCATTAGCGAAGTGATGTTAGGGAAAAAAAGCATTTATATTGAAAATTTTACTTTACTAATGTGAGCTACTTATATGTTACTATCATCACCTAACTGACGTTAGAGAGGTGATGACACCATTTTCGTCACTAAGCATCGTTATCGAAGTGATAACACAATTTTTATTACCAAGCAACGTTAGTGAAGTGATGTTTTTAGTGGACTTTCATAACCATAGTATAAATATAAAGCAGCAAATAAACGTTGAGGTTAGTTCCTGCCTCCGTTTATGTTAACTGAACAGGTATTGTCTAGTTACTTCAAAAACTCCAAATGACATGTCTATTAATGCTAATGAAGTGATTTGCAATTAACATACTCTCTAAATTTACCTAAATTTTTATATGTTTATCAAATAATATTAAATAAACTATTTAACGAATGAAATAACAAGAGCTAGTAAGTACAGGACAACAACACACTACGGAAAATGAGCAGCGGATCATTCTGGAAGATTTTAGCGCCAAATTCAAAATTTCGTGTTTGTCCATTGTGTTACATAGGGACAAACAAACATTGATTGAAGGTCAAATTTGTGAATAGTTTATTGAAATGAATTTTTCAAATGAAAATAACAGGATTATAGGAATCTTTTACCGTGGTTATATATGTTTTACTCTTTTCTTTATTTTTGTATAGAACTTAAAACTTTGAAATTCATAGGTGGGACAGTTAGCAAGGTGATGAAAGGGACTTTTAATAATTATTTTGTTTAATTTGTTTTTAATAATACCATATTTAAATGTTTTATCAAGTTGTGTACACTTTATATTACTAAAAAAAAATTGTTCTTTGTTTTAAAATTAACAATATATTTATACAGGCAGGAGACACAAATTGTCCCTCAATTTGAGAATGACCCATATAATGTCATATACCTCGGGGGAAGATGGGTCGACATTATGATTGTATAATTATTTAGAATTATGTATATATATTAAATATCTATATATAACCTATTATTTTCTATTATATATAAAATGAATATATAATATACCTATATATATAATAAAAAAAAGTGTCTTACCATACATGAGTTATAGTGTCTTCTATCACCACATTTAAGCCTATTAGGTAGTTCACTTTGTTTCGCTATTCAAATCTTTTATTTCCGTATGTCGTTCATTTGTTTTGTTTGATTGGATAAATTTGTGTGTATCACATCAATAACTTTTTTACTTTACATCCATTTCTGTTTCCAGCCTGTGGCCTGAGTATTGTTTTATTCAATCCATATATTTTTCACTGCCAGCTTGCTAGGCCTGTCGTAGGTTATATATGCCTTATAATCTAACTTAAGACTAGGACAGGCACAACATCCAGTCCCCTGCCATTAATTCGTCACTGTGAAAGGGTAAACCCTCATTTCAACAATGATAAATTTTTCTACCATGCCAGGAATCAAACCCAGGACTTAGTAGACAGACACGCTACCGACTGAGCTAAGGTGGCTGATACATTAATTAACTAAGACTAGGATAACAAAATTTTGGTAAACAAATTAATTTTATGACAGCCAAATAAAATGCCAATGAAATGTTGTGTTCCCAGCTGAAATAACAGTTTCAAGTTTCCAGTTCTCATTTTAAATCCAGGGGAAATTCCTCAAATATTTCCTCTTTGAATCTTTATTTCACTTGGTTGTAAAAATTGAAATCCCCAAATTACTAACGACCCACTCAATATCAGGAACCATAATATACTATAAGTAGAGACTTGCAAAAAGTGATGCTATTTCTAGGGGGAAAGCGGTGTTATTTTTCTCAAAATGCGATGATATTATATTCTGAAAGTGATGTAATTATTTATGTAAATAGGTACGAGTCAAATTAGTATTTGCTTTTTTTTTTTTTAAAAAACTAGGGTAAAACTGTCTACATTTTTCGTTCACATTGTGTATTTAACCATTTATTTACAAATTTGGAGAAAAATCAAATATAAATAGGCACAAAACATTTCACACTTAGTAATGTCAAATTCAATATCTCAATATCATCATTACCTTCCAGTTTTACAAATGGCAATACCTATCAGAATAATTTATAATCAATTTATGTTTACCATACAATAATAACATTTGAAACATGTTTTCATAGACCACTAAACTATCAAATAAAGAGAAGGGAATAAAAATAAAGAAGATTTAATTTTGCCAAACATGACCACCTGTAACAAAGGCCTATTAATCTCCTTGCTTGGATCTAGCATGAAATCTTTTAAAAGCTGAAAACAAAGAATCGATATATCAAAATTTAAATATTGAAATGTGTAAAAGTATAAATCATGATTTTTAATGTTAACCTTAAAAAAAACTAAATCTACGAAAATACTTGTATATACTGTGATCCCTTTTAAACCTTTAAAATCAGCAAAAACAAATACTATCTGTCAAACGAAAGCCCTGCATAGCACTATCGCTGGTGTTACCACGTTGAAAACTATATTGGATGTTGTGATATTTGCCCAAATTACAAATAAACTGTGTTTATTTTGAAAAAAAATAACTAAAATTCATGTTATTCATGTGAAAGCAGTAGAATTTGTGTAAAAATTTGCTTTATTGCAAATGCAAATTTTGCATGTCCCTAACTATAAGTAATCAAGCCTAAATTTACTTTAACTGACCTACCTACAGGTGGCCACTGTCATTGACAATATAACGGACCTGGAAATTTCAGGGAATTATCAACTGTCATGGGGAAAAGTGATATATTTTGTTGTTTAGGGAGAGGTCTTTGTTGCATGGTAATCAAACATTTTAAAATTAAATTTATGATTAACTTATAATAGTGTGTGCATGCAACCCAAACTAGGTTTCATTGTTCATAAAATTGACAATGCTATTGGGTTAAGAAAAAATACATTATTTGATCTTGTTGGTGAAATTTCTGCAGTTGTTACACAATCCAATGTTTTGAGGAGAAAAAAGGTAAGGGAGGAGATAAATACTTGCATTTGAATCACTGTGACATATTTCTAATTTCACAAATGCACAAATATTCCATATGTTTTTACTTTTTACGAAATTCCTCACTTTTTTCTCCTGGTTCTCCAGGAGTGTGGCAAGACTGCTTATTTTTGTGTACTGTGTAATAAAATTAATTATAATAGGTAACAAAAAACTGTGTCAGTGCCATGGTTTCCAAAGATGATTTCTGTCAGAATAACACATCTAAAATACTTGTGCTGATTTTAAAAATATCTACTAGAAGAGTTAAATTTATTTCTACTGTATTTTTTTGTAAATTTCAGTCACATAACATAGAAACTAGATTAAGGCAATACTGCCAACTATACGGCATTCACGATAGGTCTTTACCTGGATGACAGTTCGAAAATCATATGTTTAGGTTTTGGGTTGCCAACACTTGTAAAAGATCACAGTTTTGTTATAAATGTAAAGATCTTTAATTACCTGTTATATATTACATTTAAAATAACGTAAACTTAAGTTTTCTATACTATTTCATTTTTTTAAATAATTTCTTTTTATACAACTCGAAACAATATTTTAAACATAATTAAACATATTTATTTTTCGTTTTGGAATGTTACTGATTTTGTGTAATATAGTGTGCACACATCAATATATTTTAATACAGGCATCATATTTACTTGGAAAAGAGAAAATTGTTGTCATTTTTTTACAACAATAAATGATTTTATGATTATTTTATCGTATTTTGAAATATTTAACTGAATAAAATATTTTCATCAATGCGTGTCTGCATCATTGTAAAAAATTTGTTTACCATTATGTTAATTCATATGGTTTATAGAAGTTTTTGTGAAAGTAGTGTTAATATTTTTTTAAGGGGAATAAAACTGTAAATAAACTTTGTGTCCGACCTCAAATAAATATATAAATAATATTGGCCTAAATTACTGAGGTTAACTATCAGATTAATATATTACCATCTGTTTTCATTACCGTCATCCAAAGTGATAGATGTCAGCAGTTGGCATAGTGATATATTAGGGATTACTTCTAGTAACATTTAAGCTGTCATCCAGGTAAACTTAGCTCGTGAATGACTTATAAGTGGTAGTAGCATACTGTATCATTTTTCAGTGGCTCAAGTTCTGGAGTTTGAACAGAAGTGACATATTTTGAACTTTACATTTAAAATTGAACAATAAAAGGGAATCATAGGTCAACAAGATTTCATATTTGAAAAAATAGAATACGAGAAAAATTCAGTTGCAACTTATAATTCTAAACTTCATGAACATTTTATTGTTGATGGTGTAAAAATCCCAATTAACAATATTATAGTGTTGATGAAGGTGTGTGGCTATTTAATGCAGAAAATGAACCAAAACTGTGATTTGTTATTTTCTTCTTTTAATTTAGGGATATCAGTGTAAAATCTATTCAGGTGCCAAACAAAATTATCTACAGAGATTTTTTTATACAATATCTGTGTACACTTTGTTTCAAATGCTTATCTGGGAAAGGTATTGTGTAGATGATCTGTTTAAAGGAAAATTATATTAAAGTGTAATTTAGTTCCTGAGGACCAGTTTTAGTAACTGTAGTGGGATTCGAACTTTGTATATAAAAATGTACTTGGGGAGCCTACCTTTGAGCGATGCCTTCGGCTGGAGATACATAGATGGATCTGAGAACGATGGTCTTGACTTGGAGTATGGTCTTCTTAATAATTAATTTGCGAGAGGAGCTCCCCTAAACACTCGCATTTAATGATTAAATATTAGATACAAAATAAAACCCACAGATTGAACATTATTAACAATAATATATATAAATAGTCGCACACTAAATCACTTTGCGCAGAGTTTTTGAGACGTTCATATTCAAACAAAGCAAGAGAGGTTCACCGAGATATGATAGAGAATGGTTTTCAACGCACACGGTTTGTAGAGTACCAAACACCAGGTGAAACAGGTTTGGCTTTAAAAATGTGGACGAGGGTAGGAAATTCCAAGAAATCTGCAGGCCCTAAGAGTGTAAGGGGAAATAGAGAGGGAAATAACTAGAAAACTGTACGTAGCAACGAGGAGTGTTTTGAGTGAAAATTGCAAATAATGAAATATTAAACAGGTATGAAAACAAATATATTAAAGTTCCGTCTAAAAGAAAGTTTTATAATTTTTGTTAACAGCCATAACCTCTGCTCAGTAAAGAAACTGGTGTCTAAAATTTGCTCTCGGGAATAAACATTTAAGTGAAGAAATATTTGTTAAGTTTTATTTTCAAAATAACAAATACAAAAAACATTAAGTAAGCATTATTTCTTTTGAAAAAAAAATTAATCTTGATGATTGTCTGGCACCCGTTTTTTGTTGAACCCTAATCTAGTTCTGATATGGATTTATTTATTAACTACGACACATATAGTTATGCTTTGTAGTGACCAGTTAATTTAATTTGGTTAAAAGCAAGAAATGGGCTTTATATAACTCTTTACCATTCTTCTCTAGCAATCAAAATAATTTTAATAAAACATAAAAAGCATTGTGTAAAATAATAGTATAGGGCTACTCAAATTTGTTAATACGTGGAAATATTTTTAAGACTGGTCAGGATTACCTTATATTCAAAAGGTATACCGACGCATATCTAAAGTACTGTACTTCTAAAATACACAATTGGAAAAGGGTACACAGGCATATAATAGCAATTCCCCAAAATATTATAATCATCATCATTCATCATCAATTGTCTCCAGCCTGTGGCCGGGTGGGTTTAGTAAAATACCTCCATCTTCCTCTTTCCTTCCAACATTCTTCTCTTTAATTCCATCCATTCTTCACCTCTCACTTTGAACTTTCTGTTATCTGCTCCTCCCATCTCTTTCTTGGCCTCCCTTGCGGTCTTTTTACTACATACTTTATTTTCATAATTTTATTTGACATCTCAACAAACCCCATATCTCCCAAATAAAATTTCTGGGTGCACCACTGGTCCTTTAAAATATTATCAAAACTTGTCCACAACTGATCATGATTTTCCGCTTGCGAACTATTTGCCATAAGTTAGTTGTTTAAAACAAACAAAACCATTGACACAGTATTGATAGCCCCCATCTCAAAATACAAGAGTTTAATCTAGCTCTGTCCAAGGCCTCACGTCAGCACAAATGTATCTATACATGTATTGTAGTATGGAGTTAAAAAAGGAGTAGCTCCTACTGTTGAGCAAGTGTTTATTTTTAAGAAATGGAGTAAATGGTGGTACATTGTGGCTGTCATGAAATAGGCTTACCTCTACTCAAACCTTCTATCTAGCAATTAAAGATATAACAATGGCTGGGCGATTGTGATGGTGAGTAAAAAACCTGATAGTTCTTAAAAGTTACAACTCAATAACGTATTTTGACAACCTTTGTTTTTGTTATTAGTTAACATTATTTTGGAATAGTTCAAATTGGAAATAAAATAGCCTAGGTCTATTTATTTACAATACTCATAGTTATAGAAAACATGCTATCAATCAAACCATATTTGTAATATGCATCGCATTCAACTAGTGGTAGACAGTAGTCCTACAATGCATCACCAAGTGGGACGATATATCGTGAGTATAGCAATACATTGCCGAAAAGGATGATACATCGCCAAATTATTTGTTGAATATTTTACAAAGTTTATTTATATGTAGAATTTAGAACATAATATATCAATTGTAGCAGCTCAAACATAATATATCAATTGTAGGAGCTCAATTATTCTTAGTTGACATTATTTTATAGTTAATGATGTTTAACTTTTAATCTAAACATAAACTTGAGAAGATCCATAAAACACCAGGATCACAACTATTATACCCTAGGATCAAACAAATTGCTATTATAGTAGTAGATGATGTATCACGATACATGTGATCATAATTATACAATTTAGGTCCCACTTGGATATTCTGAATTTGTTTTCCAATTTAATATTTCATGGCAGCATATCTCAATGTGTACTCCTATGAGCACTTGGACTCACACAATCCTTATAATCTTTGGGGAGCTGCATTTTCTTTTAATAAACACTTCAACCATAATAAAATATTGCGACAGATTAAATGCAGAAGCAGACAAGTCAAATTTTAAAGAGATTTGCAAAAAATGTTAGCAAATTATTTTGCTGGGTAAAAAAACATGTTAATGATTAACAGGATGATAACTTCATACACACACACACACACACATATATTATATATATATATATAATGTTTTTCTCAATTAAAATTAAATATGTTTATAAATATATATTTACAATATTTCTTACGGTTTTAAATTCTAATGTGATAAAAGTTGATATATATAATTTACATTGACAAAATCTTTATGGGGCCTTGCAATAATTTTAGGAGTGTAAAGAGCTCTGGGGATAAAAAAAATTGAGAACATCTGTTTTATGATAATTTTGGAAATCTATAGAATCTAATAGCTCCCTGTGTGACTATTTCAGCTACTGGCAGTGACCGAGGCAGCCGTGGCAGAGGTCCTCCAGCTCGCAGGTCCCAATATAGAGTTCTGGTGACGGGTCTTCCCCCCTCTGGTAGCTGGCAAGACCTCAAGGACCACATGCGCGAGGCGGGCGATGTCTGCTTCGCTGATGTGTTCAAGGACGGAACAGGCGTCGTCGAGTTTCTCCGCTACGAAGACATGAAGTATGCGGTAAAGAAATTGGACGACTCTAGGTTCCGCTCTCATGAGGGCGAGGTGACCTACGTCCGTGTGAAAGAGGACTACATGGGGGGTGGGAGTGGAGGTGGGGGGCGGTCCAGTGCCAGATCCCGCAGCCGCAGTTACTCCCCAAGACGTAGGGGATCCCCCACTTATTCTCCTGTCAGGCGCAGCTACAGCAACTCCAGGTCACGGTCTAGGACACCCTCATATAACTGAGGAGACTTGTGTTATTGTTGCTCTAAGAAGGTCTTTCATCACAATGAGGTAGATGGGTGTCACCAACGAATGAATTTGAAGGGGCTACATCTGTGGTTAAAGGTGAATCATGCATTATTTAGAGGTACAAATTATTATCAGGTTACCACTAAAATCCTACTATAGCTGAACCATTGGTTTGCAACCTCTCTCGAGGTTCCTGGATTAGAATCCTGAACCATAATCAAATGAGGGTAAGAGGTTGATAATCTACCCTAATCATAACTCTGGTGTCAATAACCCAGTAATGTTTACTGGTGGGGAAAAATAAAATTTAATTGGGAAGGTAAACCAATGTAAAAAGAGTAGTGCCACCTGTAGGAATTATGAAGTTTCAAAATGTGACATGATTTTTAACAATTAGTTTTTTTTCCATATGGCTTGTGTACTGAGTGACAGCAGAAGCTCAGTCATTAAGCAGCTACCTTCTATTCACTTTACATTGAGACAAACTACCCCAGGAAAATAAATGTTTCAAACAGTCTTATGTTCAATTTACCAATTGCTTTACAGTGTAAAAGTCTGGTGTTATGCTTATAGACAAAATGAGTTTTATACAGATTGTCATGGAAAATAATTTTTAGCGTGTGTATAAAAATAATTGTATATTAGTTAAATTCAACAAAAGGATATATTTATCTTCACAGATAAAAAAAAAAAGTACCTACCATTTGTCAAAGTGGATAGATGTGAAACACACATCTTAAATCATTAATACACTAAAGTAAATTCAGAAATATTTTATAAGTTATTTTTGTAAATATCCAACTATTGTTTTTAATCTGACAGAAAAGATTTTTCTATAACAATCCAATTAGTCTTAAACTTCAGTTTAATATTAATTTAGTTAGTTCATTTAGTTCTTTTACAGACAATGCTAGCTGAAAATCCTTGAAAAGTCAAAGACATTTCAAAAAGTCGCTCAATAAAATTTTTTAGTGTTGATCTATGACAGCTGGGCAGCTCCTGATGTTGGGGAAAATGGACGTTTCTGAAACACAAGCTGGGCAAATTATTTCTTGGATTAAATTGTGAAAAAATTAACATTCATACAAATTAGAGTTAATAACTATCAATGTTATTGTTGTATTTCAAATTTATTAACAAGTTTATCAATTTATTAAAGTTAAATTAACTATTTTCCTAATTTATTAGACTGCTACCCAAAACTTCAGTCAATTCTATTTTATTTTATGATTACATACACACAATCGAGTCTATGCACCCTTAAATACCAAAACCACACTTTATATAGTTGAGGGTAGTATTTATCCCTGAATATGTTTAAGTAAACAAAATTTTAATGCAAAATAATGACAAGTGACTTATAAAAAAACTAGTTTGGACAAAATAAACCTTAAACACATACACATTTGTATCAACCAACATCTATACTACATTTTTTATTTGGTAAAAGCATCCATTGTCATAGGTCACATGACTTACATCTTGTGTTTTATAACCATGAATAACAACTATAGGTGGGGAGGAATTCAGCTACCTTTATTGAGTATTTTACTAACTACTTTCCTGATACCTTGACACAACTTTGAAAAAATGTAACTGGCATTTTTATTAGGAGTTATAAGTAACTTAAATGTAAGAGATAAAACAGGCATACCTCAGTTGAGAAAATCAGTCTCAGCCGTTTTTATGGATAAGAAAATGTGGCCTTCTTTTATTAACTCAGGCTATTTCACACATGTTACTTTTTATTGTTTATAAATAATTATTAAAAATTATACAATTAATTTTTATTCAATCGCTTTTAATTAATCAATTTTAATTTAATACAGCAATTTTTCATTTGTCAAAAATTGAAAAGAGATTTTCCTTAAACAGCTAATAACCATTGGGATATATTTGGATATATTTTTACTCACTCATAAAAATTAATATTAGAATCAATTTATATTAATTTATACAAAACATACTTACGGTAATTAAGGTGTGGATGTAGAGAACACTAGAAAATGTTATTGTTTTTACAGTTTGTATAGCAAAACATTTTTTTTAGCCAAAATAAATAAAATATTGCTCCAGTAGTAACGTTTAGTTTAATTTTCTTCTCACTGTGATATCAACAGTTGTTGAATATCTGTCATAATCATAGCGACATCAGATGACAAACTTTTTATATGAAGAGAAAAGTTGTCAGCAAATTCCAGGACACTCTTTACAGATATTGAACAACTGTTGAATAGAATAGAATTAAGCTAAACGTTGCTACTGAAACAGCATTTTATTTGTTTTGGACAAAGAAATATTTATTTATAAAACTACAAAATCACTGGCCTTTTCTCGCATCCCTCATCACCGCACCTTAAGGTCCACTGAGAGGGCGAGTGTGCGGTGGGGCGAAGGCATGGTGTCTGGTGTGTGGTGTAAGTATGGCACACGTGTGGTTGGGACGTTCAAGTGGTGATATGGTGTAAAGAAAATTGATGTGGCATCTTTGCCATCAACAAACCTCACGTGCCTAAGGACATAAAATTTTTATTTTGTTTTATATAACTTCACTTGAAAACTTTATTAAACACTTTCTAAGCAAATCATAATCTAGTTTTCATCTGGAAAATTTGCAATTTTAAAATAAAGAAAAGAATTTATTGTAGATATTTATTTTCTTTTAAAATATTGTATATGATTAAAATGTGTATATTAATTTAAAAATTCTAAACTGAATTCAAACCAGAGACTTTATCGTATTTTTCGAGCCTCTGCAAAAATGTTATTTCTCTCTACCCCAACATTAAACCTATTTGAAAATGTAAAGGTTGATTTCGTTATGGCCAAGATTTTAATTTTATCATCAAATTATATTTTAAATTTTCAATCAATAATAAACTGAATTATTGCCTAATGGCTTAGAAATTTACAATAAGACAGTGTACAAACACTGTATAGGTTATTTATGTAAAGTAAGGGATGATGAAGGACGCCTAGGGATAAGTGCAGACAAACACACTTTCTTAATTTATTCTTACATTTTTCAAACTTTTTATTTTATTTTCAAATTCCTAAAGCATGTAGTCCCATATATCTTTCTTTGTGTTTTATGTGTCTTATGAAAAAGGAATAATTTGGAACATTAAAAAACAATGTGTAAATGTGAAAGTATAAAGAAGTTGAAAGTGTGAAAAGTACAAGAAGAAATTAAGATAGGAGTGTTTGTCCCTATCTAGGCATAGCCTCACTATCCTTTCAGGTTGGCTTCCTTCTTTATCACTTTTAGATTAATGTTCTGTATTTATACATTGACTTATTATACATTTAATTTTTAATTGAAATGTGAAGACTAATGTTTGGACTAATATTATAATTTGGAAAAGTCTATACACATCTAGGTTGTAAAATGAATTTAAAAATAATTCTCGTTGCTGCGGAATATCAAAAATTAAAAGATACTGTGGTCATATAATCCAATGTTTCTGATTATTGATGGGCTATAATACTATTATTTATTTTCCCACAATGCATATGTTAAGTTACGTTAAAAGACATATTAGGGGGTGTAAAGTTTTGAAAATTACAACTCTTCAATCTGCATACAGAAAAATGTGTCTTTAACAACAAGAAAAAAAATAAAGAAAAAATAAAACCATTTCAATATAAATTACGCTTCTTTTCTTTGTAATGATGGGTTGAATCTATTTTTTTCGAATTAGAGTCTTCGTTTTAATCACAAATCCTGGATTTGAATCATAATAAATATAAGAGCTTAACTTCTATACATTGACATAATTTCTTTTCATTCTGATTTTATTCACATTTATTATAATTTTCTATAGAAAATAGAAATATCAGATAATGTTCACATATTTCTTGCTAGAGGAATCATGCATGCTATAAATGGGTCATAGGCCAAATTGATTTTAAAATCAGTAAATATGGTAGGATCTATGTCACTCCTCAGTTCAAATAGAGTCACTTTTCAACAAAATGCACAACTTTTAATAGATTAACCTAGCAATGCTGGGAAATATTCCTTTTCTTCTCGTAGATTAGAGTGGCAGTAAGGGCCGGTAGGAAGGAGGCGGAAGCAAATGAATTGTTCATAGGCAAGGATAACACAAGCCTATTATTCACTCTGTAGGCCATACACGAGTTTTGTTTTTAAGATTATTTGACAGCCAAAACTGCAATAAAAACAGATAGTAGGAGCAGGTTTAAATTTCAGCTGGAGACACTTGATGTGTTTTTTACCTCTTTTGAAAGCTATAAACATAGAGATTAATCACATAGTTTATATAAATAAGTTTTACTTTACTCATTCCACTAAATGATTTCATAATTAAAAATATAACAAATATAATTTATTATAAGTTTAACTATGACATAAAAGTATACAATAGTGAAAACTTGTGTACTAGTTACAACGTTACGGTATACATATATATGTGTAGCTAACAACTCCTATACACACATGTAAGTAATAATTAGTTTATTCACCAGCTTGAATCTCAGCACTGAATGACATATAACCTTCATACTTGTCTGCAAAAAATAGTGGTTGGAATGGATTTCCTATATAACAGCTGATAGTTTAGTTTATGTAATCCTACGTGGGCTATAATATGATGTAATATATTTACTATTTAATTCTATTTTTAATGGAATTTGTGTTTACTTTGACAATGTCTCATTACATACTCAAACTTATGTTTTCATAAAAGGCCTACAAAAACAATGAAGTACATATGTACAGGGTTGTACACCTTGTTCCTTTTTTCTTTTACTCATAACTATACACTTCTAAAATATCCTTAAGAATTAATAATATATAATACAGGATACATAGTTACAAATACACAATATTAGCTTTAAATAATCTATAAAAGAATAGTTAGTGGTGTAGGCAACTTATTAAATGTTATATTATGACACTAATTTGTTTAATTTTACATATCAGTAATTAAATCCTAACTATTATATATATCTAATCAATAATTGATGTCCATAATTTTAACTAAATTTGTTCATATCTATTCACAACATAACCATATTTGTTAAAATATAACTCGGAAATAGTTATGCTATTTTAAAATGGGTGTAAAATTCTCAGTTCATTAGTTGAAACCAAGAAATTTTGTTTGGTCAATAGAAGCATTACCAAACTGAGATTTGGTATTGTCTAGGTCATAAAAATTGACATCAATGAGATTGTGAAAAAACACATTTTTCTTTCCGGATCATATTGCGGATGTTATTTTAACTCAACAAGCCATTGGATTAGTAGTGATAAAGATGATGCGGTTTGAATCCCATCAGTAACAAGCTCTAACCATTTTAAAAGTGTTATTAGATACCTACAACGTTAAGCACACATTTTTCCAAATTGTTTTAAACAAAAGTATCATATTATCGAAAACTTGTTTTCCCTATCCAAAAATATACTATGGGTAACTCATACCAAAACATAACACAATGTAAATTATTTGTTAGTTAATGCCAACGTTCTTGACCCTAACTCAGGAGGAATACTGTGGAATAGAGATGGATAAGGTAGAATTTTAGAGGAAATGCAACTGCATTTGCTTTGAGGTAAAATGGTGAAATTGTTTAGGGAAAAGTTCCTAACACCAATGTGAGTTTTGGGACTATTGTTTAACTGTGACGGGGTGGTCAGGGTGTTAATCTGGGCTGTATGTACAGTGTTATTTTAATTAAATGGTTTTCCACTCTCCCTCTACATCAATCCCAATATATTCCCTTTAAATGCATCTTCTTTGTTCCTACCCTACTGGGATAATTAAATGTGGATGGCCCGGACATTTTGGACTTGTGTAAATATATACTATGAACAACTGACAAATGTTTACACTCAACCAGTAAAAATAAACAAATTTTTAACTCAATAAAACTCCCTCTTTTTTTCTTAACTGCCCTAACCCTAATATCAGGGTGGCCACTGTTTGAGAAGATTAGAACTATGCTTGAATTTTGTGCATCGAGCAAAAACTTGAGAAAAGAACTTGATTTATGCCATCTGTCAGAAATGTAAAGGTAAGGAGCACTCTAAATAACTTTTATAGACATAAAAAAAATTAAAATTTGCCAGGGGAAAACCACTTAAAATATATATTCTAGAATAATTATTTAATTTAAAAAGGAAAAAAATCTAGCCATGAATCGCTCTAAATATAAGTGTATTCAAATTTCAAACATTTATGTGGAAAGACAACTCCAAATATCTTGAAGAGGAGTCTAACTTAAAAAATTTAAAAAAAACCCAGATGCAGTCCTTTCAAAATAGCTTCTAGGGGCATTACATTTTCAGCATTGAGTCCCCAGACCCCTTTTGGATTGAGGATTCCAATAGTCTACTGACCTAGCCATTGAGTGGAAATACTTGCACAATAATTTCTCAAGTACTAAAATTTGGTGGCGTGTTCAACACAGTTTTTACAAAATATTTTCATTCAAAATCATTTGTTCAAAGTCTTATAACTGGAGGAAATTCCTGCAGGAAAACTTGGAATTATGCTTGAATTTATTCTAAAGTTTGAGTGGCCACCTTGAATAGGTACCTGACCAGGTGAGGTGAGCTTCATTATCTTTATTTGCATGACCTGTTATCTTTTTACTCTTGTTGAGCAACAATGCCCATGCCAGTGCAATTTCAAGCTGTGAACATAACAATTGTATGATACCTCAGCTCAGTCAGTAGCATGTTTGTCTACCAAGTTAAGAGTCCCAAGTTTTGATTCCCAGCACGGCTGAAAATTTTATCATTGGTGAAATGTGGGTTTACCATTTCACAGTGATGAATTACTGACCAGGGGCTGGGTATTGTGTCTATACTATATTTAATTTAGTTGATAAGTCATGTGCTGATATAATCAGTTGGTTAAAAAAATGCACATTAAATTCGTTGAATAAATAAATAATAAAATAAAGATTGATGGATGTGGTAATGAATGGTCTTTGTTTGGGTCTAAGAACTTGTTAAATTATTTTTTTTAAACTCCATGGTGTGAGCTTATGATTGAGCTATACGGACCTAGCAGCCACTGCCATTAGCAATAATGCTACATTTACAGATAGAGGGTGTCATTTTGTCGACACAACAAACCCTCCAGTCATTAATTTCGGTTTCCTAGACTGGAAGCGCTACCAATTTATTCAAGTAGCTCCTCATTTGTATTCCTGAGCTGAGTTTGTTCCCATTCCAGATCCACTGCTTTACATAAAAATTCTGGAAGTACCTAGGATTAAACTTGGGCCCTTTGGATCTTTAGCCAGGAACTCTGACCACTAGACCATTTAAAATGACCACTATAATTACTTGCACATTAATATATAATCCACACAAAAGTGGAACAATGTCTTAAGCAAAGTGACGATTAAAATTAGTGGACATCATGATGATGTGCCAAAGCTTTTTTAAAAGGTAAAAATCAAACGCATATCGGCTCAGAACTAACCCATCATACATTTGAAATAAATTTAAACTCTTTAATATAGGATGTAAAGTAGATAAACAAAAATAAACTGTTACTTAAAATTATAATTTTAATGTATTTAATACTATTAATATTTATTTAATAGCTATAGAACTATTCATGTGATCGTATTAAAATCAAATTTCATCAGTTAAAACGTTTTTGAAGTAAACTTAAAAATAATAGAAAATATCTTTGGAATTAAAACACAATTAAAATTAGTAAAGTTGAGGGAAAATAATTGTTTTTCTCTAAAAAGTGTTGATGCGCCATTCTCTTATGAATATATACATTTTTAAATTTGTATTTTTTATGATCATATTATTTATTTATATAGTAAGGCAACACCCACCCTCCCTTTTCTCTTGACCTTCACTAAACCGCTTTTCCCCCCTCCACATTTCAATGCACCAGAACCCTAACATTCACTTGGAAGAATAACATTGACACATATTATTAGCTGAACTTAGGAGGGTACATATGTCTCTTATTTAACAGTATGACTTGTTTGCTTATAATATACTCGAGATGGTCTTTAAGCGTTGTAAATATTATTAGACCAGGGTTATGTTGATCAAACACTTTGACTTAAGAGTTGGAGTTCTTTGTGTGACATATAACTGCCAAATTCTCCCAAATGTAACGAAAATGTAACTACTTTTTATGTTACAGTTTCTTAGTTTTTTAGTGGTTCTTATAAAAATAACTAAGTATCAACATTAATATTTGAACGTTTGTTTTCTGTCCATGCATGACATCTAATTGTTTGTAAAGTGCACATAATATGTAACAATGTAGGCTATGTTCATAGAGCAAATGGTTTTTTCTCATTTTTAAATGAAGAAGAATAGATCTTTTAAGAAAACCAACTGATATGTTTGTACCTTAACTGGTAATAATGAACAAGAATAGTGTAATCAGATAGTTCTAATAATCTTTGCTAGTTGGGAATATATTTACTAGTTTTTTCCCCTTTGAGAGGTGGCAGCTTTGGTGACAACTCAAAAAAACACATTTATTATGGTATGAACTTGACCTACATCATTGTGATGAAAGATTAACGTTAGTTCTGCTGGTTAGCCTCTTCTGCAGGAAAAGTCCTATTTCAACCTGCTCATATGTTATTAAAAAAAGACAATCACTTGATAAATAACTTAAATTTGTCAAATAAGTAGGCGTAATGGTTTTTGTGTTCAGCTGTAATTTGCTATCTGAAAAGTTTAAAATGAGGTGCCTAAGCATTTAGATGTCTTCGTTGAAATGATAAACAATCGCCAAGTCCACTTAAAGTGGAGGTCGACTACATTCCTTGATTTTCCGCTTCTCTGGAACTTCAATATCATTATGTCAATAGGTTCAATCATTGTTGGTTATAATATTCAATTAGCTTTGTATGCTAAGTCTAGTTTAGAATTACAAAATTTAAGGGTGCCACCTATTTCAAGAAATAAAACCTCGCTCTGTAATACATCTGAGCAAAAGTAAATTATTGAAATTCAAGAAGAATACCTTCAGCCCCTCTCTCCCCTGCTTAAATATCCTCAAAAACATTTTTTGGTCATAACAACAAATGACTTCATTTATTTAAGAAAGACCTGAGTTAATTCTTTCCCCTTAACCTCAATCACAAAACTGGAACAATATGTGTTAATGGTTGTTAAAAGCACGAAGACCTGTTAACTACATTTTACCACCTTAATGTTGGTGCAAACCTTATTTCAAAATAACCAACCATTGCTTTAATATTGAAGGACAGCTGAGTGTATGTAAAGTGTTTTGTCAATAGTAGTTGGATAATAGGTTAGGGAAAGATGGAGGCTACTAAACTGACCCGGCAATAGTCTGTAAACGTTTAATGTTAATGATTAATTAGTAGGTGGCCCCCTTAAAAACAGGTTTTATTGTTTTGAAAAATGTTCTTATTTAAGGCTTATTCATACTTTACTATAGGACAAACACATCATTTGGATGATTTGATTGAAAAGTATTAATAAAAATGGTTTGACAAAACATTTTACTTTTAATTTTTTGATAATTTATTTAAATAGGACAAGTTACTTATCTGTAAACTTTGTGATAAAACATATGACTTTAAATATTTAAAAAAATCAATTATTTGAATAGGACCAGGGGTGTCTTAAGGGCCAGGCGCTTGAGGAGGCCGCCAAATAGAGCACCGACCTAGCCTAGCATAGCCTAGGCATTATAGTGTAGTTGCTAAGCAAACAATAGTTACCTTTTGATATTAATGTGAAATGTTACATATAGTATAGTTTTTGAGGTGAGTAAAATAAAATAGAGTACCACAACAGTTAGTTTACATTTGCCATCATGAAACAATGGTATCCTCAAATGTTTATTTTCAATTATAATGTAAACCATTTGTTATAATAAATAAATGGTATGGTGGACTGCACAGACTTAATCTAGCTTTTATCTTAATAGAGACATTACTAAAAACTTATATATTTAGTAACTTCTGCTAGCTGTCAGTTACCACCACTCGATGGTGAATGGACTATATCATCACCCGGTTATATAGGGAGGAGCCAAAAACGATCCCGCCCGGGTGCAAAATATACCTCATGCTGCCACATTTAATTTTTGTTTTCCCATTTAAAATGCATTGAATTGGAGAACATTTTAACGAAAATATTTCAATAACTATTTTTAGCATGATTTGAAAATTCCGTAAGAATTATGAAAGATGCCCAGATATGTTACTAAAATAAATAAAAACAACAATGTTGAATTATTAGATATTTTTTTGTTTATAACAGTGCATTTATGGGTAGGCTCAGCCTTAACCCTGGAAAGACTTACTCCCAAGTGAGTTCTTGTGAACCAGAGTATGCCTAGATTATATTTTAGTGTCTTAGGAGGGAGACATTGTATCATATTTTCTCATTTGGAACTCGATTCAGCCCATGCCCAATTTACAATGTGCACGATTACTCCTAAATAGAAACGTAACAGCTTAAGGTGCATTTTACAGTGAACATTGGAAGAGCATTTGACTAAGCTGGATTTTATGGTCACAATTCATTTTTGTTTGGAAGGTGATTGATAATCACTATGCAGTGGCAGCTTGTTGCCAGATCAAACGAGGCTTGACAGAGCTGTACTAGTAAATTGTTTCATCTTATTCAGTTCATTGACTTTCAAAGTACCATATTGTGTGTGGGGGGGTTGTGTAATATGCTTCATAGTAGGGATTTATCTATGTTATGTTAGTCAACATGCAGTGAGTTAGCTAGTAGTGGAACTATGAAACCATGCAACCTCAGGGTAAACAAAGAGTACAACTTCCCTTACATGGAATAAATAATAAAGATGAATAGATCCACATTTCTTTATTCTTGGATTATTATACAAACAATAATATTTGAAATAACTTCGATGATAGGACCTAATTATAGCAACATTCAGAATAAATTCAAAGTAGAAAACAAACAGTAATAAAATAACTATTATAGTGTACATACTTCAAATATATATATTGGTTTTTTACTGGTTTGGCTTGAATTACAAATCAGTCTCCATGCAAGTAAATGTCTCAAACGTCGACTTACAGGTCCTAAATTGACAGATAGTAGGAACAGGAAAATAAGTCAATTTTATAAGAATTTAAGAATCGGTCCTGGGGTAGATTATCCTTAGGGTGTGTTAAATTTAACTTACAGAGACATCTCTAGATGTTTTTGATTTTGTTTTGTTGATAAAAATAAAAGTGTTTACACTTTGACTCTAATATAGGGTAAACATAACAGTAGTTGACCAACTTGACTTAAAATCATAAAATAAAGCTATCCACAGTGTTAGATAAATTCTGATTGGTCCCAGCTGTTCATGGGACACCAATCACAAAACAACTGAGGTTAATGAAGAGGAAGTGGTGTTAGCCATTTTATAAAGTTCATGCTGCATAGGAATCATGTGTTTTTTGGATAATGAATTAAAGCCTGGTAAGTTGCACCATATTTATTATATCTTTGCATCCAGTTTGTATTTATGATAGTTGTTTCCAAACCTTTATGATTTGAAATCTAAAATAACTGCTTAATAAGATAGGTATAACAGTAAATGCTAAAAAAATATTCTTAACCTAAAAAGACATGGTCAACTAATCATTTAGAATAATATGTTTAGTAGTTGACCAAAATGGTCAACTATTGGCTTATTTGGTGTTTTACATTGTTTCAGGTTTTCGAGGTTTAAAATAATATATTATGTTACCATTCACAACATACACTGCAAATTATACCATTATTTCTATGCTTTCCAGTATATGACTATCCTGGTCCAGATGATCGACAATTGGTTTTATAATTATGAAACATCTTGTTCTTCATAATTCTATAGTTTATTTTCCCCATATTAAAACATGCTAAAGTATTGTTGTTGGAAATACAATTATAAAGAAAAGAGAACTAGGCCTGTAAGATAACTTATGTGACAGTTGGTAACACTGAACCTACATTACTTTATTATAATGTTCTGTGTCCTCGACAAGAGGCATTCTGTCAAGTGATCTCATACTGTACATTACATATTTATTGATAATGAACTGTTGTTTTGTATTTATTTAATAAACTATATAAAATGGTGTCAGAAGTTAAAAAGTCAAGAATGGAAGAGAATTAATCATGTCAGTTACTACATAAATAGTCAGTTCGCGTTTGTTGTTGAATAATTTAACTCTTAAATGGCCAACGCCATAATGTCACCCAAATTAGCAGCTACATTAGCGATTCAGCCAATTGACTTAAAAAGTTCGAATTTGTCTTATGTGTGGAAAAAGTGGTCAACGCAGTTCACCATATTCTTACGAGCCACAAATCTGGAAAAAGAAAATGACTCGCGCATGGTCGCTTTACTTTTGCACCACCTAGGTCCAGATGCTCACGAAGTGTCCTTAGGATTTGTTAAGATCCACGTAACCTGAATAAAGCTATTCTTAGGTCACATTATCCTTTCCCTACACTTGATACTGTCAAAGCCCAATTAAAGGATGCTAAATTTTTCTCAACATTAGATGCCAATTCTGGATTTCGGACCATCCCTCTTAATGATGAATCCTCAAAATTGTGTACATTTATCACACCATTTGGTTGCTATAGGTTTTTACGTTTACCATTTGGAATAAGCTCAGCACCTGAGATTTTTCACTCAACTAGATTTCACTTTTTGAAGGAATTCCTAATTTAATTATTTATCTTGATGATTTGTTAATTTATGCATCTAGCCAAGGACAACACAATTATATCTTAAAGCAGGTTGGTGAAAGAGCTAGATCTGTAAATTTGAAGTTTAATTTAAGCAAATCACAAATTTGTCAAGAAAAGGTCATTTACATGGGTCACTTATTCACTAGAAAAGGGATGCTACCGGATCCAGCCGAAGTAGTCACTATTGTTAATATGCCTAGACCCAACAATACCCAAGACTTAAGACGATATTTAGGTATGCTTACATACTTGTCTCCTTATATTAAAGATTTTTCTGAGTAAACAAAGCACTTGAAACCACTTTAAGAAGAAAATAGTCTGGCATTGGGATCATTGTAATGATGAAGAATTCAATAAGCTTAAAACAATAATTACAAATGCACCTGTTTTGACTTATTTTGATCCATCGAAAAAACTAATTTTGTCCTGTGATTCATCAAAAGTGCAGTAGGAGCTGTCATTCTTCACAGTAATAATCCAATTACATATGCTTCCGCTACACTTAGACAAAGCCATAGCAATTATGCACAAATTGAATGGGAGCTCCTTGCTATTGTTTTTGGACGTGTAAAAATTCCACCAGTATATTTATGGTCACAAAGTAGTTGTACATACTGACCATAAGCTGTAAGTTCCTCTTTTTACTAAATCTCTCTATAAAGTTCTCCCCCCCCCCTTGACTTCAAAGATTTATGTTGAGACAACCTTATGACTTAGAAGTAATTTACCAACCAGGAAAGTGAATGTTTATTTTGGATACTTTATCCTGAGATCCACTAGTGGACACAATTCCTGAGTTGGATGAGAATGTTAGTTAGTGTACATGTTAATCTGTTAATCTCAAACCCGTCATTGTCTCCTGAAAGACTGGAAACCTTTCGAGAAGAAACACGATAAAAACCTTGTCTTAAAAATTTTATCTAATTTTTGTCAAATAGGATGTCCTTCAAACAAGAGTCGTGTCCTGTTGAAGTTCGACCCTATCAAAAATTCTTTGATGAAATCTATTAAACAAATGGAATAATTTTTAAAGGGGAATGTATCATTGTTCCAAAGTAAATGTGAAAAGAAATGTTAAGGATTATTCATGAGGGTCATTTTGGGATAGCTAGAAGTGTACAGTTTGCAAAAAGGTCATTATTTTGTTCAAATATGGTTAAGGGTATTAAAAATATTGTCATGTCTTGCTCTGCTTGTCAACTATTTAGTAATAATAATAGTAATCAGCCTTTAATGTCACATGAAGTCAAAATGTTACCCTGAAACAAAGTTGGAGTTGATTTTATGGAAATATTGGGAAAGAAATATATAGTCTGTGTGGAATATTTTTCAAAATATATTGAGATGTCTTTACTTAATAGAGGCTTAACAACTCCGGAACTTTAGTCAATTTTTGCTCATCATGGTATATCAGCTGTTATGGTTTCTGATAATGAATGGGCCACCGTTTAATTCAAGTTATTTTAAAAATTTTGCTAGAAATTGGGATATAGAACGTATAACTAGTAGTCCACAGTACCATAAGTCTAATGGCCAAGTGGAAAGGACAATCCAAACACTTAAAAAACATGATTTTTAAAACTCTTGAATCAAATGCGGATCCATACCTGGCTCTGTTACAATATAGAACTACTCCAAATGATAAGTTTCATTTCATCCTCTCAATTGTTAATGTCTAGACAGTTACGTACAACACTACCTATTGTTGAAACCAAATTGATATCCAAGCCAGTTAATACAAATTATAATGACTGGATAACTAAGCGAAACAACCGAATGGCAAAATATTATAACAAAACTGACAAATGTATGTCAGATCTCAAAATATATGAAGTTTTGTTTAAGAAAAATCCAGCTGAAAAAAAATTGTCTAGAGGTCAAGTAATAAAAATAGGTCCACAACCAAAAACTCTGGTAATTGACATTTCCAATAGTATTTATAGAAGTAATAGGATACATGTAAAGAAATTTAAACAAAATGGGAATAATGAAAAACAACAGGATGTTTGTGACAATAGTTGTGCTAACTCCAGTAACAGGAATAATATTCAAGATTCAACACAGTATTGTCTAGAGCCTAGTGCTTCAAATGAGGCTTATAAGGCTCATAAAGCTGTCATTACTGAGTCGGAAAGACTGGTGCGTCTCCTAAAAAACTGTCAGTAAATTGGATTTTATTAGGTCTGTTGTACTGTTTAATCTTCTCATGACAGTCTGTTTTGTATTTGGTATCAATTGTATAGCATATTGAATGCAAACTAGTTGTGAATGTATTTGATAAGGTCATGTTAATTTGTTTTTGTTTTTAGCTGTCTATAAAGGGGAGATGTAAGATGATTGTTATGCGACAGTTGGTAACACTGAAACTACATTACTTTATTATAATGTTCTGTGACCTTGACAAGAGGCATTCTTTCAAGTGATCTCAAACTGTACATTACATATTTATTGATACTGAGCTGTGTTGTTTTGTATTTATTTAATAAACCATATAACAAAGCCTACTTTGAAGTTTATTTAAGTAGCCAAAAAATGTCTAATAAAAGCCATCTTTTCATAATTTTTCTAAGTGACTTCATTTTGTTATAGCCTGCCTTAATTTGACTAGCAAATAAACTTATATGAAATTCCATTTGAAATGTATAAAATTGTGATGGCCTACATAAGATTTTAGTTTAGGCCCTACCTTAGTTAATAGTTATTTATTTTATTTTTCAGAAACTGTTCTATATTGATGAAAATGGCAAAGAAGCTTAAAAAGAATACATTTTTTTAATATTCTGAAGATGATTTAAATGAAGTGACGAAATTTTGAGAAATGAAGGAAAAATAAAAGAAGCAAGAAGAAAGTTTAATGTTCCCCATTCCATATGATTAAACAAGTTGAAGTATCGGGTACTCATTGCTAGAAAGATGAGATCCCCGACAATTTTACCACAAGAAGAAGAGCTTTTGTGCAGATGTATAGCTGCTAATGCAAAAAAAAGGGCATTCCTCTTAACAAAGAAAGTTGGTAGAGACAATTGGTGAAATAATAAATAATGAGGAAAGATAACCTACTTTTACAAAGAAATTAGGCCTAGGCTTACCAGTGCCCTGTTTCAAGACCAAACTTTTCTTAAACTTTTGACTTTTCATATAATTTCAAAGTGAAAAGTCTTGGTTTCATAAATATATTTTTTAACTTCTTTGCGTTCATCAGTTTGATTTGAAAAGTCTTTGCATTTGCATTTGGCATTTTGTACAGTTAACCTATAAATTAACAGATATAATTTGGTGTTCATTTATATTGAATTAAAAACAGTTATGTCTAAAAGAATTGAAAGCATGAAAAAGAAACTAGCAGTCATAGAAGTAATAAAATGTATAAAGGAGATTTTGTTTAGTAAATTTAGTAATTCTATTGCCACCAGAGAGGAGCAATCTGCTTGGGAAGAAGTGTTGCTAAAGCTAAATCTTTGGGCACGGTTGGCGAGAGTAAAGATTGTGTCTACACCTGAGACAGACAATCGATATGGACTATGGAAATGTCGTGCTTTGGTAATTCCATTTACATGTTCTAAAATTATTTTCTTAAACCATTGCACAAGATAAAATATTATCTTTAATGATATACACTATAAGATAGCATGAAATATAAAATATTAATATTAATAACCATAAAATATTTAATTCATAAATTAAAATCAAATACTCAATTATTAACTCATTTATTATTTAAAACTATCCTATACCAAAAAACCTAACCTTGTTTGTGGGGAAAATATGTTTTTAAATGAAAGTATTCACTTCTACACTACTTTAGTTTAATAAAGGGTCAAACTTTCAACAATAAAGCAACTAGACAAACACTCAATGATATATATAGTAGTTTATTGTTATATGATACATGAGAATGTAGTCACAGCTATTCTGTTTGTAAATACCTTACAGTTTAGGCCTAAAAATGAAACCCAAGATAGCATTTGCAGCTTTAAATCTGTTTTATAATTAACCATATTTACTTTTAGTAGGCCTAGAAAATACATACTATGTGTCAAGGAGGTTAAAGTGACTTACAGGCCTATTTATTGTTGCGCCAACAAGATACATCTCACAAAAACCGTGAGATAAAAAATGTCATTTGGCAGAAAATTTATAAAACATGGTAAAAGGGTGAGCACTGATTTTTATCTCTGAGATTATGACAAAGAATAGCAGTTAATGTGCAGCAGCGTATTCGCTCTGCTTATATTTCCTATTTGTTACTTTAAACAGTTTTTCTTTCAGAGGAAGAGAGATAACAGAGCTCAAATGGGATCAAGGGGTGGAAAAGGAGTGCAGCCAAATGAATCTGATGAAATGATTTATGACATTGTTGGAAAAGAATCTCCATCTATGGAAGGATTAAAGCTGCCAGAAACATTGAGGTTGACAAGGTTTCTGCAGGGCCATCCCCAACTGTGCAACTCCACAATATATGCACTCCACCACAAATACCACTAATGGTACTGCAGCGAGATAAGAGGGAAGAATTATTAGATGTTGAAATATATTACATGAAGCCAAAGTGCCTAAAATTGAAAACAGAATTATATTTACCTCCATCCAAATTCACTATGACTATTTTGCCTCCAGCATGTGTCATTGAAGCCGATGATAGTAATAATAAGGAAAGTGACATTGATGAGTGATAGTAATAATAAGGAAAGTGACATTGATGAGTGATGTATATGGTGTATAATTTTTGTTGATATAGCAATTAGGCCTAATGTTTTTGTGCAAAGTAATAACATACTTAATTGCTATGAGAAGTTGTACGAGTCTATACATTTTTTTACCAATTATAGGGTTATTTGTAATAGTTCAAATTGTTATTGTTTTATCAAAGCAGCATGAAATAAAATTATTTTAGGAAAAAACCCACATGTAATAAATTACGAAAATGTTAATCAATTAAACCAATAGTAGTAAACTTGAACAAATAACATTTCATTTTCTTATAGTCAAAGGTTACATATTGTCTTGTAAATTCTACTCAAAAAACCACATAAGTCCATTAAGTCTGTTTATTGCATCGCCAGATGAAGGATCTTCACCGTTTTCTTCTAATAAAACATCATCATCCATGTTGAGCCCATCACAAGAGACTGGTTCAACTGATGCAAAATATTTAGCAGCATTGTGCAATGTTACACAAGCTAGGACCACCTAGACTGCACTGACCGGATGGTGAGGCATGTGGCTCAGAACCGGAAATCACTCTATCAAAATGCCTATTGAATTCTCAAAAAGCCTTCTAGTTCTTTTGTGGGCTCTATTAAATCTTATTTCAACATTGTTGCCAGCATTTCTGTTGATTGGTGGAATCAGCCATTCTTTAAGACCATAGGTGCTGTCTCCCAGAACAAATGCTCTTGGAAAAGGCCTCCACCTATCATTAAATATT
Source organism: Timema cristinae (assembly GCA_039000515.1). Classification (NCBI taxonomy): domain Eukaryota; kingdom Metazoa; phylum Arthropoda; class Insecta; order Phasmatodea; family Timematidae; genus Timema; species Timema cristinae. Next base: position 62,433,218 of record JBCFYV010000012.1, on the reverse strand, counting down.
CTACACCCTTTAGTCATAGGTGCTTCCTGGCCAATTAGCATTAAAATTCATAGTTTGGGCCACATATGACCATTACATTTAAAGAATCGTTCCCTTTGCGGTTAACGCAAACTTCATGTATTGTAGGATCATCAATGTTGACGAGTGTACCATCTACACACCCATAAATACACGGGAAACCACCTTCCCTTAAAAACTTTGGTGCAATGTTCCTCGTGTCATCTAGCCACCTAACATGACTTTGGAACATAGTAGAAAGGATTCCATCAACAAATTTTCTCACTACTCTGGAAACTGTAGATTTGCTTATTCCATGCATTGCACCAACTTCATGCATTTGTGATCCATTTTTGAGCCAATAATGGGCAAATAGAAAAAACTCTATGTCTGGCATCAAGAGCTTTGCTTCTGTCAGATGTGTTGGTCAAATGGGGGCCAAAAAATTGTAAAATATATTCCACGATTTCAGGCACTAACCAAAAACTTTCTTTAAACTGAAAGTCTGAAAAATATGCATCTAACCTCACCTCTTGTCAACTATAAGCTCTTGTTATCTTCTTCTTCTCAACAATTTTTTAAACAACTCTTTTCATACACAGCAATAATAGCATCAAACTTCAACACTCAATTTTTTTGAATTAATGTTTCTGATTGAACCTACTGCAAATACAATTACGGCTAGGCTGTATTGTTGAGATAATATCTCATCTGCAGCTACAACATTAGCACTCAAGTTTTGCAATAGATGTAGATTTTCAACTAACTGCAAATACTATTTCTTCTTTTCAATTTAAAATGCAAATTAGAAAAGCTAACAACACAACTTTGCATTTGAATGATCTTCTTGAAACAGAAATACATAAAACCGGCAAAGTTCTTTGCACATTTAACTTTTCAATTTCAGTCTTTGCACTTTGTATATGCATGTGTTCTTGAAACACAAAACTTCTTGCAATGTGTAAAATGCAAAGTGAAAAGGAAGTTGAAAAGTTTTTTCTTGAAATAGGGCACCGGTGATAAGTGGTTCAACTTCTTTTTAAAAAGGAATCCTGATATTCGTCAACGCCATGCTGAAAGCATTAACCAAGGTCGAGCCAACATTACTGAAATGTCTATCCGACACTGGCACAGTGAATTGTATGCATTTTTAGATGAAGGAAATGCTTTATATATATGTAATGATCCTGAAAGAATATTTAATTCTGACGAGTCTGGTTTTTTAACCAATCCAAAAACTGGTTTAGTTCTTGCTCCTAAAGGTATGAAAGACATGTATGAAGTAAAAAGTGGTTCTGAAAAAGGATTTATAACTGTATTACTCACTATAAATGCAACAGGCAGTATATGTCCTCCGATGATTGGATATCCTTATGAACGTGTCATACCGGCAGACAAAGTTCATAATCTGAATCCTGATTGGATGGTTAGAAGGTCAAAATCAGGGTGGATGAGTGGACAGGCTTTTTATGGATACATGTGTAACACTTTTCTTCCTTTGATAAAAAAAAATAAAACATTTCCTGTCTTATTCTTAATCAATGGCCATTGGTCTCATTTGACTTATGTTTTTAAATTTTGTGCTGACAACAATAATATATTATATGCATTGTTGTCTAATGATACGCACATATTACAACCAGCAGATGTATCCGCCTTTAAGTCATTAAAAAATAATCGGAAAAATGTATTTGATTGGAAGAAACAAAACAATAATAGGGCATTGACTAGAGTGAAGTTTGGTTCTTTGTTAGATGCCATATCTCGTGTTTCTGTAGAAACTGAAAAATTGATTTAGGAAATGTGGATTCTTTCCATTTAATGCTGATGCAATTGACTATACAAAATGTATGAACCATGAAACAAGAATTGTTGGTGACCAAATGACTTTGAAGCCATCCAAATTCAAAGCTGAATATCTGCTTTATTTTGAATGTGTCATGAAAAGTGGGCGAGCAGAGGAGTTCAGAGTGTCATTATACTAAAGGCTTGGAAGGTGATGAATCAGCAAAGGAACTTTTTCATGTTTGGAAAAAACTACAAACAAAATGTAGTGGGGAGCAGGCAGAAACAAGTGTTGAGATAAGCAACAATGACAGTATAACCAGAATAATTAATCAGGAAGAGCATTTGGTACATAATAATTGCTCTACAAAGAGTGGCGACACTCCAGATGAGGAGCTGGAATGTGTGAATACGCCTTCAAAATCACAAGCAGGGAAGCCCATCATTTCTTGACCATATATTGTGGCTAAAAGAATCTCCTCAAAAATCGTCAGAACGAATGAAAAATGAAAGACTTCCACATGCAACAAAGTCTAAAAAATGTCTTACTGGGAAGACAAAGAAAAGGTGAAAGAATAAAAAGAAGAAAATAAAAGAAATAAAGTTATGGCAAGACAACAAAAAAAAGATCAGAAAGAAAAATACAAAAGTTGTAGCTGCCAAGAAGAAACGAAAGGTGATAAAACATGATACTTCCAGTGAAACTGAAGAAGAGGAAGAATGGACAGATAGCGGGGAAATTCTTCTTAGTCTCTCAGACACAGATGATGAGACAGACTTACAACTAACCACAAACAATGTTACAGAAAGGTGTTTCAAAAATGGTAATTTTGTTTTGGTATCGTTCCCTGGAAAAAAAAGTCTAACCACAAGTATGTTTGTATTGTGCAAGATATTTTTTACTGTGAAAGTGAATGTATGTCTTTAATTCCTATTGATTGTGGTGGACTATTATTTAAGACAAATGATGACGTTAGTGTAGTTGAGAATCATCAAATTTTGGAAAAACTTGAAACACCAGAAATATCAACATCTGGAGATAGAATTAAGTATAAATTTTCAAGGCAAAGTGATGTCATAGATAGTGTATATATAACAAAATGTAGTCAAACAGTAATCACTGAGCAGTGAGGCCTAATTGCATATATAATGTTTCTTTGTTAATATTAAGTAAAATAAATAGTTCATTGTTAACTGTAAAGAGAGTAGGCCTGCCTTTTTTTATGTTTTCTTTCTATTGCATTATACATTTACAAAGTTATATAACCTGTAATGTTATAAGTATTCATAAAACTTAAATAAAACTATACTCTAGGATGTTCAAATTATATTTTGACTTTAATTTGAGGTATTTCAGACTTAAAGCTCTTACTTTAAAATTAACTGGGGCTAAAATAGGCAGGAAAATGTAACTGGTCAACAACTGATATGTGTCTGGTCATTTACTGAAAAGCAGTGATAACTACTGGATGAGTGTGACCTAAAATATAAATTATTTTTTATTTACTACAGTATTGATTTATTCAATTTTTACATAAATAGGTGCATTCAGAAATAAATAAGCTACAATTTCTTGTCCAGTGTCAATTATTACCTATTATATTGTGTTCTCAAAAAAATTAAAAAGTTGGTTTTCCCCTTAAATTGTCATTTACTGGTATGTTTACCCTAGCTTTGGTCATACAATAGGTGGTCATCTATAGCAAGGTTCTGGTTCTATGTTTCGTGGTAGCTTCTAGGCTTGAAAAGACCTACTGATAACAGTTCACCTCTTACAATGACGAACACATACACACTATTTGTGCTTGAACAGCATTGAACTGCATTTTATGATTATACCTACTTTTCATGTTCCCTATTCTTGATAAGACATATGTATCTTGAGTTTTTTAAATCTTGATAGGAAGAGTCCTACAGCTCATTTTGTTGAATAAACTAAATAGCCTAAGTTGTAAATGATTTTAAAAATAAGTGCCTTCACAAAAAAAAAATCCTTCAAGATCAAAAAAATAATTTTTTGAAATGTAAAACTATTTTTAGAATGTATGATTTTGTTTCAATGTTCAAAACTCACTGAATAAAATGTACAACATTAACATGGAAAATCCTATCTCAACTTGCCCACACTGCCCCAAAGGTCGGCAATGCCCTTGGGGAAAACCTTGTTTCATTTTTTAGCTAACCAACACTATTCGCTGCTAGAAATCATTGTAACAGGATTACTGCAAATTGGACTGTATGGAATATGAGAAGATAATTTAAAATACAAGTACTTTTCCATAAATCCTGTAATTTATTTAAGAATTGCCTTGTTGATTTTTTGCAGATACCGAATAATTTTAGATAGTAAACAATTTAATGTACCTATATGCTCTCTGTGAAGCTGTAATTCTATAGCTTGGTTTACACTTTTATCACTTTAAAAAACAATTATTACAAGATTTTTGAAAAACATAATGAATTTTAATAAGGAAACCATATTTAATTGTAATAATAGAATTCAATGTGAATGAAAATTTTAAAAAATTGGAGATTATTGGCTGATCTAGACTCAGCAAACTAAGGAACAAGGGTATTCAACACATGTTAAAATAGAATTCAATATTGTTAGTATCAATTGCTTTATCTAATACATCGCCTTCTCTAATTCATATTTTCTGTTACAACCTCTTTACATTTGTTCTTATATGTCTTTAGTTTTTTAACTCTAACTCATTTGTTATCACTATGAATTTTAATATGTTATGTGTCACATTTTTAATGTGTTATTTTAACCTTTTTAGACATTGTTGAGACACATTTGTGTAATTTTCTTAAAATTGTCAATTGATCTCAGATTTGCTACTTATTATATCATTGTTTATATCTTACCTATGGTTCTTTTTGACTTTTATGAGTTACAGTTTTTTATTAATTTTCATTCACATTGATTTCTATTATTACAATTAATTATTACAAAGCCTAACATTTGATAGTTTATGACTCAAATGTATCCAAGATTCAATTTTGGGTGAAGGCGGCAATGAATAAATCTCACAAAAATAGCCAGCTGCAGCCGACAACATTACACCTTGGGAATGTATGACTTAAGATGACCGCTTACAATGCATATAGCATTGAAACTATAATTCTTAGATAATTTATGACAAAGCAAATCTGTCAATTATAATCGTAAAATGATTAATTTATAATATTACATATATTAAGATGACAATCATTTGAATAAACCTTGCATATGTACCTAGCTCAAGTTGGAGCCAGCTCAGTCTTTGAACAGTGAAAAGTTGCCATCTCCCAGGTTTGGGCACCTCACATAGCTAGTTGCGAGTCAACTCAGTCAGTGAGAGAAGGAAGGCTACCACCACCGAGGTTTGGGGACCCTTTGTGGTTCTTATTATTCTTGTTTTTTGTCTTGGGCAGCTTGTCTCTCTTCTTGGAGGAAGAGGAACAAGTGGACGCAGAGTCCGCCGGGATGACGTGTTTGATCGCTCCTGCTCCCAGCTGCGTCCCAAGGACTCTCTCATGCTCTGCCCATCTCCTTCTTCATAGGTGTCTACGTCCACATGAAGGAGGTCTGCGCTGTCGGGTTGGGTGAGCAGAGTAGTACGTACCAAACGTCTCTGTTCATCTGAGTGTTGGGGACACCGCATAGAACGGGTGCACAGCTTCCTCGTGTGCTCAGAAATGACCCCACATATTTGTGTGAGAAGCTTCTTCTTCTCTTCATGGGTCATGTTGTCATAGCTCATGTTAGCGTTCTGCTCAGCAGGGGGCCCCGTCGACACAGAGACGCCGTCACCAACCCCTACCATCATCGTGTCTCCATTTCGACTCACCTTCTGAATCTTAGGCTTGCGGTTGCCGTTTCGTTCTCTTTTTCTCCGGCGCCGGTCTGTCCCCGCCGTCCAATCCGCGTCATCGTCGTCGTCGCTCATCATTCCACCGTACGTCACGTTTTCTTTGCTATTGTTGGCAATCCTGCGACTAGCAATGCGGGAGCTGTTGCGGCCCATCCCCATGCACTTGGCGAGGTGTGGGGCGAACCGCGACGCCGCCAAGCTATGCTTGCAACTTGGACACACGCACTCTAGCGTCTTCTTGGGCGGCGCCTGCTGACTAAAGATATCCATGTCCGTACCCTCCACAAATTCATCGCTCACTTCGATTCCGTCAACGTAACCTTTCTTTACCTCTAAGTGGACGTGAAAGATTATTCCGAGCGTCAGCTCGTCGATCAAATTCTCCAGGATGAATTCGGATATTTGATTCGCTAGCTCAGGGTTGTTCATTGCGGTTATGTACTGCAGCATCGCTTGTCTATCCTCAATTTTGGATTTATCCATTTCTTTTCAAGCACTAACCTTAATTAACCAACAAAGATACTTTTATAAGTAATTATTCATGCATAGAAAAATATGCATGACATATAGTTAAACGGATGATATATGGCGTTAATGAAACACAATTAAGAATTGCTAATGAGTACAGTACTTAAAGTTTAGCACAAATATCTGGACTCTGGTATGACATCCAAAAACATACATAATAAATTAATTTGTTTTTGGTTATGTTGCAATGCAATAGTATAGACGATCAAAATTAGTTTCAATTAGTTGGGTTAAAAAAAATCATTTTCTGGATTAGCAGCACTGCCTGGCGGTTAACTTCTCAAACATATAGATCAATGAAGAAACAATTTGTTTATAAGCCTAGGCCTAATTCTTACTATTAGATTATATAAAGAGATACGTGTGTGTATTATTTATATTATTTATTTATTTATTTATTTACATTGCCGATCAGTTGAACAATCTAAAACTGGAGAAACAGAACCATAAGTGATAAGAGGCTTTAAAGTGTATCTTCATATCCCAGTTTAAAAACAAAATTACTAATAAAGAGTAGACGGGACATCTGGGAACTTGAATTCAACATCAAATCGAAAAATTATAACATTAAACCGATTTTTGAAGTTTTAAAGTCAAATTATTTTACATTTGAATAAAAGTGTGAAAGTGAACTATGAGAAAGTACTGAAAGAAAAATTAACTTTTAAAGAGCATGATTGAAATAAATGCTAATAATATTGAAATTGCTTTGAATAGAATAAAGAGAATGTAGTTGAATGCGCCAAAGTTATGGGGATTTACAGTTGTGAGAAAATTAAAAAAAGACTCATGGTGGAATGAACAGGTGAAAGAAGCACACAAACGAAGATTGCTTTTGAGAGTGAAACGGAGCGTGATATGTTGTGGGACATGCCTGACAGTGAGATCTCAGCGCTCAACCTGAGCTGAAAGTCATGTGAGAGAGTTGCAAGACACCTGAGCAATCTAATAATAAAAATTGAATATTTTTTTTATCTGGAGGTCCAGACATTTTGGTGAGAGCAATCCAATATGTTTTTATTTCCAACTATGTGATCGACTTCATTATTTACTACAAACTACACTTCATAAATATTTTCAAGAAATTTATTCTGGCCAATTAAGTAAATGCAAGGTTTGCTACAAAATCGATTATTTTTCATTCTTAAGACTGACATTAATATATATATCACTATATATATTGTAAAATTAACGGAGTTCATTTGAAATTGAAACAACAATACAAACTTTTCTTGCTTAATAATATTTTTTTTCACATGTTAATATTTTATCTTAATTCATTTTATTTTTAAAAAATTTTGCTTGGATACATATTGGGCAAGCCATATAGGTTCATAAGAGATTTATTTTGGGCTGCTTAAAGGGGTTGAAGGATGGTGACTGCAGCTGATCCCCAGATGTGACTGAGATTGCAAATGGCTATGAATGAGGGAATAATAAATTGTATTTTTCACAGGTACAGGCATTCCTGAGAATCTTCGTAGTATTCCTATTGGTGATAATATTTTTTAGAACATAGTCTACATGTATATGCCATCTCAGATATTGATCTACTAAGGTGTTTTATATTTCCACAATATTTGTATAGTATTACAATGTTGTCTGCATAGAGCTTAGGTGAACTATTAAGTTGAAGTTTGCATAGATCGTTGACGTAAATTAGTAAAAGAGTAGGACCAAGAACACTCCCTTGTGGTACGTCAGTATCTACATGTATTGACTTGCTATTTAAACCATTTACCTTTACATACTGCAACCTGTTTATCAAATAGTTTTTAAATAAATCGTTTAAATTTAGTGAACCAAAAAAAAGAATCGAAGCAATCATTTTCACCTAATTTTGACTCTATCATCATTTTTGTAATTAAATATTTTGTTTCGCCCAATACTTACCTGTATGATTATCAATGTTTTTAGATGGATATCCATAGTGGGAGTGGTTATTATTTACTTACCTTTGCAGATTTGAAAATAATAACTACAAAGAGCGTTAATTTTTATTATTAATCATCTGTATTACATGGTTCCTCCCCATCACCCTTCTTCCACACACACATACATAAATACAATTCCCATGTATTTTGTGGTTAAAGATATTTTTCTTTAATGTTTTTTTTTTAAGTCACTGTTGCACTTATTACATTAACGCTAGGTAGCAATCGACAATTGTATAGACTGATTGTCTATTGGCACCCAATCCCGGAAATTTAAAGGAACTACACAAAATCAATGTCGGTCATACGGTTTCTAAGTAAACCTCGGGTAATCTGTTGTCTTATGTGTTACGACCATGAGGAAAGTGTTTTCAATAATAATACCCACGGATACCTCGAGATTAAAGTTTCGCATTGGTCTACCGTATTTGATTTAATATTCAGTTTATTTTTCTCAACAGTCAATAACCTATTTAGTTTTTTACAATACTAACTCTTTTTTTGTTTCATGATTTGCTCCCTGCCATGGACCCTGTGACTAAGACCAGCTGCATCTCTTCTAAGTCGCATATCTATGGACTGAAAATAAAATAGAGGAGTTGACTGATAAGTGTATCTCTGCTTCCCCCCCCCCCCCCCCTCATATCTACGATGTCACAATTGAACAATTTCAAGCGTTGCTGTCCGAGCAGTTTGATAAGTCCAACGATTCCCTTAATATGGATGCTAGTAAGGATGATAGTTTGGAACGGAATATTGGTAATAGGGAATAAATTAATGAGGCTGCTAACCAACCTTCCATAGACCCCGCTGAGGAAGCTCAGGCCATGTCATCCACTCATCATGATGTGTATAGTTCAACCCCCCACTCCCCATTGAGGTTTATGTTCCTGTAAGGTCACCCTCCTCCTTAAGGACCAAGAGTAGTGTAGTGTAAAAGTGTCTATATTCAATTCCTATTTGCGATGGTCACTCTTGTACGATATTAGTCAAATTCCTGCCGGAAGTGACCAGGGTCTCTAAACTTAAGTTAGGAGACTCAGAGTTTCTTATCTTGTGTATAGAGTAAACGTCTGATTTTCTAACACATTTTATTTTCTTAAGGTATTCAGTTAGAGCTCCTCCCCTGGAGTAAGATTATGGATAGTATTTTTCAATCTTTAGTAACAAGTAAGGAAAAGGAGAGATTATGTAGAGAATTTCTTCGTCGCTTCCAACTTCCTCAAGAATCCTTTAGATTATTCATTATAGCCGTTTCTGAAGCAGCGGACATCTTGGATCTCAGCTTGACTGAGGTTTAAGTTGTAAAGATTAATATTGAAAATGTTTTCCCTTTCAGTCGGAGACATTTGTACTTTTCATGCAAATCCTCAACCTTATTCACTTGCATCGAGTATAGAAGATTCATTATCAGCAGAAAAATAATACCTAGAAATTCCCCCTGTAGATGTTTCACTTAAGGCTTCCCCACCCCCGCTTATGCCACGCCACCTAAGATAGCTAAAAAGGTACGCCCTAGAGATAGTGTTATTCGTATTCTCATAGTGGTGGGAAGAATTATACTAGGTTGCCATTAGACAGGTTTAATGTTAGATCTGGTCGTTGTCGTCACCTAGGCCATTTTCAACGCCAATGCCCTGAGGGAAATGAGTGACGCGTAACCTGAATTGTGGTATGGTTGCACGTGTGAAGAAAATTCCATATGTTCCCTACCTACCGATGGTAGAATGTTCATTGGTTTGAACTCTGGCCTTGCTGTTTTAGATATGGGCTCTTGTTTTTTGTTAATTAATTCTAAGTTTCTTGATGGTATTTTGAACAAGTATAGAGTTAAGATGGAAGTAGTAAGTCCGAAGCCATTTGTGATAGGTAATGATAGCATCGTGGTGGTTAAAAAACATATTACATTCTTTTACCAAACTTATGGGATTTTCGTGGAAATGGATTTTATTTTGTGTCACTAGTTTACCCTTTGATGTTATCTTGTGAAACTGTAAAGTGGTCAGGGTTTAGGCCCTTGACTCTTTACTATTTCATTTACATTTATTAGTTTGCCATTGTTTATTTTTTAAATTTAATACCATTCTTAAAACCACTGAATGCACTATGGTTGTAATAAGGCTTGCAAGTGCCCAATATTTATAATATTCAAAGATATTTAGTAATATTTTATATATCATTTTACCAAAATCCTCCCTTTAGTTTATTAGCAAACATGTTAATATAATCAAGATACTGAAAGTACTAAACTTGAAAACTGTAATGGCGGCCACCAGCTAAAAATAAGAATTAAATAAAAATGAAAAGGAATTTTTAAAAGTAGGTAGGGGTTTTTACTAAGCCCGTATCACACGACACTAGCTTGTACTTGAAATCCAGTGTGTTAGCTATCACTAGCTAGCACGTCATCATCTAGCGTAGTGTGAATCAAAAAATGTATACCTACTTGTTCTGCCACTTGGTACTGGCTACCATACTAGTTGTGAGGATAGAACACGCGCTATTTTCGTACTAGTTTCGACACTAGTCTGTTTAATTCAACCAATCAATGCACGTTGAGACTGTTGTGTAGAGAAAGGGTATAAATGACGCCAACATGGTTATCGGATGTGATTTTGTTGTTGGCAGAAAATTATTCTAAACATCCTTGTTTATATAATACCAAATTTCCACAATATGACTATATATAAATTTAATTTAAAACATATCATTTAAAACCTACAAACTGTGTTCCAGACCCAATTTTAATCTAAATAAACTTGATAGCATGCCAACCTTGGGTGGGTTTTTTAGAATATAAAGTGTGCGTAGGCCTAAAAAAGAACATTTGTATATCAAGGATACTGTACATGGACACCAACGGGCTTAGGGGTCTCTGACCACATTGTAAATAAATTAATACAAATCTAGGGAGATATTAAACGTTTGTGTCACCCCGAATGTATATTACCTAACCTCCGAGTGTATCATATTTAGCATCCTGCGACCATTATTTAGTCTTTCCCAACCAGTCCCGTGTCCATATTCTTTTTCCTACGCTCCCTCTCATAATCTTCAATATCTTTATCAGTAATTAATGCAGCTGCTGCATCCAAAGTTAATCTTTGACGTTCGATAAATATTTGCACTAGAACCTAGTACCAAACTAGCAGCGTGTTAATACTCTAGTCCCGTTTCCATTTTACTAGCTAGTATACAGATATCTAGGCGCTAGCTAGCACACTTGATTTCTAGTACAAGCAAGTGTAATGTGATAGTAGCTTAATATTATCAGTTGTAATATTGGCCTTCATATCAATAAAATCTTCTATGAAAGAGGGGTTAAGTCCGCTGGAAGGCTCAGCCTTCCCTCCTGCTGCCCGCGCCCAACCCCTCGCCTACACCCCACCGCTCAGGATTGGCACTTTCCTTCCTCGCGGCTCACCCTTCCTCGGTCTTTTAGATTTGATATTTGACGCGTGCCGGGCTGTGCATAAAAACAAAGAATAAATTAGTGTTGTGTTTAACTTTTATTGTCGGTGTTTGTATTGAGTCGTATGCGTGTTATTGTTACAAACGTACGTCAATTTTTCTACCAACTACCTACTAATCACGTGATTTACGCTATTGATCAGTGGCAAAAAAAAAACTGGATTTGTGCAGAAGCGGAATTTGGCTGGAACACCAAATGAAGTACCGTGAACATCATTCGACACTGATTGGACCAACAATACGACACCACAACAGGTACAAGTACCAGAGCATGTGAGTTAAATACTGCAGTCTCTTCTTATTCATCTTCAGAGGGAATAATAACCAAGAAAAGAAGGTACTTGGACAGCTACATTAACTACGGGTTTTCATTTATAGGAGAAGAGGACTGCCCTAAGCCCCTTTGTGTTGTATGTGCAGAAGTATTAATCAACGGTTCAATGAAGCCTTCTTTGCTCACACGCCATTTACATACCAAACATCCCGAGCACAAAGCCACGTTTTTTCGACAGTTGAAACTTCAGAGTTCTGTAAACGTTAAAATGTATTTTGAATCCACAAAGTGATGATTCAAAGTTACCGAGGCCTCCTACTACATTAGCTATCGTATTGCGAGACGAGGTAAAAACCACACCATTGGTGAAAATTTAATTTTACCATGCCCCACAGATGCTGTCAGAGATATGCTTGGAGTGGAGAGTACTCATAAAATGAGTTTAATACCTCTCTCAAATAACACGGTCTCTCGAAGAATACAGGACATGTTAGACGATGTTGAGAACACAGTCATAAGTCACGTCAGAGATTGTGACTTTTTTTCTATTCAAGTCGACGAAAGTACCGACGCTGGCAATATTCTGTGCTACTTGTAATTGTTAAATACTTGAAAGACTTAGAATTCGAAGAGAGTCTCCTTATTTGTCACCCATTGAAGGGCCGTACGTCTGGTAAAGACGTATTTGAAGCAATTGATCACTATTTTGTTGAAAAAGGAATTCAATGGTCAAAATGCGTTGGGCTCACCACAGATGAAGGAAAATCCATGGAAGGTTGCTACTCAGGTCTTCGTGCACGCGTGGCAAATGTCACCCCAAAAATGAAATGGACGCACTGCTGTATTCACAGACAGAGCCTCGCCTTGAAACTTTTGCCTCCAGATTTGAAAAACGTTCTTGATGAAGCGGTCAAAGATGCAACATTATCAAGGCAAATCCTACTAACTCTAGGTTGTTTAAATTACTGTGTGAAGACATGGACATCATTCACAACACTTTGCTTTTGCACGCCGAAGTTTGGTGGTTGTCCCGGGGTAAAGTCCTGACATGGCTGTTTGAACTTCAACACGAGCTAGCCCTTTTTTTTTTTTTTTTTTTTTTTAAAGCATCCTTTTAAAAATATTGGATCCAGGATTCATGATTTTGAATGGTCACAAAGCCTTGCATACCTGAGTGAAATTTTCCACCAGATTAATAAACTCAATCTTTCACTTCGAAAAATTGTAACATTTTTCAAGTTGTCAACAAAATTGAATCCATGAAAAAAGATATTGATTTTTGGGCAAAGTGCATTAAAAAAGGACAGCCTGAAGTGTTCGAAACACTTTACGATTTCTTGTCACAAGCCGAGCTAAATTTAACAGTCGGTGATAAGATAATTGAGCACCTGGAAGGATTAAAATCCTCATTTGAAAAATATTTTTCAAAGCCGGAAATGGGAGATCGGAGGATATATAATCCTTTCAAAGAAGAGTATTTTGAACCGGCTTCATTATCGATTCCTGAAAAAGAGAAGTTGCTAGAGCTCGCATCAGATACCACTCTGAAGAACCTCTTCAATGATGGAATGGTGAACCTAGTCAGCTTTTGGACTCGTTGCGATGACGAATACAGTGAACTTTCTAGAAAAGCCATAATGTTTTTGTTGACGTTTGCTAGCACGGATCTTGTTGAACGGGCGTTTTCTTCGTATAATTATATAAAAAATAAATATAGAAGCAAATTAGAGCAGCTCCGGATTTGAGATTGTATTTATCCTCTTTTGAGCCTAATTTTTCAAAACCATGTAGCTCAATACAGTCCCAAATATTACATTAATTTTTCATTTTTTCAATCTTTGTGTTAATTTGTTTGCTTACTCCAAAAATAAAAAACTGTATAATGAAAAAATATACCATTTATTTTAATTCAACATATACCTTTTTTGCAGAAATTTTCGGAATCTGTAATGGGTGAAAAAATTGAGGGTGGGGGTAAGAGGGGGATAGTGGAGGATTTGGGGTAGGGGGTACGTGGAATGGAACCAAGCCAGCTGGGGGTACGCAGTCTGAAAAAGGTTAGGAACCACTGGTCTAAATGAAGTTTGTGAGGAACAAGGACAGGAGTACCTACCTGAAGTATGTGAGGAGCAATTAATGAGAGACAGGATTTGGGAACTGAGGAGGTGCATCAAGAAGAAGTGATCAGTGAGAGTATAGAAGAAGGTAAGGAAGAAGGATATATTTTAAGAGAAAGGAGACAGATGATGTTACTATCAAGATTTGATGATTTCCATGTGGCTTTGATGACAGTTGGTGATTGAGATCCTGTAACATATGAAGAGGCTGTATTAAGTGATGACAATAATAATTGGAAACAAGAAATGGACACGGAAATGAAAGCCCTTACAGAAAATGATACATGGATAAGCGTAGAGAAAGCCAAATAACTGTGATATTATTGAATGTAATTGGGTTTATAAACGTAAGAAAGATTAAAAGGGTAATATTGTGTCGTATAAGGCTAGATTAGTAGATAGTGGTTTTAAGCAAGATTTGTCTTGTCAGAAATTTATACTCTTTCTTTCAGCAAGAATTAAATCTAATAGTCTTTATTTGACGGAACCTCTGAAGGTATATCATCCATTGGGGAAGAATCATTATCTTCATTAGAATTTGGTTGAATTACTGAATACGCCTTAACAAGTGTCTATATTGAGATAAAAATGTTATCAAACTAAAGCAAATAATACAAAATTATATAAATAGATATCAACAACATATAAATTCAAGGTAAGTTCCCGAAACATTAGGGCAACTATACAGAACGAGTTTCAATACAGTATAATAAAAGTTTCATTTTATTGAATGCAATTTTTATAAACTTCTAAATTAGTAATTCTAAGCTAAAATATTATACGTCTTTTTCAAGATCTACAAAAATAATTTTAAAATAGTGGGGCATCCTGTGTAACTGTTTAGAGTGCAATCTTTCCCTCCAACGTACTACTGGTTGCTATTTTAAGAAATGGTTTCGTAGTTACATATAGTCTTGATCATCGGTGAGTTAATAGTGAGTTAGGGAAATATCCTATTCTTTTTGTAGGTAGATTATTTAATTTTGAATAACCTAGTGCATTTCACTTGTAAAAAGTACGGTATTTAATACCTGATGATGATCCGTAGTTGTTCCCTAAGCTATAGCTCGAATAAGGTGTGATTGTAACATTAATGGTTATTTCTTATTTACACTAATTACGCAGGCTTTAAGTTATGTTTTAGTAAAAAAAAGCTTTTCAATACACCCCGCCCCCCTTTTTACATAAAAATCGTAAGTCTATTTTCCTGTGGCAATGAAGTAAATTAACACATCCCGCTTATACAACGTCAACTGTTTATTGATCGCAAGCACAAGAAAATTACTTTCTTTCTATGTTTGGAACTAGAAAAAACATAAAAATTAGACTACAGATTTGTAAAATAAATTAGCAAAATACTTAATGTAAATGGAAAATGAATCCAGCATTGTTGTAATATCACCTCTTATCTGTCATAACTATTTGTTTCCTTACTATTTTCTCAACTCAATTCACTTTGTATTGCGCGGGGATCCATTGTTTGACTTTTGTGAACCCCGTAGCGCGTTGTTGTAAATCCAACATGGCGGTTAATGTTTTGTCTAATATGTGAGTACGTCAGTGCAATAGTCATTAGGTAAAGTTTAACAAAACGATATCACTTATTTGTCCTTATTAATTATGTTATTTGTTAATATTGGAACTATGTATTTGTTTTATGTTGTATGTGAATTCCATTAATATCTAGTTTAGTGAAGTGTTTATCGGTCGTTGGAACGTCCAAAGTTGTAGGCCACTCATGAATATGAAAATTTTCGAAGGAGATAATCTAAAGTCATTGGTGACTGAAAATTGTGTGAAATACATATTTAATGATTTAAAAAATATATGTATATTGATTAATACAAGCAACAAATTGAGTTTGATTTGTGTTCACACAAACTATTTAAAATTGATATCTAGCTAGGCCTAATCGCCAGCCTATTGTCATCTTGTACGAGATTGTTTACTAAATTGATTGGGGTGTGTATTAGTTTTTTAATGCTTGTTTTGTACTTTTAGTAGTTTAAGTGAAGCCATTTCTTTAATATTTAATAGAAATACTAATTATTTAGCCTTTATAAGAGAAATATACCTTCGTTATTGACATCTCGACCAAGGAGGAACTTTATGGTTCCTATAGAGAAAAATTTGTTTACACAAAAAATATCTTATCTTACAGTGATATTTATTCCATAAGACAATATAAAGTGTTTCCCGTCAAAATATTGGATTGGTGGGTTAAATAATTATAATGTTTTATCAGAATACACACATACCACCTTTGCATGGAAAGAACTATTCTCTAAATGTATTACTCTATCCAAAACTCTATTCTAATTGAATTTTAATCGACTTTGAAGTTATTTAAGCATGTTTGACTATTTTATTATAATATATAAAAGCTTATTTCTATCTAAATATTATGTACTCAATTATTTATTGAACAAACAACTTATTGAAAACAAACGTTATATAAGAATTGGCATCTTAACTACATTAATAAATAATAATGATAATAATTAGCACCGCGTCTTACTACCCGTTCGGTTATACACTTTAAGTACCAATTACTCTAATGGATTAGGAATTGGGAAGGTTGAATTAGAGGAAGTGAACCCGCATTTGCGGGGAGGGAGAGTGGAAAACCATTTAGGAAAAACCACCCTCAGTTCACCCGACCGAGATTCAAACCTCGATCTCCTCGTCCTCAGCAGCCGGGCTCAACACGACAAGCGCGTTAGCCAACTACGCCACAGAGGCGGTAACCTACATTAATACACCAAAACATATATTTAATCACAATACCTAGATATAATTAATATTTTACCATGCACTTTTAAAAAAATATCAACCAAGCTTAACCTAACCTTTCAAAACAGTTAAAACTGCATTTTGAATGGAATATTAACATTTAAAGAATAGTCATTGTCTTTAAAAGTTGTTACTTGTGTATCTTCTGCCAAGCTAACCAAGAGGCAGTAAATATAATAGTTATAATTTGAAAAAAAATAATATTTCTTGTATTGATAGCAACACTATTATCCATCTAAACATAACCTAGGCCTAGAACCTTCTAGTCCATGGACATTCAATTACAATAAAATTTTGGATGGATTAATACATTTAGAGATTCTAGGCCAATGCAAAGTTGTAGGCCTAGTGTGTATTCTAATAAAACATTAAGTTAACTTTTTAACTACCGCTTCAGTGGCTGCATGGACTTATGCGCTAATTTCATATTGGACTAGACTTGGGGAGATTGAGGCTTGATATCGGTTACGTGTACAGAGTTTTTCCTAAATGGTTTTCCACTCTCCCTCCACACAAATGTGGGTGCATACCCTCTAATTTAAGCTTTCCTAGTCCATAACCCATTTGTGTAATTAGTACATAGGGCGTATAACCTGAACAGGTAGTAAGACGCAGCATTAAAAAAACTTAGGTATATAACTAACTAATCAGAATATTTTAGTGGGCTAGACTTTTGTGTTTTAAAGAATAAATAACACTTGAAGGTAAGATTTTTTTGTAAAACAAAAATTCTCGAAAGGTACCATGAACGTTCTCTACCCTTGTGGCCACACACTTATTGTAATATTCCCACTTTCACCTAGGCCTATTTAAATTTTTCCATTTAAGCTTTGGGATTTATTTTAGACTTAGGCCTATTGGGAATACGAGAGGACTTTTTACATATCATATGTAGCAAGGGTTTAATGACTTAAAATAACAAACCTTGAACTGTCAACCTAACAGTTAATTCTGTGCAAACATTAATGAAAAAATAAATATGCGCGTGGTGTCGAGCAATAGACTGGCTGTCGACTACGGGGTTTGAATCTCACTCAGGTGTAGCCTACCAAGTGTGGTTTTCCCTGCATGGTTTTTAATTTTCAAATCGCACAAATGCTAGTACGATCACCACCATTAGGGCTAGCTAATATCCATTTTATAATAATTATATGTCTAAAATTAATTGGACCTTTTGCTAGTCAGATAAAAAAAATTAATATTGAATTGGGTGCATTCTGGCTGACATGAAATTTCGTGTTTCTTAAGGTCTGAACACTAATGTTTGATCTAGTCCTATTCTTACTATTTTGTCATTTAGACTATGTTTGAAATTTGTGTTGTCACATAAGGCCTTTTGGCCCTTTTTTCTAGGCGTTCAACATATTATAATTCATCAAGGTAAAAATACTTTTTCTATATGTCATATTAAAATAAATAAAGCTAGTTTATTAATAATTAAAACAAATAGAATAAGTAAGCCTACAGGAATTCAAAATACAATATCAAGATTGTAAATAGATATAGGCCTAGTTAAAAATTAAAAATTTAACTACAAACTACAGAAAAACTTATATTTTAAAGAAATATTTTAGCCTAAATCACAAAGTGGCACCAAATTTATTTTAGCACATTATAAATAAAATAAAAAGTACATATCATACCGATTGAGCGGCTGCTGTCTATTGGTGAAGATAGTGCCCACTTTATGATAGAGGGTGTCATGTGGTCAGCACAACATACCCTCTGGCTGTTAATCTCAGTTTTCTAGACCAGAGCTGATACTTTTTCATTTAAGTAGCTCATTTATCTTCACAAGGCTGAGTTGATCTCGTTTTAGACCCAATGCTTCACAAAGTCTGGAAGCGCCGGGGACTAAACCCGGGACCTCGGGATCTATAGACTACAGAGGTGGTAAATAATACCTAATAAAACATTACCTTAGATGTGCCATCAAAATAGTTTTCCTTATAAAACCATATTACCGGTAAGTAGAAGCAAAGCTTGAAACATGCAAAGCCAAAGTAAAATATGAGCTTTGTTGTCACATAACATTTTATCATTTCTAGGTTATCCATTTAGTGCATCTAATCAATAGAAGGATGTGGAGAAAAAAAACACATGTTAATTCATAGCGATGTCTGAATTTATCTATGATTGATTTTAGATATAATTTATGGTGTTAAAATAATGTTTAGTAGTTTTAAAAATATTACCTATTGGAATGTGAGAGATGTTTCAGATCTGTTCAAAGTAATATAAAAGTTTTTTCCTTTAAAATGTTTCAAGGATTCAAATACTACTTGTAGATGTTGAAGTCAAAGTGAAGGAGATTTGACCTTTGACTTCAACATTTTGAAGCTTCACATGCTAATTACCATTAGATTATTGATGTAATTGGTAAATAATTAGACTCAACTAGTAATTTACTTTTTGCTAATGATATCAAATTATTTTAAACTATAACATCAATTCCATATTGTATAGATTTGCCACATGTTTTATTTTATAGTGTTTCATCAAAAATAGTGTGTATTAATAAATCAAAAACCAAATTCATACCTTTTACTAGAAAAAAACAACCCTATTCCTTCACTCATAAATTACTGGTGAAGGATTAGATAACATAGTGCACTCTCTTTAAATGAGTGATCTTTGAGTTATTTTAAATTAACCATAAACTTTACTTTCAATTTTTTGTTGACTATGTAATGTCGCACTCATTGGAATTATATTTGTTTATTATAGCTATGGCAGAATTCAAAACTCTTTAGGGCTTCAAATCTCTCCTGGTGGCCTCAAGAAATAAAAAAAAGTTTTTTATCAGACCTCTTGACTATTGTAACCTATACTCAGCGCAAACTCTAGATTTGCCGAATTTGATTTCTATCACAAAATAAGACCAAACTAAGAGAGTCACTTAAGGAGCCACTCATCCAAGTAATTTAATTTATGTTTACTTCTAAATATATTCTGATTTTCATAGCAAGTCCAGTGTTAATGACTGTTCTTTGTATTGTTTTTAATCTCTATTTAATTTAATTCATTATTTAGCTATAAATTGTTTTCTATTATTTTTACATGTTTTATTATTATATTATTATTGTGGTTGTTATTGTTGTTGTTCTTGTTGTCTTAATATTAAACACAGCTAGTCTTTACTTTAAAAAGATTGGATCATAAAAGAGTGCTAGGCATCATATGATTTTCACATGCCTTAATTTTTAAAGAGTATTTAAAAATGGAAGCTGATAAAAAAAAATGTGCACTGCGACTACTAAACACACTTTAAAGCCCTTTCTATTCTTTTAATAAGTGTGG
Source organism: Timema cristinae (assembly GCA_039000515.1). NCBI lineage: Eukaryota > Metazoa > Arthropoda > Insecta > Phasmatodea > Timematidae > Timema > Timema cristinae. Next base: position 62,413,159 of record JBCFYV010000012.1, on the reverse strand, counting down.
CCTGTTAACTGTTTTTTTTAACAAATAAAAGTCATAGCTATAATTAAAATAGAAAATTAATAGCAGGTAAAAATGTATTTAGTAACTTTCAATCAAAATTGAAGTTTTGAGTATGCCCATATTAAATCATAGCTGAAAATACAACAAAGCGCTATAAGTTTAGTGTCATTTTCTTCAAATATTTTAGTGAAAAAAAAGAAAGTTTGTTTGTTGCCGACTGTATCTAACTAAACCTTTAATATTTTAATATCTAATTACAAATAAAACCCACCCTGGGAAGCATATGAACCAAATGATAAGCTCATAATAATAGCGGGGGTCGAGTTTTGAATTCTGGCCTACAGAGGATGTTTTTCTCTAAATAGGTTTTTAGACTCTCTTTGCTCAAGTACATTTCCTCTAAATTTTACCTTCCTTAGTCCTACCCATTAGTATACACAATTAAAATGTGTTTCAATAGTGAGTGAGAGATAAAACAATAAATGCTTAAGGGTTTGATTAAATATAATGATTATTTATCAAGGCATATTTGTTTGCCTTAAAACAAATTTACAAACTGTTTTGTGTTTAAATTAGGGCTTGGTCGATAAGTCATTTGCAGATATTGCGATAACGAATGCTGATTTTTTTTTTGTAATATCACTAAAGTGTATACTAACAATACTCAAAAATAAGGATTATCTGATTTTGTCACTTTTATACTTTTCATGATAACCACCTAAACAGAAAAAATGTCATATATTTCTAAGTATTTTTTATGGAAGTACAAATATAAATATTCCCAGGCAGGGAAAAGTTTTGTCTTTTTTGTATGTTAAATTTTTAATTCTCAACTAAACTATCACTATATTAATTCTCAGTTAAATGACAAAATAATTAAACAACTATTTACAACAGCGGTAAGTTGGTACTTCGACATTACCCTTGAACATGCTCCAATAACTGATCTCGGGGAGTGCTCAGTGAGCGATCGATTGAGTGGATTTTTGAGCGCTCAGTAATCAGCATGCAGCCAATGTCACACATCATGAAGAAAAGAAAAACACATGATTACTGAACGAGGTTCTATACAGCTAGCCCCTAGAGTATGCAGTGGCATAATAATGCTATATTATCTTGTACATATTCATTGTTTTTGCTGTGTTAATAAGTTATGATTATGTAAATAAAATATAGTTTAGTTAATTCAGTAAACGGAAAAAATAAGGGGTATATAAGATATAAATAACTCAAATCCAAAACGAAAGTTATTTAAATAAAAAGCAAAATGCTGTGTGCATGCACTGGCCTCGGCTTGTACTGAAAGATGTAGGTAAAATTTCTTATTAGGTTAGTATACAACTTGTATTCAATTAGAACTATGTTACTTATAGCCTATATTATGTATTTTATTTTTTATGAATTCACAACAAAACCATGCTGCCCCACCTAATATTTTTTTTGACATGGTTTAACTTTGTTACTTGAGGTAATCTCTTAATCTCTAATATATTTATCATGTATTTCATAATTTGAAATCAGCCTTAGGGTTGGATAAAATCAAATGGTTTATTTTGTTTAGAATGTTGGTTTTGCTGTTTATTATAAGATAAAATAATTCATGTCTACATGCAAACAACTATATTTAGGCCTAACTATTTTTGTTATAAATATGAATTATATTTTCATGACTTTAGAATTTAAAATATATCTATAATTTTGAATTATCTGCGTAAAATATCGGCATGCTAAAAAACTGATTATCCTTGGCTGATTGTGCCTATATCAGCTGATACATTGGATTGGTTATCAGCATCGGCTCAGCCCTAGTTTAAATATTACTTTGGAGTTAAGACTTTTTACATTCCCATTTGGTAGCTTGAGAAGAAAACACCTGGAATTCTGTAGTGTATATGCATTTATTTCTTACCTTTCATTATTATATATTTCTCCAAGTAAACCAATGGGAAGAGAGCACCAAGAGTAGTGTTTTACAGGCTGCATACTATGTGTTGCAGGCCACAACCCTGTTGAGATGCAGATGACCGCTGCGAGGCCATGTGTTCACACTAGAGTCTTACAACTGCCTCTCAAATTCACTGCTGGGATAATAACTTCATTACTTGTTGAGGTCAGTTGAATGTCAGTGGTAGTGAGTCAATGGGATATTTAGCAAGCCCTCTCTTGCTTGTAAGTGTCCTTAACCCTGAACGACTTGCTCAAACCCAAATTATAGAGCTTGTTTCTTATTCACACACTACAGCAAGGTTCAGCTTAATTTAAAGGGTGGGAATTGAAAAAGTAACCTAGAGGAAATGACCCCATTTGCTTGCAGAAGGCATAGAGAGAACACACTGGTAAATTACATGCAGAAAACCACCTCTTATCCATCTGACTTAGATTCAAATCTCAGCCTCTTCAGTCACCTTCAATCCAGTTTATTATAACCCAAAAACCTTATATTGTGTGACCACCGGTGCAGATTTACATTTATTAACATACCCTGTGATGAGTGGTTCAAATGTATACTGCCCTCGGCTAAGCTCTAACTTAAGTAATGCTGTGATAAAAATATAATAACTGTATTCTAGCGGGGATCAAAACCAACCCTCTATTAAGGTGAAAGTGAATTGCTATAGCAGACACCAATTCTGGTCCAAAATATGTGATGTGAACTTAATTGTATAAAATTCTGAAAATTGACAAATTGACACCTGGACATGGGAATAGAACCCGGGACCTTTGGCTTAGTACGCCACTACTCTAACCACTGAGCTATTTAGGATTAGTCTCGTGCCAAAGGTAATTATTCACTCGTATATTTTGAGGCAGAGAATCTATGATGGACTTAGGGAAATCGTCGGCTACAAATGTGTGATTTCTAATATCCCGAGCTATCAGATAACTCAGCCATCTGCACTCTGTAGTTGGCTTATGTGCCACATGTACAGTTATTATAATTGTTTGGGATGCATCTTATTAAGAATCAAATAGTCGAAGCTATTATGTATGCATTTAGTGGGGATCACTCCACACAGATATATTCTGAAAATCGAAAATGACACCTGGACATGGGAATCGAACTCGGGACCCTTAGCTTAGTACGCCACTGCCTAACCACTGAGCTATCCAGGATTTGTCTTGTGCTCAGGGTCATTCTTCCCTCATATATTTTAAGGCAGAGAGTCTCTGATAGCTCGTGATATTAGAAATCACACATTTGTAGCCAACAATTTCCCTAAGTCCATCATAGACACACTGCCAACAATTTCCCTAAGTCCATCATAGACACACTGCCAACAATTTCCCTAAGTCCATCATAGACACACTGCCAACAATTTCCTAAGTCCATCATAGACACACTGCCTTAAAATATATGAGTGAAGAATGACCCTGGGTACGAGATGAATCCTGGATAGCTCAGTGATTAGAGCAGTGGTGTACTAAGCCAAAAGTTCCGGGTTCGATTCCCTTGCCTAGGTGTCATTTTACAATTTTCAGAATATATTTCTGTGTGGAGTGATCCCTCACTAAATGCATACATAATAGCTTCGGCTCTTTGGTTCTTAATTGTATAAATTTGGTTTCTGGAGATAATTTTACTGACTGCACATATGTGAACAGATGACCTTGTGTGGTGCGGTCAAATAGCCCCAAAGAAATTGCTTTTGGAGGTAACCTCACGTCACTATGACGGACACACGCCGCCGAGTGAAGCTTTATGCCCTCAATGCAGAACGCCAGTGGGACGACAGAGGGACCGGCCATGTATCCTCATCATACGTGGACAGGCTCAAGGGCATCTCACTGCTTGTGCGCGCTGAAGCTGACGGTAATATTAATTTTCATTTCACATTTGCTATGTCAAAATTGAGTTGATGGTGTTAATGACCATTTTGTGTTGACGCATATTTAAACTAAACATCAATAATGATAATAAAAAAGCTATTTTGAAAAGTTAGGTTGTGTTTATCCTGACCTTTGAAGCTATTGCAGTGTTAATAGGTCTATTTTATTCCTCTTCCAGGCAAAGCAGCCCATAGGCCTTAAGCGATGGGCTGAATAAGAAAAGGTAACAACTAAGCAAAAAAAAAAAGCTTATTGGAATAGCCACAGGTTTTTATTTTGAGACTATGTCATATTCACACGGAGCATTTTTAACAACAAAACTTCATCTTGACCATTTCTTTTAAAAAACCTGAAACACATTTTTTTTACAATTTTTCAGCCCTGTATTGAAATAAAACAATATATTTATGTAGATTTATTAGAAATTTCCACCTTTATCCAAACCCCACTCCTGGCAGCTCATTTTTAAGTTGATTGTGGTAAAATGTTGGCCTACTAAAAGTACTTGCATCAATAGCTTTTTTTTTCTGTAGCATAGAAATATGTTAAAGAGCTACCACAGTAATCTCTGTTTATTTTCACATATATATCTGATGATTTGTTTCAGGTGCTCTTCTGCTAGAATCTAAAATTCAACCCGATACAGCTTACCAAAAGCAACAGGTAAACCATTATTATTTTTAACACACTGGTCATTCACACCCCAATCTAAGGAATATGAATGAAAAAGGTGCACCTATATTTAGTGGTGTTGGGACACGATGGAAAGTTAACAAGATTGAAGTATTTGTTTAAAAACATCACCCAGTTTATTTAGCCGTGATTTCAAATGACCTCTGTCAGCGGCATTTCGTTATATTGCAAGGTCTTATATGGACAGGAAATAAAATATAGCCTGTTGTAGCTAAGGTTTTTTTTTTCAACATTGCCCTGGAAGGGTGAGGAAATGTTGTATTGGGTGTAGTTTGTACCCATAGTAATATATGCAGCAGAAACACGGACATTGAATGTAAGAAAGACCAGAAAAGGGAAGTTTATGAGAATTAAGTGTGTGAGAAGCATGTAAACTCTCACAAGGAGTAACAAAACTAGGAATGAAGTTGTTCAGACGAGTTAGGGTTCAGGGAGTACATGAGATAGCAGACGAAACAAGGGTGAGATAGTATGGGCTTGGGTTTTTCATTTGAGTCAAGTATTTATAAAAGCTCCCGAGTTTGAGTATAGGCCTATTCATAATTTTAAAGATTAAAAGATATATTAAAACACAAGTTCTTAAAATATGAATGACACTCATTTTTATAAATAGTAAATACTTTTGAAAAAAGGTTAAATAATGGAAATATCACAACTTAAAAAACAAGAACACCACTTGAATAAAAACATAATTAAAATGGTTTTAACACTCATGTCTTTAAGGACATTGAATTCCAGGTCTCCACCATGGTTCAGATTCCATGTTAAACTGTAGGTCCTCCATTTCATTTCACAATCACCCTACCATTACCCATTAGCGTAAATGTTTATAATCCGAACGGGTAGTAAGACGTGGTGCTAATAATAATAATTATTATTATTTAAGGACATTAAAATTACACTACTAATTATAAAACAAACCATTATTAAAATAATTGATAGTCAAACGAACTTGATAAGCTTGACTTGACCAGGCTTAAATTTTCTAATTATTTTGTTTGAACCTAGCAAGGTTAATCTGTTTTCTTTGCTTGAACCTGACATGGCTACTTGAAGCCAAATCTATATATTATAAGTTATTATACCTGCCTGGACCAAACATGGCTACTTATAGCAAGGTGGAGGTGACCTGGAGGTCTAGGGGTAAGGTGTCAGACTTCTATGCTGGCGGCCGGGGTTCAATCCTCAGTCCTGGCACAGATTTATCTGATTTCCAAACCCTTCCTTCACCTCTGTGAATGTGAGGAATGCCAGGCCTCCATCGTGGTTCGGATTCCACGTTAAACTGTAGGTCCTCCATTTCATCTCACAATCACCCTACCATTACACAATAGCGTAAATGTTTATAATCCGAACGGGTAGTAAGACGCGGTAATAATAATAATATTATACCTCTAAAATCTGCAATAATGGATAATATCCATGAAAACAGCATCCCTGGACGGATATAAAGTTTTAAAACTTTAAAAGAAAGGGCCAATGAAGAATGCAGGCAAGAGACCACAAGGAAGATCAAGGAAGAGATGGGAGGAACACATAGCAGCAAGTGTTAAAGTGACAGGAGGAGAGTGGAAGAGCTTGCAGGAGTAAGAATTGGAAATATAGCATCTTTTCTTCTAACTTCAATTTGAGAGGTCTGCCAAGAAAGATAACTAAATAAGTGAAAGGATCAATCATTTTATAACCAAAGTTAAATGGAATATGTAAAATTTTTTAAAGTTAATTACTAAAAATAAATGGTAATGTGCGGGTAAGTAAAAGTAATTTGTATATTTCTTCATTTTGACTTTCAATAAAAATTAGCCATCCAGGGCCAAATCAAAAATCTTTTTTGGTTGTATAATATGGCTAAAATTATTAGCTGAATTTAAAAGTTGTGTTTAAGTTGAAAGTGAAGCTAAAAATTGAACTTAAAAGAGTTAATATTGCATTGAAAAAAGCTGACTTTTTTTTACCTTAACTAGCCTAGTGGTAGAGAGTTTTTTTTACCATAAACTTTTTTTGGGTGACATTGTTGTTCCCATAGTTTTTTATGAAGTCCCTATTATGATCCCCATTTTTTTTACCTGAATTCCCTAACATAGACCTAATATGGAGTATGTACTTTGTTTTTATGAGCAAAAATCACACTATATCCGGGCCAATACAAACACCATATAAAGCACTTCCTTACACTTAGAGAGCACTTCTCTTCTCCATAGCAGGTCTTTTACACACCTATAGAACAACTTACCCTGCTTTCCTCTTTTTAGATCCTTTCTGCTCCCACTCTTCACCTAATCATGCTTCCAAGGTAGTTTACACTCTGTACCTTTCTCAGATTTATTCCATCCAACCTTATAGCTTTACTAGAGGCAGTATCCTCTATTTCGGCCTTACCACAACTTTACACTTCACCACGCAAAATTTAATTCCACTCTACTTCACTTCCTCATTCCATTACTATAACTATTCCTTTCCCCTCTTCCCCTCCTCTCTCCATAACATCACGGCTTTCATTCTTTCCTCTTAGAGTTTCTTTGCCAATTTATTCATAACCATATCCATTGGAAATGATTGAGAATGGAGTAAAACGTTTAAAAATGAGGTGGTCCAATGGCTAAATAATTTTATAATAAAGGAAGTTGATAAAACTAAAGAAAAAGGAAAAATTAAACTACTAAGAGTAAAGTTGATGAAGAAAGCCCATCTAGGAAAAGGGAAAAAAATGTGGGAAGAATTCAAGGCAAGATGATGTCACCTTTGTGCATTGGATTCTTCCCACATTTTTCCTTAATTGTATCCTCTATGAATGGTCTCCATTCAGACATGTTTAAAGACCTTTAATAAAAATCTGGAATTGTATCCACTAAAATTATCTGCATTATATCTATCAAATCCTGATTTGTATCCACTAAAATTATCTGCAGTATATCTACTAAATCCTGATTTGTATCCACTCTAAATGGTGTACAATCAGACATTTCTCAATTGAACAGCTTTAATAAAAATCTTGAATTGTATTCACTAAAATTATCTTCATCATATCCACAAAATCCTGATTTGTATCCACTCTGAATGGTATCCATTAAGACATTTTTCAAATAAACTAACTTTAATACAAATCCTGAATTGTATCCACAAATGGCAGACTTTTAAGTCGTTTTACTGAAGAAAATTTAAATAGATGCAGTCTAGAAGCTTTGTTATACTTATGATAGCATGCAGCAGGATAGAATTTTCCTAACTTAATACTTATTATATTTAATTCCATCAAACTATCTAAATTATAATTGTTTTTATTTAACTTAACATATATAAGGACTGTAGGGCTCCAGCAGATAAACGAATAAACATTTGGAACACCTTTAAAAAAAACATTGTTAGCAGTCATATGGTTTGTGTTATTTTATAGATAGTATGATATTGGTAATGCTAGTTGAACACACTGCTTTGCTCCTGTCCTAGGAGTATATGTTGCTGCTGATGGGACATGAACACACCGTTTAAAATTGACCTAAACATGAAGTTTAATGACTTCAATATTGTCATCAGCTAGGGACATACGGGACAAACCCTGGCTTTGAAATCTTATTGTTCTTAAGACGCCAGCCTGGTACTGAAACTGTTATTGTTTAGAAATGATTGAATGCCATTCTACTCTTAAATTGCAGTGCAGGTCTTGTGGAGCAAGCATTTACTAGATTTTATATGCTTGAGACACATTGATAATTTTTAAATTATAAACTTATCAAGTTATATAAAGTTTATTTACATTATGACAGCACATTTGAAGCATGATTAACACTTTTGCACTCAACACATTTTCACTTGACTTATCCAAAATACTCGGGCTAATTTTCACATATTTACCTCTAAACATCTTAAATTTTCCCATTGAAAAAGGTTTCAATGTATACAAATAGAAAAATCATACTTATACAATAAACATTGAAGATTTAGAAAACAAATATTTTATAAATCATTTGACTTCAAATATTTTGAAAAATAAAATTTATTTTTCAAAGTTAAAAATTCTCTTTTTATCACGTCTTCCTTCATCAGTCATCCTGCAAGAAAGAGCATTTATTTCTATAAAATTTTATATAAGTTTGGTGTTCGTAGGTTTGTTTGATTCTAAACTATAGGACCTTTTGTAAAATCATTTATACGGGACAATACTTAAAAATTTTAAGTCAGCGCCTGTGTTTGGGAAAACACTCTTCATGAAGTCATAAGATCTGGGTTATTGTCATCACTAGTGGTATAAGAGTCACTTTCAGGCACAAAGTCACCCTCACTGTCAATAGTGTCTAAATAATCTTAATATATCTTAGTCATTTAGCCTAAAACTTGGACCAGCCATTGCCGAGATAAAAATCAAATCAAACTATTGTCCTAACACTTAGGCCTAGATAACTTCCAATAAAAATAACTGAAGAAAATAAGCACAAAATAATAAATAAACTTTAGAATACTAATAAATATCAACTACAAAACACATAATACTTATTAAATAGAGAGGAACACGGAACCAGAAACGTAATCACCCCAATATGTAAAATGTGATAATAACAAACTTCATTTGTTTAAAAAAAGAATCATAAATATTACAGTGCTTTGGAAGAAAATACTAACTAGATCTTCATATTTATGAAACAGTCCTTGTGGTGACATCTAGTAATAATAAATATAACTAAAATACTAGATTTGCCTGGCACCGATGGATTGGCTGTGTGAGTGTTTTAGCCACTACTTAGCCCGCCGATAGATCAGCACGCTGAGCGTTTAAGGGCTAATGTCTATATCTGTGCTGGGGGTCCGCAAGACGTGTAATAATCACAACTTGTGAATGTGTGGAATGCCAGGCCTCCGCAGTGGCTCGGATCCCATCTTAAACTGTAGGTCCTCCATCTCATCTCACAATGACCCTACCATTACACATTAGCGTAAGTGTGTATAACCCAAACGGGTAGTAAGGCGCCGTGCTAATATAATAATAATATATAATAATAATAAACACCAACAAAACCAAACGGAACTTAGCCATCAATTGATAGGTGCATAGAAGTTTGGGATCTGTTTGTAAAAAAATATATTTCAATCATTTATTACATACTAAGAGTGTAAAAAGTGAGAGTGAATTAATATAAATCGATTTTTTATTTTTAAATCTGGAATCCGGCTCCTTTAGGCACTGTCTCGTGGTCTATACTATCAATGTGCAAAGTTTGATTTCTGGCTCATCTAGGGGCATCTGGTGGGTATGGAAAATACCACACATACTAGGAAAAAATATATAGATATTGTAAGCCTGTCGGCGACTGATAAACTGAACTTATTGAGATGCTACTTATATTTTTAGGATAAGCTGAAAACTGCAAACTTATAACTCGATCTAAGAAAGGATATTTGAAATAAAAGGGGGTTGAAAATAGGGCTTTCTCAAAAGCACCAGAATTAGAAAGAAAACTGTAATTTGATGTGTGGTTTAATAAATAAAAATTTTAGGGTGAACTACACAGACTTTCTCTTGATCCAAAAATGGAGACATTTACTTAAAACTTTTAAGATTTGTGAAACAAAATAATAGAAACTATTACAGCAGATCATGAGTGGCCCACTTGATTGGAACTGAGATCTATTTCCCCTCCCCCCTCGACTCCTAGTGATCGACCTTATAATTAAATTTTATTCCTCCAACAATTTTAATTCATAGCCATATCTTTGTCGTTGATTTCCTTTAGGTAGAATCTGTGTATTCTATGCATTGATTTGAGTTATATGATACAATATGAACAATACTAAAGTTTTATTGAATTTTAACATGTTAAAACTAATTCAAAAGTTATTAACTAACTGACACAATTAATGTGAAGATTGTGCCTTCATATCTTCTACAAAGGCTAAAAAGTCTGGTGTATAAGTGGACAATGCCAATCTCAGACAATCTTTATTGTGTTGGGCTGTTAAATTCGAGTGATGCTTAGTTTTTTGAATAAGAAAATGCTGATTCGCATAAATATGTAGATCCAAAGCAGAAATGTATTATATTTTGAAGAAGGTTTAGGAAAAATGGATAGAAACATATAAAAGGGATGAAAACAATATGGATTTACAGTGAAAAGAAGAAACACAATTCACACTTTACATCATTGTCATTGGACAAAGAGGATGGTTGCCTTTTGAAGAAAATTGATCGTCACCACCCAATCCCCTGACCCAAGTTTCATTCTATCGGAACTCATCAGGGAGGATTGGGAAACGTGCAACGCAACTTCTTTAAAGAGGAAAAAAACAAAAAACACAAAAAGGAGAAAATGGAAAGTTGTAAAGAATGAAAGGACACATAGATAGGAACACGTATAAGGTATAACATAAAGGACAAAACACGAGACCTGGCTTTCAGAAATGTCACCCTGCAGTGTAATTATTTCATTTACCAGTGTAACTTGGTCCAATTGAAATAGCTCTGCAAATTTATTTGCGATTGGTTGTGTGTCTGTGTTCCCCAAAATGGATAAGTGGTAAACTGAATCAAATCTTCAATTTTCGTAAGGTACTGAATTTGATTTTGAACTCAACAAGAACAATTTGGATTTCAGTTACATATTTTCCCAAATTAAAAATACATTTAGAATTTTTTTGCAAATAATCCATGAAGTTTGTAAATCGAACAAAACGTTTATTTATGAAATCCTTAATCATAGCCAGTGCTTGGCTCTTGAAAGCAGAAACACTGCTCATCAAATCACTGTTTTATTTTTTCCTTGTAGTTCCAAGTTCGATAAACCAAGTTTTCCGATAAAATCTGCCAAAAATGCCAGATCACATTGCCAATCCAGATCATGCAATTGATGATAATCATCACCCCTCTGTTCAAGAAAACTTATAATATCATCCAACAACTCATGAAATCTTTGTAAAAAAAACTGCTCTGACTGAGCCACCTAACATCCGTGTGCAAAATCAATTCTGGTTCTTTATCATCCAATTGCATCGTAAAAAGCCGTTTTTGAAGAGACTTAACTCTGATGGAATTAATGATTTGTAAAACAATATCCCTGACACATTTTGTATTAAGCTTCTTACTAACTAAAACTTGATGATGTTATGCAATGATAGCTTAAGAAATCTGGAAAATCTTCATCTTTTTTACACAAGGCTATGACTCTCTTGAAATTACCTGTCATCGCCGCTACTCTGTTGGTGGTCATTGACATGAGCTTAAATAAAGGCAAATTAATCTTGTCAATCTGCTCCTTAAACACATTGAAAATATCGATACCTCGGGTTATTTCTTTCAATGAAATCATGCCCAAAAATTCTTCTTTAGCAGAAAAGTCTTCATACATTCATAAAAGTCAGGGAAGTCAGGGAAGCTTTAAAAAGTCAGGGAAATGACAATTCATGTCACACTTAGAAAAAACAACGAAAATATTTTTCGTATTTACTGCATCATAAGACATTGCCCCAATGAAGAAAGCTGAGGGGCACTTACCATGCTCAAACTTGCTGTAACACAAGTTTTGGTAGCATTTTATTTCATAAGGTGAACGCAGAAATCTCCTGGCCTGCACATAACAATTCTTTTAACTTTAGTGATCCATTGTTTTGGTTCTTGTTCAAGGTTTGGCATCGTCACTGTTGCATACAGTGAATTAGGACTGATTCGGCTACACCAGCAATGTCTAACTAAAAAAACTGTTTTTAACCAGCTCTGGCTAAGCCCAGAGCATTTTCCTGAATTCTCATACTGGATCAGTGGCGTTGAAAGTAATAATTTGCAGGCATTTTGTAAAGTGTACAAAAAAATTATAAACCTAAGTAATATGGGAAAGCAAGCATTAGCTTCCCATGCAAAAGGACCAACTCATATCAAAACTCTTGAAACTTTGACAAATCAAAGCTCTCTGTTGACTTTTTTCTCAAAAAAGTCAAGTGATTCAGGTTCATCGAGCTTCCCTGTTTCAACAGAACAGAATCTCTGGCACACATAGACATTATATCTAGTGGTGATTCGGCTGGTTGCTCGAAGATTTTTTTCTGTTTCATCGGAAATTGTAAAGCCACAGAAGGAAGCTGTTGCCAAAAAAATTAGTGTAGTGCCTCGAAGAAACCATAACACTTTTGTTATAAAAGATGATATAACTAAGGCAGATGTAATTTGGGCTATGCAAATTGTCTTTCAATTCGTGTAATAATTTAAGTACAATTTTTCAGTTGATGTTTCCCGAGTGTTCCATTGCCAATGCCTTTACCCTTGGTGGAGACAAGGCTGCATACTTCATTGTGCATGGCTTGGCTCCATTCTTTCATAACAATTTACTGGACCACCTAAAATCATGTAACAACTTTGTAATTTGTTTCGATGAAGCGTTGAATAAAGTTATTCAAAGAGGACAAATGGACATTGTAATAAGATTCTGGGACAAGGAAAATCATAACGTCATCAGTCGTTACTTAAACAGTGTGTTTTTCGATAGGAGCACCGCTGAAGAATTACTGAAGCATTTTCTGGATGGTATTTCTCCTCTTCCACTCTCTAAGTTGATACAAGTGTCAATGGATGGCCCAAATGTCAATTTAAAGTTTATAACACTTCTTCAGGAACACATCAAATCTGTCACAGACAATGAAGTATGTAGTTTGCTAAATCTGGGAACATGTGGGCTTCATGTTGTTCATGGTTCCTTGAGAACAGAAGTGGAGTCTGTTGATTAGGATATAAGTAGCTTATTGCGTCACATGTACTACCTGTTCACTGACTCTCCAGCTCGTCGAGCATTGTTTACCCAGTTGACAGGATGTGCATCTTTTCCATTGAAGTTTTGTGGTGTGCGGTGGTTAGAGAATGCAAAGTGCTTTCAAAGGGCATTACAAATTTGGGACCATGTTGTTAAGTTTCTCAAAGAAAGAAGCAAAACTTCATAAAACAAAACCTGTAGAGACACTGAAAAGAGCAGCCTTTGATCCATTCCTAAAGTGTAAACTAGCTTTCTACAAGACAATTGCAGATGAAGGTCTGCCTTTCCTGCAACGGTTCCAGACATCAAAACCAATGACTCCATATCTTTGTGATGCTGTAGAGAAACTTCTAAGATACCTTATGAATTGTTGCGTGAAACCTGATCTGATGAAGTGCACGGGTCCAAAGTTACTGTCTATCGAAAAGAAAAAAAAAAATGCTTAGGAAAAATATTGATGTAGGATTTGCAACAAAACGTTTGTTAGGAGAAACTGCAACCACAGTAACAGAAAGACAAAAACTAGAATTTATACACGAGTGCCACAGTATGTTACCCCCTATGATTGCAAAACTACAAGAAAGTAGTCTCTTAAAACAGAAAGCTGTGAGAAGTTTGTCTTCATTGGATCCTTGTGTTATTTAACATTCACCTCAACTGGACCAGATGAGATTTTCTTTTGTTTTGGAGGAACTCAACTATGCCAACATAATAAATTATGTTCTGGCTGAAAATGCCAAGATAGAATACTTGTATTTTTGCAACCTCAAAAAATCTCAGCTTCAAGAAATATTTCGTCCTTGTGAGCAGTTTAGTGATGAAGTAGGACTTGACACTATTTATGGTAGCTTTCTAATAGGAGATGCAAACTACAAACATCTTTGGGAAGTAATAAAGATTTACCTTGTCTTGTTGCATGGGAATGCAACTGTTGAAGGTGGTTTTTCAGTCAATAAATCTCTACTTGTTGAAAATATGCATGAAAAAACAGTCACTGCACATCGTCATATTCATGATGAGCTACAAGAAGCAGGAGGGATTAAAAACATACACATTAGCAAAAAGATGTTGGATTACGTGAGAGGTGCCCGGAAACGCTATCATGAATATTTGGAGAAGAAGAAGAAGCAGGAAAGAAGTGAAGAAGGCAGAAAAGAGGAAATTAGATATACAAGTTAAAGATTTAGAAGGAAAAGGGGAAAAAAAATGATAACTGAAGAGAAACGAGAAGCAATAGAAGTGGAGTTGCAAGAACTGAAGAAGAAACAAGCTTTACTTTATTAATTATAGCATAGTATCTTATTGTATGACTTTTGATAATTTTAATAAAAAGAAAATTGACTTGAGACATGAATAATATGAAAGCCGACACAGTTCCTCCTGTTGTGAGCTATTCAGTTCAGGATATGTACAGTTTAGGTAAAATAAGACTGTAATTATACCAAACTTTTTAGTATGTTCTTAGTGGCCTGTTATTTAGTACGTATTTCTGCACATGATAACAAAGTGAATAACGTTTTTTACAACTTTTTGATAGGGCTAGACATATTTAATTATTTTTCCATCATTTTCCCTGAACTGATTGGCAAGACGACTGCTTTCTTATTCTTCCATGAGAGGTGAGGCAAGGTCGGCTGTAGGGGAGGAGGCCGAAATAAATGTATTTCAATTAATATTTTCACATGTATAGTATTGTATATTTATAGTAGAAATTTTATGAGAAATTGGTCAGGGAACTTGGGAAAATAGTCAGGGAAAAGCCAGGGAGAATTTTTTGTACAAATACTGTTGGAACCCTGTCATAAACCATTCTGTAAAAACGAGCAGTTTAGCAGTGTCACTGACATCTGTAGACTCATCGAATTTCAAAGAATATGAAACACATTGGTTAATATATATTAACAGTCGTTCATTTATATTTTGGCTCATTTTATTGATACATCTCTTGACTACATTCTGAGATAATTGCAGATCTTGAAGGGCTTTTTTATTTCACCCTTTTTCTTAAAATTTTCAAATAGAAAATCTGCTATTTCCACAAAAATATCTTTGATAAATTCACTATCAGAAAAGGGTTTACATTTTGTTGCTAATTTATGACCCACTTGAAAGGAGGCAATGGTTGCAACCTTTGATTGATCGTATGGTTTTGTGAACATGATTCTCTGCATGGTCAGTCCATATTTAAGTTCCTTTAATTTTGTTTTTCTTATTTCATTGTTGGGTGGAAAATCGGACCGATATTTACCATTCAATGCGTTAAAAGTGCCGTTCCAAATTCCCCTTCTATGATATCGCCACTGAAGTATTGCAAATTAAGCAGCAACACTTTTCTTTAACCATAGCAAAAAAGTAGTCCAGTTCTCATTCTTGATGAAACATAAGGTTTAGTTAGGTCTTTTTGGCGCACTCATTTTCACAAAACTTCAACTGTAACAAAATTAACAAAACAGTTCAAAGAACGAAAGCAACAGATAACTTATGTTTTGTCTCTCACAGATATGCGAATGATACTGGTGGGTGGGAGGCATGGCATAGTTGCAGAAGACAGTTTGTTAGAGCCCTAGTCTCAATCTGACCTCTATCGGGAAGTAGTGAAACGATTTGCACATGAAACGTTAGCGATCTCAATCTGACCTCTATCGGGCAAGTAGTGAAACAATTTGCTCATGAAATGTTAGAGATCTCAATCTGACCTCTATCGGGCGAGTGGGGAAACAATTCGCTCATGAAACGTTAGTGATCTAACCATCAACCAAAAATGATGCCGCGATCGACATGTTGGCCATCCTTGCATAGATGATGGAAAAATATAGCATCACATTCCACCAAAGAGCTTAAGACTTGTTGTCCCCCATTTGTTGATACAATTCAGATTTTTAATAAAGCAATTTATTTGAAAACTGTCTGAATGGAGACAATTTAGCCCCCTCTGTGCCACTGACAAATTCTATTTTGTTTGTCCTATCTTTTATATCAGAAACAACAAAGAGAACACTTTTTTACTGAGCAATTTATTTTTCTACAATTTTGTCACTTTTTTTTGATTTTGTTATTCTCCTAACCACACATGTCTATATAATTCATATATCTCATTTTTCAAAAAGCATAGGATTCAAGGATTCTAATTTTAAATGTAATTTTTAAAATCTTATGCGAGTTTATAATTGAATCCAGTCATTTTGACCTTTTTATTCAGCAACATTAATTTATATTAATTTTCTTCTCCACAGGATACACTGATAGTTTGGTCGGAAGGAGACAACTTTGATTTGGCCTTGAGCTTCCAAGAAAAGGCTGGTTGCGATGAGATATGGGAGAAAATATGTCAGGTAATAGACATCTGCAAAGCGTTTTATTTTTAGGTTGAATTGAATCATATCCTAGTTAAATATGCTAAAATTATGATGTTAAATAAAAATATTTATACATTATCAAAACATTAGCTTAGTTTTGGACTCAATAGTTAATACACTAGTACATTGAGTATGTCTCTCTTTTTATCTCTCCAGAAATGTTAAAAAACCCCAATCCCCTGAGCTGAATAAAGAGAACTAGTCTACAAAAGAGATTTAACAGTTATGAGTCAGAAGTAATTGCTAGAACTTATTGCACACTTTGCTTTTCACCCAAAACTTTTTCAGAAATAGACAATCCCGCTTGACTTACAGGAATAGATAAATTCCCCATCTTTCCATATCCTGTCCACCCCTATTGTCAAACCTAGATAACAATGTGCACTTTCAAACTTAGAGAACATTGAAGAGATGTCATAAGTAGCTAACATTGCTCATTTTCAAACATAGAGAATATTGAAGAAGTGTCAAAAGTAGATAACATAGTGCAATTCCAAGCTTAGATAACATTGAAAAGGTGTCAAAAGTAGATAACATTGTGCAGTTCCAAGCCTAGAGAACATTGAAGTGGTGTCATAAGTAGATCACATTGTGCAGTTTAAAACTTAGAGAACATTATAGAGGTGCGAAAAGTAGAGAACACTGAATAGGTGTCAAAAGCAAAGAACATTGAAGAGGCGTCAAAAGTAGAGAACATTGTGTAGAGTAAAACTAAGAGAACATTGAAGAGGTGTCAAAAGTAGAGAACATTGTGCAGTTCCAAGTCTAGAGAACATTGAAGTGGTGTCATAAGTAGATAACATTGTGCCGTTTAAAACTTAGAGAATATTATAGAGGTGCGAAAAGTAGAGAACACTGAATAGGTGTCAAAAGCAAAGAACATTGAAGAGGTGTCAAAAGTAGAGAACATTGTGTAGAGTAAAACTAAGATAACATTGAAGAGGTGTCAAAAGTGATTAACATTGTACAGTTTCAAACACAGCGAACATTGAAGAGGTGTCAAATGTTATGTTTTCAGTATATTTTATGTTATGCAGATTATTAAATATAAATTACAATTTTCAAAATAAATTTTATGCTAAAAATAATTTTAATCAAAAATGTAATAAAATCAACTATTTAATTTGTATTTAATTGATATTTGTTCATAATTTGTTTATTCGACTAGAAAAAAATGCTATTCACACGTACTTCTATATTATTTTATTTTTAATATTCTATTCTATTATATTATATTAATATTTGTATTAATATAGCTCACTTATGGGCTCATGCCATGGAATTTTTTTAAAATTATGTTTAATTATGTTAACTACTGAGTCGAAGGTGGCTGTGTTATCTGATAGCTCGTGACCTTAATAAAATCATACATTTGTAGCCGACGATTTCCGCACGTCCATCATAGACTATGCCTTAAAATATGAGTGAAGAATCACCCTGGACATGGGATGATTCCTGGATAGCTCAGAGGTTAGAGCATTGGCGTACTAAGCCAAAGATCCCCGGTTGATTCCCATGTCCAGGTGTCATTTTTCAATTTACAGAATATGTTTAGTAGTTTACAAGTATCATCATATTAGTTTAAGAATCAAAGAGTGTCTATATATTCAAAAATTCAAAAATTTCGAGAATTATTTTCTGATTTATTTGTGTTCAGACTTCAAATATTCAATTCTGAAACTTTGAATTATTTGCACTTTTTAGAGTACCTAAAAACATATTTATTCAATGACACCACATATTTATATATATTGAACGATTATTATTTAAAGTTATGCATATTATTTTAATTATTTCCTTAGTCCTATTTAAAATTAATATTGGGAACATAGTCTCAGATGTAATTCTCTAAAAACTTTTAAAATAATACCATTATATGAACAATTTTAAATTCCCTTCAGTAATTTATAATAACCCAATACATTTTGCATTCAGAAAGTTTTTTTGGCTTTCTCGAATCTATGAAATTTCTACTTAAGTCCTTTCTGCAATCATTGATTCATTTATAGTTTTAAAGTTTAACTTGTAATTTGTAAATCTTTGTTAACATCGATTATAATTCATTATATTAAAAAAGTTATAGTTTTTATTCATAACATTGCTATCTCACTTGACAGATTTTTTGCAATTAAAGTTTTGGATTTCATTGAAACCATAATCAAAATATCATTCGCTCATCCCTATTAGAAATCAACATTAATGTCTAGTTTAAAATTATTCTAAAATTTAATTTTTATAATCTCCGTTTCTCATTGTGATCTCAATATTTTGACTCATTTTCTATCTCGTTCTTGTCTTGTAATTAAATTGCTATTCCCGTCCATCCCTATAAACTTGATTTCTTTTTTAAGAAGTTGCCATAATATTTTAATTATATCATCAAATTATTTTATTCACTTTTTTAATAAAAATAATTTTGAAGACAACTGTTTAGAATAAAATTAGAAATTTTAAAAGCAAATAGACCTGAATTAGAAAATTATTTTTTAAATTTGTCTTGTAGCTACAGGAAATTATTTCCCACCCATACCTTTCTTGAAATCAAAATGTCACAGGCCTAAACTTTTTATTAATATTAACACTTTTTAATATATATTGGTAATTACAATACAGTAGAGTATATAAATAAATAACATATTTATATTGTGCGGATTGCTGCATGGATAAAGGATGTAATAAATGTTAAGGAATTGGATTTAGCCGAGTCAAAAAAAAACATTGGGATATATTGTATTCAGATAACCTAGTACTTAAATCTTTTATTGAGGAAATTTTGAATAAAATGAAGTAACTGGATGGCGTGTAAATCAAGCTGTTCCAAGTTTTTGTTGAAACCACCTTACTCTCATACACTCCCGTCAAGTTAGACTGTGCCAATCCACTAATTTCAACTCTTTGAGGAAAATTACTGTTCACTTTTGGTGGTACATAATAAATCCCTTGATCTAAGTTTTTCAGGAGGAAGTGTGAAGTGTTTTGAAACCTAGAGTATGTATGATTGGCTTGCTTGTGTGTATAGGTGCAGGGCAAGGACCCATCTGTGGACATCACCCAAGATATTGTGGAGGAGTCAGAAGACGAGAGATTCGATGATATGTCTGACTCTGGACCCATTGAACTACCCCCTTGCGAACTTTCACGTCTTGAGGAAATTAATGAGGTAACAACTATTTCACCTAAGCCTTTCCAAATCTAAGATTTTCAATTTCCTATTTGATATGAATTTTTGCTTACCGATTTGAATCTATTTCAAATCTTTTCTTGCTGATTTAAATCGGTTTAAAATGTTTGCTTACTAACTCAATTGAATTCTAAAGTTTTTCTTACTAAATTGAATCGTTTCCCAAGCTGAATATTTTGAAATAAAGGTGCTTTGAATTGAATCCTATTTAAATACTTTATAATAGAATAAGCTTTGAAAAACTGGAAGTTGAATCATATGTTTATTAGTCTCGACTTCGAAATAAATAAATTCTTGCTTCAAAAAATTTTGAACCTTTAAAGTTTATTAAATTCTTTTTTTGACAATTTGAAGCGTTGTTTACTTATAATAGTAGGCCTGTGTGGGATCCTAAATTTCGGGAAATCAGACTGGATGATTGCAGCATGGCTATAGGTTCATCACAGTCACTTAGATACTGTTGTTGCCGCCTATTTCTTGATTTATATAAAGGGTTTAAACTTGGATTCTGCAGTTGCTTGTTTGAACTTGTGTCTTTACTTTTGGTAGATTGATAGTATGTTGTACTTATGATATTTAACTATTAAATCATTAAATTGATAATTTTATCTGTTATTGTTAGAGACCTAGATTTTTCATAAATAAAACTAGTGGATTTTGTTAAATAAAAAATTGTATTTCGGTATAAAGTCTAAGTAAATAGCCAGATCCTGATTTGTGATAAAAAAAAAAGATTTGATATCGTTAAATAAGAGGTGTGTTTCGGTAAAAAAAATGCTAAATAAAATGTTAGATCTTGATTTTGGTTAATTAAATTAATGTATTTGATTAAATAAACTTGTATTTCTATATAAAAGTTACACGGACAGGTATTTTTTCAATATTCCTGGCCCACTCCGATAAATATTTATTAACACCAATTAAAAACAATTAACACAAATAATTTTTTAAATATCTAATTGTAAATAAATAAAATTACAGAATATTAGGAAAATGGTAGAGCACAAATAAAAGTAAAAACGCTAACACATATTTACACACACAACAATATTTCGATGTTATCATAACATTTTCCTCAGGAAGTAGTAGACTGAACAGGATGTTGTCTTCAGTGATGCCAACTTGACTGTTATGGATGAAAATTTTTCTGGTTGAGATGAAATTCTTTAAATTTTCTCTATAACTCTATGGATGGTAGTGGTGCTGATGTAGCTTCTGGGTTGAAATTAGCGTATATTTAGTTTGGGTGGTTTTCTAGACTTTGTGATCCATTGATGTGCCATTTCCCATCTTCTTAACTGAGACATATTACATTGTGTTTTGTTAAATGACTTTAACACCGTGACAGTGTAGCAGTCCTCAAAGTTGAGGTTATGAGTGGAGGCGTGTGCTGAAACTGTTTTTTTTTCTGGATTCTTGATATTTGTGTCATGGCGGTGTCCATTCATTTGTTTATGGAGATTTTCAGTGGTGAGACCAACATATTGTGCAGTACATTGTTGGCATTCTAGTTGGTAAATTAGGTTACTGGACTCACATGTGTGGCTGCTTTGATGGTGTAGATGGAGTTGGTGATGTTGCTAGAGAAAGAGGCTGTTGGATGATGTATTTGGCAGGTTTTGCAAGCTGTTTTGCTACAGGGCTGAGAGCCTTGTTGTGGTTGAATGAAGGTTGTGTCACTTTCAGTTTTGAGTTTAGGTTGTACCAGAAGATTTCTGAGCAATGGAGGCTGTTTATACACAAGGACTGGTGGTTTTTTGAGAATATTGTTGGTACGGTTGGATGCTTCCATATGTGAAAACCTGACGCTAATATTTTGTTTATCTTTTGTAGGTCTGGATAGTACTTTGTCACTAGAGGTGTAGTATCTGGTTTTTCAGGTTTGGGTGATTGTGGAGTTTCAGCTACTCTAAGTAGGTTCTTAATGAGAGGTTTAAGGTATCTTCTCCCTATAAAAGGCTTCTTGGAGGTTTTCAAGGTAGCAAACATGGCCACCTGTAGCAAGGCCCATATATATTTATGTTCTTGCTTGGACTAGCATTAAATCTTCTAAAGGATGAAAAAAAAAATCAATCTATTGAAAATAAAGTATCATAATGTGTAAAAGTAGAAATCATAACTTTTTAATGTTAACCTAAAAAAAAGCCTAAATTTCCTGAAATGCGCATATAACTTGTGATCTATTTTATACCTTTAAAAAAAGAAAAAACTGATACTATTCACGTAAATGGCAGCCTTGGCATAGTGCTATATCCAGTGTTACCACGTTAAAATTATATTGTTTGATGTCGTATTGCCAACTAACAAAAAAATTATGTTTATTTAGAAAAAAACAACAACTTAAATTAGTCTTAGTCGCATGAAAACAGAAGAATCCATGCGAATGCAAATGCAATTTTGCATGTCCCTATCCTAGCTATGGGGTAGGTAGTGTTTTACATGAAGAGGATGGTTGCTCTGGAAACGGAGGCTTTGGTGTGGACTGTGGTGTTTATGTTTCCCTCATTATATTTTTATCATAGTTTAGAGCAAAAGATTGTTTCTCAAGTATTTTGTCATAATTGAAGTTCCATACTGATAATCATCCAGACCATAACTACTAATAAGTAGTATGAATACTTATACATCCATTACTGTTTCCAACCTATGGTCCAGTTCACTTATTTTATTCAAGCCATATATTTTCCACTACCAGCTTGCTAGGCCTATCTTAGCTTGGTATGCTTTACAATCTATCTTAAGACTAGGACAAGAGCAACATTAAGTCCCCGGCCGTTAATTCTTCACTGTGAAAGGGTAAATCCACATTTATCTGACAATAAATTTTTCGGCCATGCTGGAATTGAACCTGGGACCCTTAGCTCAGTAGACAGACATGCTACTGACTGAGCTAAGGTGTCAGACAAGTAAGATGGATATAATTTTATAATTATATTCTAGAGAGTGATAATTATTATATTATTACTTTGAAAAATATATTTATTTGTGCTATTATAAATTTACAAATTTCGAAATAAATGTAGTGCTTAGCTTTTAAGCAAGATTCTTTTGGCTAAACTAAAAACTCCAACTTGAAATCTATAATTCACAAACTGTAAATTTCTAGCATAATATGAAAAGTTAGTATTTATTATGTAAATCTAGCTAATGATGGTATGATTGCAGATGTTTAGGCAAAATATGTCTTTAAGCTATTGACAACTAAATAAAATCCAACATTTTTTGCTAAAGTTAACAGATTGTTCAGATATGAATTAACAGAAGCTTCCAGACTGGTGGCAGATATAGAGACAATATTTAGAGATATTTCAAACACAGCCCTTCTGGATGTTGGTTTATTTTCCTATATATAAAACCGAAAAAGAAGTGATAGCTATACAAACACAACCCTTTCCAGCTTAATTGCAGTGTCTCACCTGGAATATGTATTTTACGACAAACATTCAAAGAGAATACAATGTTCATTGCCTGCATTATATTCTCATTTAAATAACTGTGTGTTGACAAAATATATAATTGTGTGTTTATTTTATAAAATATCAATAGTATTTAAATTCAGAATTAAATTTAAAATTGAATTTAAATTAAATGAGAAATGGTGCAAAACAAAACATGTTTACTTAAAAAAAATCATTTATATAATCAGAGTATCATTAGCAGAGTTTATAGTTTTATGAGCATTGTACGGGATTAACAAAAAAAAAAATCTGTTATCAAAATTAATGCTCCACTAATGACTTAATTTTTTAAATGGCTTTTGACACTTGTATTCTAAATTAACTTCTTGGGAATGTTTTAGAATATATAGAGTTGTGTTTAATCCACTCATTTACGAATTCAAATCTCCAATTCACCTTCAAATCTCGAATCAAAAGCAAGGAACAAAATAATGAACATAAGAGGAAATATAAATATAAAGGACTAATATAAAATACAAATGGTAATGTAATATTAGTATTATTTCTTATAAATTAATCTACTCATTATAATATTCATACATTTTATTTAAGTGTTGAATTACTAGTCTAGGTAGAGGTTGTTGAGACCATCTTATAATTTTTTCTGAACCACCAGTTTAAGCAGTATCAGACCCCTAAAACAAATTTTACTTCAAAAATATATTATTTTTTAAGGAATTATTTGAGTCTCGAATCCTTGAATCTTAAATTTCCTTAAAAATTCGAGGAATTCAAGAACTCAAGGTGCTCTTTCTAATAAATAGTACTATATATTTGTTAGGAAATTTATTTAAGGGTATTTTGCACAAAATTAATTTTTAAAAGCTTTTATTAGAAACTTTTATGGACTTTGTGAGATATATTATGTACAAATACGTCCTAACATTAAATTTTTAAAACATTTATGTTTCTGAACTCAAATATTGCTTCACAAAATTAACCATGTAACTACACCATAAATTTTACCAATTTACTTTTTTGTTTTAAGTTGGTAGCTTCGAGTCTCGCCACGGCCATGAGAAAGGAAAAGCTTGCGGTGGCACTGGAGAATGACGGCTACATCAGGAAGCTCCTCAACTTGTTCCACATGTGTGAGGACCTCGAGAACTCGGAGGGTCTTCATTGTCTCTACGAAACGTTCAAAAACATTTTCCTTCTCAACAAGAATGCCCTATTTGAAGTCATGTTCTGTGGTAGGTACCACTCTGGTACTTAAAAGGGTGGGAAAATGCATCAGGATAAGAAAAGGGGTCCAACCTGGGGTGCAGGAAACAGGAGAGAGAGCTGTTGAAATTTTTCATGGTAAACATCATAGTGTAGCAAAGCCTGTGCAACTCTCTGACTTTCCATTTCAAATTGAATTAAAATCTTGGCAAATTAGCTCGAATCAATTCCAAATCGAATATCATGCTCAAATATTTTTTCTAATCAAATATTATGCTAAAAAATCGAATCCGAATTGAATATTTTATTTTGAAAATGTTTCAAATCTAAATGAAATAATATACTTTAGGAGTCTATGAACATATATTTAATTAAATCTTAAGTTGAATAGTATAACATGTTAAGATTTTCATATACAATAAAGTAAGATATTTTTTTAAATATGGATAGTCATTTTATGAAAATTAGACACGTTTTAGATTAATTAAAAAAAATGTATTATGTAATCGATAACACCAACCTCAAAATAAAAGATCACAAAATATTTTCAGTAATATTTAAAAGATTAATATTTATAACATGTGGTCCTAAGTACTTGGATTTTTTGCTATACACACCCCAAATGAGTTTTAAATTTTTTAAATTTTGTACACTCTACTTACCAACATATACAAATTTACCCTATTTAACTCAAAGTTAGCATAATAATAGCTAATGTTCCACTAAGCCTTACTCGCTTTTAAATGTTGATATTCTTGTTTGATAAATAATTAAAGTTTAAAATCGCCTTCTTCAATTTTAATAACATTCTCTAGTAGTTGCGTCACCCACGTGATTCGTTGACGACTTTAAAATCAATTTATTTATTCTGGTTTTATTATATTAATTTGTTAAACATCACCAAAATGTAAATTAGCTACCTAAAATACTTGTATTTATTTGCTTATGTTTAGATACATATTTTTTATTTTACTAAACTGACAAGTAGTTTAATTTTAGCAAAATGGCTTATGCAGTTTAAAACAAGGGGTAAAATGCAGCAGGGCATGTGTTTATAGTAGTAAAACATAGAATGCTTCTGTTATCTTTTATAGACCTATTAGAATTAATTGCACATGCTTAGCTCAACAGATGTATGGTACACACGTTCCGTTCTTTATGATTAAAAAATAATAAAATATACTCAATTTGAAATAAGGATAAAAGTATTTAAAAGTAAAATACTAAGGATAAAAGTTAACTTAAGATAATTTTAAAATAAAGTATATCTATCTTGGACATTCATAAATACATTAATAGGATATTTATTTAACTCCAAGGTCAATTATATTTCTATGTTGGCCATGCTAAATTTATAAATTAATTAAACTGAGATTGACGCTTCAACAAGGTAATGCATTTAGTTAAATCATTTTAGTATTATTGTGCTTGCATTAAATACTTAGCTGCTTTAACAGTGAATACATTTTTAATTATTACAATATCCACAATTTTTTCTTGTAAACTCAAAGTGAGATTATTATCTAATATAAAATGTAATTAAAGGCTCATGACTAACTTATGAAAGGTTAAAGAGGACCAAGACCATAAAAAGTTAAAATTTTTCTAAAGTATGAAAAGATTTGAATTTCAAACTAATTCTATTGAGTCTGAATCTGAGATCTATTCATATTTGAAATATCGAATCCACAACAAATCTCTCTAATATTAAGATTTGAAAGCTCAAGTTTAATCCGAATCTTAGTAAGGTTTGAATTTAGATTTGAAATTTTGAAGGTCCACACAGGCTTTAATTTTGGGGTATGTGTCACTTGGAGTTTATGTTGACGGTGAGTTGTATGTTGTAGAGGAGACAATATTTGACGTGGTGGGCTGCCTGGAATATGACCCTTCTTCTCCGTCACCTAAACGACATCGCCAGTACCTGAAACAATTAGCAAGGTAACATCATCACAAGATATCCGGGAAATTGATAGCATCGGTCTTTTGTACATTTAAACTATAAACAAAATAAAAAAGAGAAAATATCTGCAAATCCACTGAATAACTTAAAAAAAAAAGTTTTGGCAAAACTTGAAAAGAATAAAATATTGTTATCTTGAAAGTAATTATGTTACTCTAATCTTCCAACTAACTTTAAAAGCCTAACTAAAATTAATCTTAAAATAATGTCTTTTTAGAAATTTTGCTTGTGTTCTAGGTAAAGTTTGATTTTCATAGGAAGCTTGTTATCTGAAAACTGAAAATTCATGTTGCCACATTGACTGAAAACTAAAATTACGGTTTTATTTACAAACTAATCTGTTTAATCCCTGTTGTAAAGATAAATTTTATAATAATCAATAAGGAAGTTTTATTGGGAGATTTTAATAATGTTTTACTCAAACTTTGTGTTTAATCAATCCAACAAGACAAATTTCTAGAATACCATGTTTTAGTGACTCTCATTCAATGTTGGTGACCAAAGGTGGGCTTCCTATAAAAATCAAAGTTCACATTAAAAAAGTTTCAAACTGATTTATTCTTTTTAAGGTGGTAATTTTACAATTTAAAGGTGACCTGGTGGTCCAGGAGTAAGGTGTCAGACTTCTGTGCTGGCGGCCGGGGTTCGATCCTCGGTTCGGCAAAGATTTATCTGATTACCAAACCCTTCCTTCACCTCTGACAAGACATCTTGTGAATGTGAGGAATGCCAGGCCTCCATCGTGGTTCGGATTCCACGTTAAACTGTAGGTCCTTCATTTCATCTCACTATCACCTACCATTACACATTAGGTAAGTGCGTATAACCGAACGGGTATTAAGACGCGGTGCTAATAATAATAATAATAATAATAATAATAATACAATTTAAAATCATGTAAAAGTGGCTCTAAATAGCTTTATTCAATGAACACTTAGATTAAGTAATGTAAAAAATGTATGCTATAAACAGTGCGACATTAGATGTTTTAAAAAACATATATATAAAAATTACTGGTCTGGTTGTTAAGTTTGTTAAGACATCTTGTGAATGTGGGGAATGCCAGGCCTCCACCGTGGTTCGGATTCCACGTTAAACTGTAGGTCCTTCATTTCATCTCACAATCACCCTACCATTACACATTAGCGTAAGTGCGTATAACCCGAACGGGTAGTAAGACGCGGTGCTAATAATAATAATAATAATAATAATAATAAGTTTGTTAAGTTCAACCCATAATAATAATAATAATTGGTTCTGTACCACTAAATGCTAACCATTAGAGCTATAGAACATATTTCACTTGAAAAATTGAAAAACCTTTTTTTTAAAGGATTTGTATCTCGACTTCTCGAATATCCTTAAGGATTCAAGTGCCCATCGCAATTAATACTTTCACATTGCTTCTATTGAACAAGAAGGTAATGGCTGCCTCTTAAGGCGATTACCCTTTTCATTTGGCGTGGAAATGCAGAGCTCTGGGAACAAATGGCTATCTTCAAGATTTTTTATTGTTTTCCGATTTTCTTTTCAGAAACGGTTTGTTCAAGAATATAATCATGTTGATTAAGTTATACTTCTTATATACCGTATTGGTCCGAAAATATGCCACAATTTTTTCCAAGAAACAGCTCTCATAAAACTCTAATACGGCCTATAATCGCACTCTTAGATAATACACATTCAATGTTGTACCTATAGGATAAGCATGTTGTTGAATCAATATATCTTGCCACCGCTATTTAAAAATAAATGAACCTTTATAGTTGGCAAAATTATTTAAAAATAGATGAACCATGACAGTTGGCAAAGTTATTTTAAAATACATGAAGAATTACTATCTTATTTGTGTGTACAATATTTGAGCCATAATGGCTTCAAAATAAAGTTATTTTTTCAGCGCATTCTATCAGCAATATATCCTTTTGGTAAAGTGAGCTTAAATATTTCTAGTGAAATTTTGTTTCAGTATGTTGATCAACATTTATTTTAATCTGAGAACAATAACTTAGTATGCGTATTAAATGGTTAACATTTATTCTATCGTGAGAACAATAATTTAGTGCGTGTATTAAATTCGGAACATTTATTCTATTTTGAGAACAATAATTTAGTGCCTGTATTAAATTCGGAACATTTATTCTACTGTGAGAACAATTTAGTGCGTGTATTAAATTTGGAAGTGCAATATAACGGTTCATGTCGAGAAAAGAGCGGGTCTTGGTCAGGGAATTATTTTGAACAACTTACCTTTTTTTTTTCCAAGCGATTTAATTTTGAGTATGAATAACTTACTTTTTTATTTCCAATTGACATATTTTAAGTGTAAATATTGTGAGTTTTTTCTATGAAAGTGATTTTATTTAAGTAACCTAATATTAAGCACCTTCCATTAAACAATTTATATTTTCTAATTATTTAATACACTGATCATATTTAAGTGGGAATATTGTTTTTTCTTTAAAAGTTGTTGAAAATTTAGGATGTGGCCCATTTTCGGGCCAATACGGTACACACCTCTATAATTTTAACATTTGTAGCATTTATTGCCATAAAAGCTACTAAACAGTGAAGAATATACAAGACTGGTCTCTAATAATAATGATAATCGGGAGTGAACTCACCATTGCCCATTCAGCAGTGGACCCTCCCAAGTGTACTTCCCGCACAAACACAACATGCCGCTAGAAACTCAACAACTGACTAAGCGAGCGAACTGTGTGTAAGCTTGAACTATGATTAATCATAAGGCATTCTGGGAAAGTATGACGTACATGCGTTAAAAGACAGTTATGTGTCCAAAAAACTCTTGTTCTGAGTCCGTCCACAAGACGCTCGAATGTTCTACCCCCATCTAGTTACCCTTCCCCTCTTATTTGTTGTTATGTTCACCTTTGTTTTCACTACCCCTCTTCCCCCTTTTGAGCCTGAATATGAGCGTATATAATGATGTAACTTTGATTGATATGAGACTCTTGACTGGATACTCTCCCTGGACACACCTAGGTGTCCAGGGTATTATAAAAGTTATATAAATTCATTTTCGGCTGTTAAATTGCAAAATTCTTTTTCGGCAAATTAATAGACTACAAAATTTACGGATTACGTAATATTTTAATCTTTTTTGGTACATTACGGCTTCTAATTCTCGTATTTTCATTAGGTTTGCTAAATGTGAAATCCCCTTTTGGGTTTACGTATCGCTATGCTTGTCAATGTAAACAAGACGTCATATCGTTCGATATTCCATTATGGATTAATATCCATCTGGCGTATGACGCCATATTGTTTGTAATTATTGTTAAGTTGTCATGGCAAATATGATATTGACTTATAGCCCATCCGGCTTGGAAACTTATCTGGCGTATGACGCCATATTGTTTGTAATAATTCTTAGGTGGTCAAGGTTACTTTGGTAACAGCTTATAGCCCACCCGGCTTGGAAACCTATCTGGCATATGACGCCATATTGTTTGTAATTGTTGTTAGGTTGTCATGGCAAATATATCAACTTACAGCCCATCTGGCTTGGAAATTTATCTGGCGTATGACGCCATATTGTTTGTAATTGTTAGGTTGTCAAGGTTACTATGGTAACAGCTTATAGCCCATTCGGCTTGGAAACTTATCTGGCGTATGACACCATATTGTTTGTGATCATTCTTAGGTTGTCAAGGTTACTATGGTAGCGACTTATAGCCCACCCAGCTTGAAAACTTGTCTTTTAAATTTGGTAATATTTATGTCAATAGATAAATGCTTTGGTAATATCCTTTTCAATATTATTAGCGACCTATAAGAATACCACGTTCTTAAATTTTCAATTTTTTAAGGGTTATAAATCTCTCAAGTAACTTATTGTAAATTATGCCGAGGTGATGGATATTCACCCGTAACTATGGACTTTGTTATTTTTTCTCATATATACATATATATATATATATTGTTATATTGTTATATTGTTCATGTTTAATCTCTATTCATTTTATATCAATAATGTTATTTCTTAACATTTCACGTTCATATTTGAAATCCTACACTGTTAGTTGAGGAACAGGGAAATATTTAAACTAATTTAAATATTTGAGGAGTGAGTTTGGGGAAACAGAAGACAAATAGACCTATGAATGATCTATTTAGCTGATTATCCTATCGGCTCTTCTGCAAATATTGTATCTTTACCTTTTTTTAAATATTATTATTGTTGTGCACCGGCCTTTATTCAGTTGTGATCAAATATCGATAAAATCAACATTTTTCAATAGAAAACTGCCGGCTTGATAACAGAAAAAAAGTAACAATTAATAAACATTGATACATTAATTTCGAAGGTGTGTAGAAGATATTAATATAAAAATTTCACTTGTTCTCAAGAAAACTGATATTTCCAAAAGTATGATTTTTGGCCAAGGCCTTAAATCAATTGCTACCACTCAATCCTTTGATCTAGCTCTTCATTATAGTGGCACTCATCAGGGTGGAGAATGAATCGCACAGTTTACTTATTTATAGGGGGGGAAAAAAACCAAAATGGTTAAGAATGGAATTGCATAAGAATTATAGGACACAGATATGAACACGTAAAAGGAATTAATAACATACAGGACAAACACAGGACTTGGAGATGATTTTCCTTAAGACATTTTTTGTGGGAAATAAATTGCACATTGAAACACAAAAATTTAATTTTTAATATCTCTGTTTATTGTCATTGTCAAACAAAAAACTGGATATAAATGGTAGAAAAACACTTATATAACAAGCACTAACACTGTAGAATCTATGAAAGTATTTTTAAACTATTATTTATTTATAAAGTACATTGATTTTGAATTTCATTACCTTGTGACATGTGTGTTTGTTTCAGGTTTAAGGAAGTGATCCCCATCAACAACCCTGAGCTGTTGGCAAAGATCCACCAAACATACAGAGTACAGTATATCCAGGATGTTGTGCTACCCACACCGTCTGTCTTTGAAGACAACATGCTCTCCACTCTGTCTAGCTTTATCTTCTTCAATAAGGTTGAAATAGTCACCCTTATACAGGTAGGAACTTGAACAGCAAGATGTTAGTAAAGTTGGGTTTATTCCACTTTGTTTTGGGTATCAATCTTGAATCCAAATTTTTATTTTATCTACCAATCTCAAATCTTAAAATTGAGCTATTTCCTAGTGTATTGGAAATTACATAAGACAGTCACAGGTTTAAAACACTACAATCATGTAAAATAACTGATAGTGAGGAAGCCAACTGTAAAAGAAAATAGGTTAGGGCTAAATAGGCTAAACCTAACTATCCTTTCAATACAGAATGTAATATTAATAATATTAATACCATATTGACCTCAATATAGTACGGCCTCGAAGATAATACAACCTTAAAATTTTGAGGTATTCTACATAGAAAATAAATGATTTCGAACATAATATAACCTGTCATTATGACAGTAACAGATAAAAACTTAACTACTTTGACATACTTTTTTTAAGGTAAAAGTTAAGTGAGATTAAAATTTCCTTAATTATTATTTAAAGAGCCCCATACATTAATAACTTTACCTTTACATTGGTATGGAAAAAGCATAAAATAGCAAGTTTGACCCTTATAGCTCGTGAATTGTAATTATTTGAAATCATTGAATAACTGTGTAAAGCTTATAATAATTGTACACTTGTTAAAATTGTGCAATAAAATTTTGATCGTCGAATGACCCTAAGTACAATAAAATTAATGTTCTTAGACTGTGCATCGAATATACTGACAAGTTTAATATATCTTGTTCATTGCGTTCACTAGTGGATATTTTCAAACTTGTGCACTTTAGTAGTAATAAGTCAAAACAAAAGGTACATTTAAGTTTAGCAACATACTGTTTTAAATTTATAACTTGCATGCTAATAGAAAATATGAATGCATGGCACATATTTTACATTTATTCTTCTCTTCTTCTGAGTCATCCACTTTATGCAGGATTTACCATTACAGTTTATGCACTGCACTGTGCACAGAAGTCCTCTTTGACACAAACACCTCATAGCATCATAGCCTTTCTTGCATATGCAAATTTCTAGAATGGAAAGCTCTTTCCATACTTTCGACAGTTTGGTCCAATCTTAAACCCACTTTACATCCTTTTTATTCCAACTTCATGATGATGGTGACTGGTTTTATCAAGGTATTGTGAGTTTCCTCTCTGTCCTGCTTAGTACGCTGCTTTCAACACATGTTGTCGCAGAGTTGGAACTGGTAGAAGGTAAAAACAAAAACAATTTGTTTTTTGTCACTAACAAGTGTTTCCGAATTTCTTTAACTGGCGGATTGTCTAGGTTTGGCTCATACACTTTGACTACAAATCACTCTAAGGTCTGAAAGACAGGGATGGGAGATACTCTTTTGTTGACATTCCTCGGTGAATTTTTCAGCGAAAGAAGAAGATATCTCATAAATGTGTTGTCAACATAAAAATGTTGAGCTTACACTAACATTTTTCTTCATGCACGAATACAAGACAACCCCTGACTTTTAGAGTTCGAAAACTGAAAATAAGCCTTGTCTTATGTTCGGCTAAATACGGTAACCTTTATTTGAAACGGTTCTAATAAGATAAGCATGGAAATTTAATACATTTAATTTATAACTCTTTGCACTATTTTAGCTTATGTTTCCACAATGGTGTAAATAAAAATATTACATTTGTATTTGTTATAAGTCCATATAATTAATACTACAAAGACAAATTACTAAGTAATCATCCATAAGGAGGAAGTATTATAAGTGTTACTATAATTTTTAAATGAAATATATATAATAAATCAATCAAATAAAACATAATTCTATAATGTCAAATGTTAGTAACTTCCAATCAATGTTGGTGAATTCTACTGTTCTTCCTATAAAAATTGGACTTTATATATTATATCTATCTCTAAAAAAACATTTTTTCACTTTTTAAGTTAATTGTATGTATTTGGAAGAAGGTTAATTGTATGTATTTGGAAGAAAAGATAGGAGGCGTGGATATAAACATATAAAAGGAACAAACACGATATGGCTTTTACATTGAAAAGGAGAAAACACTTCACTGTTTTTTGGTTTCCTCCTTTAAGAAGTTGCTTTGCGCGTTTCACACTCATCCCTGATGAGTTCCCAACGAACAGGGCTCTCGACTTCTGTAATTGGTCACCCAACAAGGAGCCCCATTCAGGATATAATAATTGGTGCAGTATAGTGTTTCACTCTCTTACCTGATGGGTTCAGATAGGATTAAGATTTTTTAAAGAGGCAGACATTACCTCTTTTTCCAGTGGTGGTAATGTAAAATGCAAACTGTGTTCTTTTCATTCTAAAAGTCATATTTTGTTTGTTCCCTTTTATATATTTTCTATCAACCTTGCTGTATCATCCAAATATTATAATTTTTAATGTATTAAACGAGTTAGATACACAATAATTGAAAATAAATTAAGTATCTTATCTGTGAGTATATTTTATTGGCAAAGATTTGTAATTGTCGAAACAATTTTTTTTATCACTGAATATTTTTAATCGCAAACTTAGTAATTGTCGAAGCAAAATATTTTTTCATAGATGAGTTGAAACTGATATTGGTTTCAAAACCAAGTCAAAGTCTCGAAGCTTTGCATATCCCAATTTTTTTTAGTATTACTAATGCAGATTTTTTTTTAGTATCAAAAATAAAATAAACCAAACAATCGGCATCAGTTATCATAATCAGCAACAAATCAACATCAGCATGAATGGCAATATAGCTGATCAGTCCAGCCATAAAAAAATTTGAATATTAGAAAATGTTTTTTTTTAACTTTTTTTTTCTTATTCTATAAAACCTCATCTATGTGTAAAATTAACAGGCTGGGGTTTGTTTGCTAAGTTTGTTTTATAATAAACTTTCTTGAGACTGAAATACCAATAAGCAATATTAAAGCTCTAAAACAAATTCCAATTCAAAATTTTGAAATTTTAATTTTCCATTTGTTTGAATCTCAAATATCCTTAATGTTTTAATAGACTTGAGTATTCGAGGATTCCATCCCTAACCAAAACTTTATGACCTAACGGAACATGATGAATAAGATTTATTTTTAACAAATGCGCCAAAATTCAAATTAATTCTGTCCGAGGTATATCCAAGATGTAATTACTCCCAATTAAAATTGTTGCTATTGCATTATTGACGTGTCACCTGTTTATTGCAGGAGGATGAGAAATTCCTCAACGAATTGTTCTCCCAGCTAACAGACGACGCAACGGACGATCATAAACGCCGGGAGCTGGTCCTTTTCCTTAAGGAGTTCTGCAACTTCTCACAGAACCTTCAGCCGCAGGCCAAAGAGACCTTTTACAAGGTGTGCTAATTCTCCTGACCAGTGTGTGTTTGCGGTTTGAGTAGAATGGGATGGGATGAAAAGGAAGTATTTAGTAAGGAAGAATTCGATAAAGAGTATATTCTGTAGATAGCTTCATAACGTCAGAAACTTAGAAAACTGGTTGTTAAAGGGATGGTGTAAGAGATGATAAACAAGTCATCGAAAGATATCTATCTTTCTATGAGGGCTCTTTTAAGTCAACACAAAGAGCTGTGAAGAACCAACCTTATCAAGTACGATGGGAGACCTAAAAGAAACCAACTTTTTCTCTAAAAAATTAATTTAAGTTTTTTACAAAGTTTTACAAAAGTATTCTCCATTAGATGCGATGCACTTGCCAGTCTTTTTTTGTCTTAAAACTTTCAAATAAAAGTGCTGATTAACAAACTCCCCAGGAGGGACAGACTCCCGGTGCACAATTCCACAAACATAAAAAAAAAATCATCTTAACATTTGACCTCACTTGTCTTGTTTTTTTATATTGTAGGGAGTTGGGGGTCTTCCATTGGCTAGACCCTTGCTTGGTTTTGGGTTAATAATCGTAACACCAACTCTAATATTCACCTGTAATGACCTTGGTCGAAAAGTTTGGGTCAACTTTCAATCTGATTTTTTCAAGTCCTGGCTCTAATTCAGATGAATGGTTTTTTGATCCTGTGTGAGCTGGCGAGGAACAAACTTAGCGGTAACATGTCTCATTTGCAAATACTCAGTCAAAATCCTCTGGCACGAACTCCAACTCACTCCTGTCTGTTCTGAAATTTTGTTTATCGTGAAACGACGATCCTTTTTGATTGTTTGGCGAATTTTTTCAATGTTATAATGGTTTCGAGATAATGAAGGGCGCCCAGAACGAGCATGATCTTCAACACTCATCTCGCCACATTTAAAGCACCCAAACCACTCGAAAACTTGTGTGCGGCTCATAATATCCTTCTTGAAAGCCTGTTGAAGCATTGATAAGCTTCTGTTGCCAATTTTTCAAGCAGGAAGCAAAATTTTAAACACTCTCTTTGTTCCTTTAAATCTGCCATAATGATTTTGCAGGCAGCAAACAAGAACAGTTGAGAAAAACAACATTACAATCAACGTAACCTTCTACACAGACGCCTGCTTGAGCAACTGATTTGGGAAGGTCTTTAGTAGACCCACCTAGCGGGAGAACTCTCTACTACGCCTAGAACGGCCACATGCTTTGAATCTGGTTTCTTTTGGGTCCCCCTTCGTACACCTTAAAAGAAGCATATATCATTTATATCTATAAAATTATTAATGCATAACAGCTTTCTGGTATAAGTCATTCATGAGCTAAGTTTACCCGGATGACAGCTTGAAATGTTACTAGAAGTAATCCCTAATATATCACTACGCCAACAGCTGACATCTATCACTTTGGATGAATTTATTGAAAACAGATGGTAATATATTAATGTGATAGTTAACCACAGTAATTTAGGCCAATATTATTTATATATTTATTTGAGGTCGGACACAAATTATATTTATCATCTTATTCCACTTAAAAAAAAAAATTTGTACCACTTTCACAAAAACTTCTAACGAACATAACTTCAAAATGGCGACTTACGAATTTAAACCATATGGTTGAACATGACGGTAAACAAGTTATGTACAATGATGCAGACACGCAGTTGATGAAAATATTTTATTCAGTTAATTATTTCAAAATAAGATAAAATAATCATAAAATCATTTATTGTATATAATAAAAATGACAATTTTCTCTTTTCCAAGTAAATAATATGATGCCTATATTAAAAGGTATTGATGTGTGCACTATATTACACAAAATCAATAATGTTCCAAAACAAAGAATAAGTACTTTTAATTACGTTTAAAATATTGTTTCAAGTTTGATAGAAAGAAATTATTTAAAAAAATTAAATAATATGGGAAAACTTAAGTTTTCATTGTTTTAAATGTAATATATAACAGGTAATTAAGATCTTTACATTTATAACAGACCAAGTGATCTCAAGTATCAGCAACACAAAACCTAAACATATGATTTTCGAACTGTCATCCAGGTAAAAACCTATCGTGAACAGTCTTTAGTTACCTTTTGATCACCTTTAATCATCATTGAAGGATTATAATATATTTTAATAAGAAAATAAAATTACAAACAGATTAAAAAATAAAGACTAAAACAACATGCTCAACAATTAAACATGCATTGGAAATAATGAACTCAATAATGCCTAAGTATGTATTATTATTATTATTATTATTATTATTATATTATTTTTATTATATATTATTATATCATCATCATCTTTTATATCTGTTATCTACGTTTGTGTAGAAAACATGAAATATTTTCAATTCTTCCGATGCATCGATTTCTGAGAATAAATTCTATTTAAAACACAAACATATTTTTAACTCTTGGAATTTGTTCATTTCCATTTTTTTAGGCATGACTACGTTAGATTATTTTTATAATTCAATGACATATTTAATAAAAATAATAAACTCTCAGTTAATATCAATTTTCAAACAAATTATTAATTATTAAGTGGTTATTTGATTGTTGAAATTCGATCAGATTACCTGAATCGATTTTAAACAAACAATCGATATACAATACTTAGGCTGGTAGGCATAAATAAACAGTTTTATCTGTGTCTAACTGTTGACAGTATTTATTTTTTATGAAACCCAACAAAATATCTAACTTAAGGATTGGAAGAAATAAATTGGGATTATTTGCATAGTTGTAGATAATTAAAACCAGTCTGGTGTAAGAACTGACAGTTTTGTTTATTTAATCATCACTCTGGCGAGTAAACATATACGTCATGGCGGCTGATTTTGTATTGTGTGTAATGTGTTCTTATTTCTCGTAAAACACCTAATTTGTTTTATTTATTTCAAGTGTTTTTGTAATTCTAGTTTTGAATTTCAGTTTTCGAAGAATTTTAATGTGTTCATTAAAATGTTTACAAGGTTGTTCAAGAGGTGAACGTTTCAGAAAACGGTCAAGTCCAAGTTTCCCATTGAGGTGGGAGGGTAGGTTATTAGGCACATTAGATTTTCTACACCTAAAAATTATATTTTTTTTAAAAAAAAGAGATTTCATTCATGCTTATCTCTTCTGCCCGACAAAATAATGATTACAGCTTAAGTTGTGCTTTTCAACTAGGCCTAATTTTTGAATTCAAAATAATTACTTTTTGTTTATGATGTGAAATATTCGACCATAGAATCCAGTAAAACACCATATCCTTGAATCTCGAATACTTGTCAGGATTCTGTAGTTTCTAGAATTTGAAGTTTCGAGTGGCCCATCTCTACTTTCTTCCCTTTATATTATTGTGCAAGGGAAAGTTAATGTATTTACAAGTTCTAAACAACAACTAGCTAACCTTTGCAATCTTTAATTCAACATCTATATTTTTCTTTGCATTTATTTGAGTTTTTATTTTCAATTATAGAAGATTTTGCATATGTATTAATTTATTGGCAAGATTGTTTGTGGTAGTAAAGTTTCAGAGTCCAGCATGTATATTAAATATCTAGTATAATGTTCATACTTAGGTATAAGATATGTAAAATTTTAAATAACAAATATTTAATATAGATCTCTTTAAGGAAAGTTCTTTTCACTTTGTGGGTTATTTTGTTTATGTACAGTAGCCCCATGGCTTCTTTGGTGCTGACTGACAGTTCACAGCTGACAGCTAAAATCTTTAAAAAGTTACCAGACCAAATTATGTATCCCTACGCCGAACCCATATGATCTGCAAAAACATGTGTTTAGCAGATGTCACTTCTGACAGTTAAAATTTAGGTATATACCTAAATGTTGACGTTCAGAAGTCAGCTGTGAGCTGTCAGTCAGCACCAAAGAAGCCATGGGGCTACTGTATTTGGAAGAAGATACAAGAAATGTTTATAGAATCCACTTTTCCTGTACCATATTCTAAATACACATTTAGTAGATATAAAAATTTCCTTTATCTTATTTTTACAGAACTTTTTCATAGCTAACCGTTTTCCTTTGACAAAATAATAGTTGTAAATTGTGATTTTCACATATGCATATCTATGTTAGGCAACTTTTAAATTCTTAGTATACATTGTTTACAATATGAAAATTTTTAACACCCTTTGATGGCTGCATGGTCTAAGGCATCACTCTCGTAATAGACTAGACTGTTGATGACAAAGAGATTGAGGTTCAAAACCAGTTGGATATAATAAGGGTTTTCTTTTCTAAATGGTTTTCTACTCTCCCTCCATGCACAATACCTATAAAATCAACTTTACTTTACTAATCATAAACCCATTAGCTTAATTAGTACATGAGGAGTATTAGATGCTTTGCTAGGATAAAACAATAAATCAAATCTAGTGAAAAAAAAATCTCAAATATTTATTAATATTTGAGTGACCCATCTCTAATTTTAATACTTAATTTCTTTTATCTTTATTTAATTCCCTTTTATATTCATACAATCAAAAGCTCAACTTGATTTGAAACTACTGAGCTTAGCTTCATTTCTACATATGCCTTTACATTGTTTATTCTACTTCAGGAAAGGGGAATCTTTTTTATTTGGTAGCTGTTTTGGATACAGAATCTCACTTAACTGGTGAAATACCTTAAAATGTGTTTTATTTTTTCTAATACTTCTTGAAACCATGATTTATCTTCTACCATACTCTTAAATATGTTGACAGACCCTGTCTTCTCTTGGAATACTGCCTGCACTTGAAATTACCCTCGCCGCTGACGATGCCCAGACAAAGACGGCTTCTATAGACATCCTGACGTACATTGTTGAGTTCTCTCCGTCCGTTGTACGAGACTACACGCTTCAGCAGATTAACAACACTGATGAGGTGAGAAAGAACACACACACCAGAGTTGCTTCATTATAAATATTAGATATAGTGGGCCACAGCCAATGAAAAGTCAGATAAATATCAGGAAATTTAATAAAATATAATGGAAAATCAGGAAATTTAAATACTTGGCGAAAGAAAAAAAACATTCACTTAAATACTAAAATAAGAGAGATAGTTTCTTAAATGTTTAACAAAACATTTTTCTTGGACAGTGACATTCTACTAATATGAGATGGTTGACGAGTGTTTGTTTTTTATACCATATTTACATAATGCACAAATAATACTTAAAACTAGGGGTATGCGAAGCTTCAAAACTTCAACTTAGCTTCAAAACAAATATCAGCTTTAACTTCACTTCGAAAAGAATTCCTGCTTTGACAATTATAAATCTTTTCCAGTAAAAATATTTACAGCTAAAATACTCAAAATTTATGGTTCAATTACTGCCATGCTGAGCTGTTATGTTTATTACAAATCATTGTTGATATGAACACATTTCCTCTAAATTCAACCTTCATACCTAACCTGTTGGAATAATTAGTAAGGAGCAGATTTTTAAACACCAAAAATGATTAAATGAACAGACATAAATAGGCGTTAAAAATATGGGATTTAGGTACCATTTAAAAGGGAAGGAGGGTAGAGGGGGTGGAAAGAAGACAATAAGCAATTTAAAATTGAATATACTACCTTTTTTCCTTTGTGCTATGTCTTACTACGCATTTGGGCTATACGCTTATGTAATAATTACGCTAATGGGTTGGAGATGAAGTTTGAATTTAGAGGAAGTGTACTCACATTTTTGTGAAAAGAGAAAAAGAGAGAGTGTAGAAAAGAAAACCATTTGGGGAAAAACAAAACCTCTTGCAATAGAGCCGACCGAGATTGAACCACGATCTTACTGTCATCTGCATTCTAGTCTTTTGCAAGAGTCGCACATTAGACCATACGGCAGTCACCGAAACAGGTTACTACTATTTTTTTGCCTACAGCTGATTAACATTGCTTTCTTTTATTGCTTTTTATTAATC
Source organism: Timema cristinae (assembly GCA_039000515.1). Classification (NCBI taxonomy): domain Eukaryota; kingdom Metazoa; phylum Arthropoda; class Insecta; order Phasmatodea; family Timematidae; genus Timema; species Timema cristinae. The sequence continues at coordinate 62,372,491 of JBCFYV010000012.1, read as the reverse complement.
AATATCATGTTTCACTACTCGATCAGGTTATACATATATGCTGTTCTAACTACGCAAATGTGCTAGGGGTTAGGAAGATGGAATTTAGAGGAAGTGTATCTTCATTTACCTTGAGGGAGGATGAAAAATCATTTATTAAAATCATATTAATTAGACCGGACAGAGTATTTCGCAACTGCCTATGTCATGATCAAAGAAGGCAAAATCAAGTCTCTAGTAATTAGTCTTATAACCTGAATGGGTAGTAAGGCATGGAGCTAAAAAAAATTAAATGGACAAAATCTGAAGTAATTGATTTGTAATTTGGGAATTGTAATAATAACTTGATGGATCAGATTAGATCAAATTATTACAAACACTTGTGCAATAAAAAAATATCCTAGTTATTTTAATGCATAAAGTTTATAAGTAAACAAAATATAATATTTTTAATGTTAAAACGCCTAACAAAAAATATTTACATTTCAATTCTGCTTGAAGAATATTTTATATATTTGTTTTGCGTTCGCTTCAAATTTAAAAAGTGAACTTCACACATCCCAACCAAAAATATTTGTACTAAAAACGAATTCTTAAAAAAAATGCTGAAAATTAATTGTTAGCACCCAATCCCTTGATGCCGGTTTCATACTTTAGAACTCAGGTGAAAGTTTAAATCGTGAAATACAACTTTCTAAAATTAAAATAATAATACAAAAGAGGTAGGGGGGGAATAAAAGGAAATTGTTAAAGAATGAAAAAGTACATAAATATTAACTTCTAAAAGGAATGATTAACAATAATCTACAATAACAAACATAGTAAATGAGCAAATTAAATGTGAATAATTAATAAAATCTTAGTATTTGAATGATTCGAATCGGTTTTGGAATTTCAAATTCCAATAGACTAAAGGTTTGCCTTGGATTCAATGATATTTCATTCAAAATTTGTAGGGGATTGCGAAGCTTTGAAACTCTGGATTGTCTTTGCTTCGCTTGAAAAAATATTATGAATCTTCAACATCTAAAATATTCCATTCATTCAAATATTACAAATCAATTGTAAAATTGTGATAGTAACTTGATTTATCAGAATAAAACAAAATAATACATACACTTGTGTAATAAAACATTTTCCAAGTAATTTTAGTGCATAAAGCTCTATAAATAATCACACTTTCTTCAAGCCTAAAACCACTAACAAACTATACTGGATCTTTGATTTGGCTTTGAGAATATTTTATTAGAGATGGGTCGAATCCACTATTTCTCGAATCCGGATCAACATTTTATTTTCGAATCCGAATCCTAGCAAATCGTTATAAATGTTAATGATTTACAAATAGCCCTACATTACACAATATAGGCCTAAATTGTGAATTAAGGTTTATTTCAATCATACTTTCAATTTTAATCAACCCCAACCCCCCCTCGCAAAATACAGGTTAAAATCCAGCCAAATTAAACATTTTAGACTTATATTATTGTTTAAAAATCAAATCAATCAAAATTTGAACGTCTTTTAGTTATTTTTAAAAGTGTTGTCAGAATGGGTTAAGTTTCTAAAAAACATGTGAAATAAACAGATTAGGCCTAGATATCCTTTGATCAACTTTAATCATCATTAAAGGATATTTTATTGTATTAAGATATCAAAAATAAAAAAACAACCGGATATTTTTAATAACGACTAAAACAACATGCTTAACAATTAAACATACATTGGAAATAGTAAACTGAATAATGCTTTAGTATGTTTTATTATTATTTTCTTTTATATCCATTATCTATTTTTGCGTAGAAAACCAATATATTCGATTTTTGCTATATACCGATTTCTGAGAATACATTCTATTTAAAACATGAAGATATTTTTGACTACAATATGTTAATTCCCATTTTATAAGGCAGGACTACGTTTGAATATTTCCACAATTACTTCAATAACATATTTTAAAAAAATAATAAAAACTAAGTTAAAATCATTTAAAAAATAAATAATGGATTAGCAAGTCGTTATTTGATTCTTAAAACTCGAGAGCACTTACTAAGTGATCATATTACCTGAATCGATTTTAAACAAACAATCAATATACGATACGTAGGCCAGTAGGGATAAATAAACAGTTTTATTGCTGTCTGACTGTTGACAGTATTTTTTTTTCATGAAACCCAACAAAATGTCTAACTTAAGGATCGTATGCAATAAATTGGGGTTCTTTACATAGTTGTAGATAATTAAAACCAGTTGGGTAGTAAGAATTAACAGTATATTTTAATCATCACTCGGGCGAGTAAACATAATATACATCATGGCGACTGACTTAATATCATGTGTAATGGCGACTGACTTTATATCGTGTGTAATGGCGGCTGACTTTGTATCATCTGTAATGTGTTCTTATTACTGTTTAAAAAAAAGCCGTAATTTGTTTAATTTTTTTCGACCTCGAATCTCGAATATTTGTCAGAATTCGGTGGATTCAAGGATTTGAAGATTCGAGTGGACCATCTCTATATTTTATATATTCAATTAGAATTTGCTTTGACTTGAAAAAGTATACTTCACACAACCCTAAAAATTATACCTTAAAATGTAAAAACAGGTTTTACTTAAATGGTTATTATATTCTAGAAGTGGTTAAAGTCCACTTTTTAAATCATAGCAAAGTAGAATCGAATAATATGAGATATTCCTGAAGCTGGATCAAAGTTTGAATATTTATAAAATATATATATATTTTTGGATTAAAATAATATACTTTGCATAACTATGTAATTTTAGGTATTAAAATTTATAAAATGTTATATTTCAAAATTAATTTAAATATTTCATTTTAAAATGATAAATTAAGCTATCACAAAATATAATAGAATTTTTTTAGATTATTTATTTACATCTTTGGCAGAAGATTCAGTAAAGGTTGATTGAAACATATAAAAGGAGATGAACACATCGCTTTCACAATGAAAAGAAGAAAACAATTAACACTTTACATTGCTGCTACTCGACAAAGAGGGAATGCCTTCCTCTTGAAGAAAATTGGTCGGCAGATCAACAAGCAGCTCATTAATTCTTTGTCCAGTGGCAGCATTTGTAAAGTATGAACTGATCTTTCTTTTCATTGTAAAAGCTACATTGTGCTCCTTTTCTATCCACCTTTCCTGTACTTTCTTCCAAATGTATATTACAAACTACCTCAAAAATTGAAAATAAGTTTTCCTTTCATATTATGATATTTTCATATTATGTCCTATTCTTGTTTTTATCCTTAATGTTATTCCTTTTAAATGTTACAAATGTTACTATCTAAGTGCCATATTATCCTTTAACAATTTCCTTTTGATCTCTTTTTGGTTTTAATGGTAGCGATCTTAAGTGTGAACTGTATTCTTCTTTTTATTGTAACATCCATATTGTGTTCGTTCCCTTCACCTTCTTCCAAATATGTATAACAAAATACCTCAAACAGTAAAAAGAGGTTTTCTTTAAGTATATTTTTGTTACACTTACACCAATATTTGTGATGTAATTAATAGCAGAAAATAAAAAAGATAAACGTAATTATTTTTAACTTGAAATGTTTATTTTGGCAAAGAGGTTTTCTTTAAAGAATTTTTTTTTTACACTTACACCAATTTGGGATGGAATTAATAGCAGAAAATAAACAAATAAACATAGATATGTTTTAACTTGAACTATTTATTTTAGCAATGCCTCGTAATTGTCGTATCCGGAATTTTTCTCTTATATCCATATCATAGTGAAAGAATAAACGAAGTTGAAATTTTCAAAACTTTGCACACACTTATTATATTTATAAATGAAAAAATGACATTGAAACAGCAATAAAATCATCTCCATTACCATTACAAATAGTAATGGTAAAAGGGCATTCCCCAGCTTCCCTTCCTTTTATTATTTGGAACCACTACATCCACCCCTCCCCCGTTTTAAAGCAACTCCTATTATCCTCATACATGCTCTTCAATCTCATTATAACTTTTCTTTCCAATCCAGCTTCCTTTATCACTTTCCAGACCTTTTCTCTCCGCATTTTCCCATAAATACCATTTCCAAGCCCTTTCCAAATTTCCAACTTCTTTTTATCTACTGTCATGTAGCGAAGATCAAGTCTATTGTAGACCTGTGTTCCCTAACCTCTTCACCTTCCTTTGATTTTCTCTCATTCTTCTTTTCAGTATAATCTCATATTATTTTATCGAGTGACATCAGCATTATCCTTCTATAATTTACACACTTTTTCCTGTCTCCTATTTGAAAATAGGTACTATAACCCCCTTCTTACATTTCTCTGGTATCTTGTTCTCATTCCAAATCACTCTCAACAACCTGTATAACTCTTGTATGCCTACTTCTACTGTGCCTCTTATTGTTTCCAGTCATTTCATCAACACTCAGTGCTTTTCCTTGTTTCATCCTCTTTAAAGCTTCCTCCACCCCTTTCCATGTGGGACCCCTTTCTTCTGGTTAGACATCTGCTCAAAATATTTCATCCATGGTTCCTTTTCTTCCTCTTCTGTTTTCAATGTTCTTCCTTCTTCATACATCATTCTAACGTCTTGTCTTTTCTCTTTCCTCCTGTTTCTTACCTGCCTGTATAACACCTTCTTACTTCCTTCCTTTTACATATTGTTCCAGCATTTCTGTCCATTTTTCCATTAATTCTTTAGTGGCTTTTAATACCACTCCATGTTTTTCTTTATCTTAATTACTCCTTTGTTTCCTTATTCCTATTCTTAAAATTCCTTCTGAATTCTTTATTCTTCTTCTCCACTGCTTCCATCACCATAATGTCTCCTTTTACTTCCTATCATCACTTTTTCTCCAACATACCTCCTATGCAGCTTGTGAAAAGGATTATTTTATTTCACACTGCTTTTTTATATTGTACTAATTAGCTGTTGCCCGCGGCTTGGCTCGCGTGGAAGTTGATTATATACAAATACAAAAATATACATATGTATTTACAGATTAATTTATTATTATTATTATTATTATTATTATTATTATTATTAGCACCGCGTCTTACTACCCATTCGGGTTTACGCACTTACGCTAATGTGTAATGATAGGGTGATTGTGAGATGAAATGGAGGACCTACAATTTAACGTGGAATCCGAACCACAGTGGAGGCCTGGCATTCCCCACATTCACAAGATGTATTTTCAGAGGTGAAGGAAGGGTTTGGTAATCAGATAAATCTGTGCTGGGACCGAGGATTGAACCCCGGACCCCAGCATAGAAGTCCGACACCTTACCCCTAGACTGCCAGGTCACCATAACATATAATTTGTCTATTAAATATCTGGTTCAGAAATATTCTGTCTGACTGAATTCATTTAAATTATAAAATCTGGTGAATGTGGGGAATGCCAGGCCTCCACCGTGGTTCGGATTCCACGTTAAACTGTAGGTCCTCCATTTCATCTCTCAATCGCCCCACCATTACACATTAGCATAAGTGCGTATAACCCGAATGTGTAACAATGAATTTAAAAATTAGTTCAAAAACAATAGAATAATAAAATAGTTCTGAAATCAATTTATAATAAAAATAATAATATCTTTGAAGAATTGTGACTGATAATTTTAGTGAAATTTAAAATACATATAAATATTTACTAAATAAAAAAACACTTTTTATATAGTTCATTGCCTTTTGTTGAACCAATGACTCGGGCTAAAATATTTCTCTTCAGAGTAATTGTTCTGTAGGATTGAAATTTTGATATTAGAAAAAGAAAAAAAAAAGTTTGTAAATTCACATTTTTCATTAATTTTAGCACAGGAAAAGGTCAGTTTTTTAAATGTTTTTAATTACAGCTAAGTTTGAAGATCTCTTGAAGTTGCGTATATTGTTCATATACAACAGTGACTTATACTCCAGAATTGCAACAATTTTTTTTTCTATACTAAATTTACTGAAAGACATTTTACCTACAAACATTCTTCTCTTATATCAAAATTGCAATCTTCCAGAACATTGTATTATATTTGGAACAAGTTATTGGAAAGGTGGATTGAAACATATAAAAGGGATGAACACAATATGGCTTTTACAATGAAAATAACACAGGTCACACTTTACATTGCTGCCTTTGGACAAAGTGGTAATGTTTGCCTCTTAAAGAAAATTGATCGTCACCCCCCAAATCCGCTGACCTAGGTTTCATTCTATTGGAACATCTTTAAGAGGCAACCATTAACTCTTTGCCCACTGGCAGAATGTTTGTCCCGTTTATATGTTTCTATCCACCTTTCCAATACCATCTTCCAAATATAATAGCATTACCTCATAAAGAGATAGTGATAAATCTTACAGAAAAATTACTTTGAAGAGAAATATTTTAGCCAGAGTCATTGGTATAATGAAAGCAATTAACTTTGAAATATATATCTATTTTTTTAGAATCTATTAAAATAATATTGATACATTTTAAATTTCAATGAAATAATTAATCATGATTCTTTAAATATATTATTATTATTATTATTATTATTATTATTATTATTATTATTATTATAAATTGATTTGAGATGTTTTATTAAACAATTGTTGTTAAACTTATATTTTTTTTTAGAGATGGGCCACTCGAATCTTCGAATCCTGGCAAGTATTCAAGATTTGAGGATTCGATTTGATGGTCAAATCTTTCACCTCAAACAAAGTATAATATTTTGAATTCAAAAATTACTTAGTTATGCCTATTTGAAAAGCATAACTTAATCTGTAATATTTATTTTGTTGAACAAAAGAGATAAATATGTTGTTTTTTTTTGTTTTTGTTTTTGAAAAAAATGTTGGGTGTGGAAAATCTCCCACCTGTATGGGAAACTTGGACTTGACAGTTTCAGCACATGCTCACTTCTAAAACTTTCACCTCACGAACAATCGTAAATATTTTAATGAACACATTAAAACACTTTAAAAACTGAAAATCAAAACTAGAATTACTAATAAACTCGAAATAAATAAAACAAATTAGGGTTTTTTAAAACAGAAATAAGATCACATTACGCATGATATAAAGTCAGCGGCCATTACACACAATATAAAGTCAACCACCATTACCTATATTATGTTTACTCGCCCGAGTGATGATTGAAATAAAGACACAGGTAATTCTTACTACCCAACTGGTTTTAATTATCTACAACTATGCAAAGAATCCCAATTTACTGCATACAATCCTTATGTTAGACATTTTGTTGGGTTTCATGAATTTTAAATACTGTCAACAGTCAGACAGCGATAAAACGTTTTATTTATCCCTATCGGCCTACATATCGTATATCGATTGTTTTGTTTAAAATCGATTTAGGTAATATGATCATTTAGTAGGCGCTCTCTAGTTTTAATAATCAAATAATGACTTGTTAATCCATTATTTGTTTTAAAATTGAATTTAACTTAGAGTTTATTAGTTTTTTAAATATGTTATTGAAGTAATTGTAGAAATATTAAAATGTAGTCCTGCCTTAAAAAATGGGAATGAACATACTGTATTCGGAAAATATGTCCGTGTTTTAAATAGAATGTATTCTCAAAAATCGATATATCGCAAGAATCGAATATATTTCTTGTTTTCTATGCGAAATTAAATAATGGATATACAAGAAAATAATAATAAAACATACTTATGCATTATTGAGTTCATTATTTCCAATGTATGTTTAATTGTTAAGCATGTTGTTTTAGTCTTTATTAAAAAAATCTGTATTTTTATTTTTGCTATCTTAATACAATAAAATATCCATTAAGGATGATTAAAGTTGATCAAAGGATAACTAGGCCTAATTTGTTTATTTCACATGTTTAAAAAAAATTCTATTCATTCTAAGAACACTTTTAAAAATATCTAAAAGACACTCAAATTTTGATTGAATTGATTTTTAAACAATATTATGAGTCTAGATTGTTTAATTTGGCTGGCTTTTAAACTGTATTTTGCGAGGTGTGGTGGTTGGGGTTGATTAAAATTGAAAGTATGATTGAAATAAATCTTAATTCACAGTTAAGCTCTATATTGTGTAATGTAGGTCTATCATTAAAATTTATAATGAGTTGTTAGGATTCAGATTCGAGATTCTAAATTAAATTGTAGATTTGGACCCGAGAAATAGTAGATTGGACCCCATTTCTAATTTTTTTGGATTCATTTTTTTTTTTTTTTTATCTTACTGATTTAATTCTGTCAGATTTTTTAACCTAAGTGAATTCAGACAAGCATGGATATTATTGAACCATAGATTTTATAAACAAATTACAATATTTTTCTCATAACAACCACAATTACCACTAAATTTGTCCACAAACACATTGTCGCTTAATTATTGCCTCCCCATGTATTTTTTTACTAGCATTACCTATAGTTGCATTAACCGGATGCGGATCTTGGAGTTTAGCAGAGGGAATTTTAAGGTGGGTCCAGTGTAAAGTGTGGAGTTCAAAATAGTCTTTTTTGGGTGTTTGTTCTTTCCAATATAAACTAGAGCTGCTGATAAGGGCTATTTCTCATGCTACTACCATTATTATGAGCTAGTACTATTATTAAAAAAAAATTATTGGGCTCTATTTAAAATTTCATCATCTTAATTACCATATATATTTATTTCTTTTTACACCCTTACATTGTTATTGGTGTACATGTTTATTTATATGATATAAAAACTAGAGATGTCACGATAACGCTTTTTCTCGACTATGATTCTTGATTTTTAGCTCAACTTTTTGATTCCGATTCCTGAACATTTCTTTTTCTCATTTTTTTCCAAGCATCTAACCTCATATACAAATGTTTAGGTATTAAACTTTATAACATACCAAAAAACTAAAAACTTTCAAAAATTTAACAAAGAAACATATCAATTTTATTAAGTATTAAATCATATAATCAAAATAATAAAATAATTAGGAATAACATTATAGCAAATATGTATTATTATCTACAAATAAAGCCCCATTGAATCGAACATTTTTAAATAAAAATAATTAAACATGTAAATAAAGAAGTCCACTATAGTTGATCATATGTGGGGAATGCCAGGCCTCCACCGTGGTTTGGATTCCACGTTAAACTGTAGGTCCTCCATTTTTTCTCGCAATCACCCTACCATTACACATTAGCGTAAGTGCGTATAACCCGAATGGGTAGTAAGACGCGGTGCTAATAATAATGATAATGATAATTATATTAATATTAATTAATAAATAAAAATAATAATTAATAAATAATAATAATAAAGTTGATCATACACACGTTATTTCTCCAGAAATTAGTGAAGAAGTTTTGGGAATGATATATCGAATTATTGGACTATGCTCTAAATCTCTTGAATTAAACTAAATATAAAAACTTTTTTGCTCTGTTTTTATTAACTACCTCGATTTTGGTTTTAGTTTTATCAAACTGGTCTTATTAAAAGAGCTAAAAAAAACATGAAAAAGCGACAAAGAATATAATTATAGGAGAGCAGCCATCTTATTTTAATCTAAATATCGGTATGATATATCCATTATTTGTTTAGTAATGTATTCTGACAATCTAACTTAGGATCATAATATATATTCAAGGTTGTACTATATTAACGGGCCATTACAGGATATTTACAATATGTAGGAATTTAAGTGAAATGATGTGGGGAATGCCAGGCCTCCACCGTGGTTCGGATTCCACGTTAAACTGTAGGTCCTTCATTTCATCTCACAATCACCCTACCATTACACATTAGTGTAAGTGCGTATAACCCGAACGGGTAGTAAGATGCGGTGCTAATAATAATAATAATAATAATAATAAGTGAAATGGCAACTAAACTAATATTAGACATGATCAATTATACATATTCTGAATGTTGCTGTTTTGTTTAGTTTACAGTTTTATTAAGAGCTAAAAATTGAATCAGCAAGAATCGTAATATTGAGATCGATTCTCAATTCTTTCGATACAAGTAAGAATCGAGGGTATTGAGATATCGATTTTGACAGCCCTAATAAAAAGCCACTGTTGAATAAAAACAAATTTTTCACAAGATCCCATTAAACTTTTCTTAAACCTCTCCCATTCCACCTCTACATTTTGAAACTCATCCATGGGCATTAAGCTTCTTGCCTTTTTAGGTAAAGCTCTCTTTCCTCTTAATGTTTTAGCTTCCACGCCCTTATTCTTCTTTCTTGTCTTACTACCTTTCTCCTACATTCTCATCCCTTTATGTCTGCCACCAACAACCTGGGGTCACTATCTAATGAAACACTTGGTATTACCTTGATGATTACAGTCTGCCTTTTCATTTCTTCATCCATTATAAAGTAGTCTATCACCGACCTTTGCACCTCATCCCATCTGTATCTTCCTTATTTCTCTCTCCTTAACCTTATTTTCCTAATACCTCCTTAAACCCTACTATCTATTTTCCTACTTTTGTGTTAAGATCCCCCACTACTACCTGTCACTGGTTTCCCATATGCCTTTCTAGATCTTCCTCAAACTTGTCCTTTTTCTCTGCCGAACACTACACTTGTATCACCTTCACCCTTTCCCCTCTATTCGTTATTGCCATCTCTATCAGCCTGTCATTCATCCTTAGCACCTCTGCCTGCAGTCATTCTCTCACTACAAAGCCTACTATGTTTATCCTCCCTTCATGGTTGCCTATCCAATGGAAAATGTAGCCTTTCTTTAATTCCCTCATACTGCTCCCTCTCTACTTTTTCTTGCACAGGCCCAGGACATCCACCCTCCTCTCATCTATCATGTCAACGATCACCTCCATTCTTCTAGTCAGTGTGTTGATGTTCAGAGTCCCTATTTGCAACTTGATAGTTGTCAACATTTTTCCAATTAGGTACTTTACTTTCTCGAGTGCTTTGGTTTGTTTCTGCCACCGGCCTACTAAGCCCATTATGGTCTACACCTAAGTAGCAGGGCTGCCGCTTATTGGTTCTCAGGTAGACCTTTTCTTGTGGGTAAACTCGATTCCTTCCCTAACTGAGGCTTTATGTGTTGATGAGGGCTAACCTAATCATCACTAAACCTCACATTCCCAACCCACCCAGCTGGAATCCAACTGGCCAGACCCTGTTTCAAGATTGTTGGTTTTGGTCCTGACCAACCTCCTGTCTCTCATCTGCACCTGATCTGGTTTCTTCTGGGATTTAACCCAACCTCCACCAGGTTACTCAGATCCCAGGTTACACCACTTGGCTGTGAGATCAAGGTTGAATAGCAGAGGCTAACCAGAACCCACTGGGTGGGCTCCTTGTGTTGTGTGTCACTTCTCCGTTAATACCATTTTTAAAAACTGTAGGTAGCTACAGTTATATTGAAATAATTTTTTGTCCTCGACAAGGTTATTTGAAATAGGCAGATATTGACACTCGGATGCAAATAATGACTACTAAAGATACATTAAATACTTGAAAAGTCAATCCTTCAATTGATACTTATTTTTCAAACATATTTTAGAGTTTTTTTTGACTAAGTTTGTCCCAACTACAATTTTATTGTGAACATATATTGTATATTAAATTCTCAATTTTCAAAATGGCCAATTTATGTAATAAAAATGAGCATCTTTTAATCAAGGAGTAAGGCTTAGTTAGTTAAGAAGCAAATGTCAAAATTGCGGGATAAAATATTTATAAACGTTGAACACTAGAAAATCTAGAAGAAGAAAGTTACATTATTTTCAGTATGAATTATTTTAATTTCATCATTATCAAAAGGATCACATTTTTTTAAATTTGACTATTTTATGAACAACATAATATTTAAATAAAACACAATTTATTTCTTGTTTGCCTGAAAACAATTATTAAATTACAGTGTTTTGTTTTTGACTTATATGTGTGTGTTTGTGTGTGTGTATGTTTAGGACCAGATGCTGATAAACGTTGTAATTGAGCAGATGATCTGTGACACGGATCCTGAACTTGGTGGGGCTGTCCAGCTCATGGGGATCTTAAGAATATTACTGGATCCTGAAAATATGCTAACGTCCACCAACAAGTCTGAGAAGACTGACTTCCTCAACTACTTCTACAAGCACAGCGTGCATATACTCATAGGTACCCAATCACTCTCCAGGTCAACAAAACAAATGTGTCCAAAAAATGAATAAACTGGGCAAATTCAATATTTTTCAAGTCGAAGTAAAGTAGAATTAAATCTATGAAACCTTTCCAAATTTCGACTATTCTCTCTAATTTCTTGTTTTTCTCTATTTCCCACTTATTTAATTTTAATATCAAGTATTTTATTCTTGACTAGCGGAAGTAGCCAGCGTTGCTTTGCGTAACCGTGTAACAAATTTTATTGTTGAACCAGGCACCGCTTATCTTTGTTTCAAACAGAAAATATATCTTAATCTCACCAGCTGATTATACCCTCTCAGAGTTAAAATTATTTGGAATAGAGCACTAGGCTAAATCATGGTTTAAATTAGGAGGGATAGCCAAAACACTTACCTTGGTGATACTGGAGTAGAAATTGTTTAGATAGAACACTAAAAAAAATGTGTTTATGTGTTTTTTAGTGTTCTATCTAAACAATTTCTACTCCAGTATCACCAAGGTCAAGGTCAGAGTTAAAATGTAATTTATGCACAGATATAGTTGTTATAGATAAATTTATACATTTCATAAGTGTCTTATGCCAAAGTATGTCGATATGTCATAGCTCCACTACTAGCCAACACTGCAGAGGAGAGGCCAGCCAAGGAGGATTACCAAACAGTGCAACTGCTCAGTTTGATCCTGGAGCTTCTGTCGTTCTGTGTCGAGCATCACACTTACCACATCAAGAATTGTATACTGAACAAGGACCTCCTGCGCAGAATACTGGTGCTTATGAAGTGCCGACACAAGTTCCTCGTGTTGTGTTAGTATTTGGGTTCCGTTGCTTGTTCTAGAAATAACTGACAATTATCAAAAATTAGTATTAAAAAATAGGGATGCGCTTGTACTGGAAAATTTGAGATAGAAAGTCAATTTTTAGAAGTTGTTTGAAATTCACTTGAAATTTTTTTATCTTAACATTTTGTAGTTAATTAATTTATTTTAATTCAGGTATGTTATTTTAGAATGAACAGTCTAAAATCTTTTGTTTTATATACTTTAAAAATAAAAGTTTCAACATGATACAGCTATATAAAATGTAATTATAATATGTAATTAAATAAACATGATGGCATTGAAGAGAAGTAAAGCGCATATAAAAGTAAACACACTAACATGTATTTACTCATGCTTCACTATTTAAATGCTTTCATTGCATCTTACTCAGGAAGTATTAATAAGAATAAACAGTATGTTAGCTTCACTTATGCCATTTGGTTGTGAAAGATAAAAACTTCCCTGGTGAATTTGAAATGTATAGAGCAGCATTTTTCAAACTGTGCTTTGCGAAGCCCTTGCGCTCCGCCATAGTTATCTCATCCTCTGTGAGGCATTTCTAAAATATTCTATTTGTTTTTCACTCCAAACAATACCATCAGTAATTATGTTTGCAAATGTTTTTTTGTGAAAATGACATTTGCTAAAGGCACATCTAGAAAATGTGATGTGTTCTGCTTGTTGTATAGTTATAAAATTTCACTGTCAAACTTGAATCTTCATAATATTAGTGTAAACATTTGTATGAGGGCTCCAGCATGTAATTATTCTGGTACAAGTGCTCCTCTAATATAAAAAGCTTGGGAACCCTTCTCTAGAGGTTCATCTATTACTCTGTGGGGTGATAGTGTTGCAACAGTGTTAAAATCAGGCATATTTAACTAATATTTAGGTTGGGGTTAGATCTCTAGTTTTTGTGATCCATTGATGTACCAGTTCCCATCTTCTTAACCCTTTCCCTGTTGAGGATGTTGAACAACGCCTTTGTTTTCTCGAATGTTCCCTGACACGGGTGTAAATCAACGTTTCATTGCATTACATTATTGTAATTCCACCTATCAACGGACCATTGTACTTTTAGCCAGTCTGAATACTTCACATTGAAGCTAATAGATGCAGCTACCAGTTCAATGCTATACTTGGACCATGATTATAGCAATAAATGAGAAAACAAGTTAGTAGCAAAAATATGTGTCAGATAAGAGTATACGAATATAAAAATGGCTGTCGGGCCTGAGTAGATCGCTGTGCTAGACACACGCCAAGGAATGCTTTAACAGTACCAGTACCTAATTTGCATGATGATGCGTTAACACACATTTCAAAAGATCTGTGTTAAGAATTGATGGGTCAAATGCTTGTTATCAGCCTAACTGATTTTTCCATAATCTGTTAATCTATCATCAGCATTGCCTTAGCCCTAATAGTTTTTCTTCATACCGTATTGGCCCGAAAATAAGCCGCATTTTTTTCCCAAGAAACAGCTCTCATAAAACTCTAATGCGGCTATAATCGCACTCTTAGATAATACACATTCAATGTTTACCTGTAGGACATGCATGTTGTTAAATCGATATATCTTGCCACCACTATTTAAAAATAAATGAACCTTGATAGTAGGCAAAATTATTTAAAAATAGATGAACCATGACAGTTGGCAAAGTTATTTAAAAATATATGAAGAATTACTATCTTAATTTTGTGTACAATATTTGAGCCATAATGGCTGCAAAATAAAATTATTTTTTCAGCGCATTCTATCAGCATTATACACTTTTGGTAAAGTGAGCTTAAATATTTCTAGTGAGATTTTGTTTCAATATGTTGGTCAACATTTATTCTAATGTGAGAACAATAACTTAGTATTCGTATTAAATGGTCAACATTTATTCTATTGTGAGAACAATAATTTAGTGCATGTATTAAATTCGGAACATTTATTCTACTGTGAGAACAATTTAGTGTGTGTATTAAATTCGGAAGTGCAACATGATGGATCATGTTGAGAAAAGAGCGGGTTTTAGCCAGGGAATTAAGTGTGAACAACTTACCTTTTTTTCCAAGCGATTTAATTTTGAGTATGAATAACTTACTTTTTTTTTTCCAAGTGACATCATTTTATGTTTAAATATTGTGAGTTTTTTCTATGAAAGTGATTTTATTTAAGTAACCTAATTTTAAGTGTAAGCACCTACCATTAAACAATTTCTATTTTCAAATGATGTAATACACTGATCATATTTAAGTGGGAATATTGTTTTTTTCTCTAAAAGTTGTCGAAAATTTAGGGTGCGGCCTATATTCGGGGGCGGCCTATTTTCGGGCCAATACGGTAAATTAATGGTCTAGGGTCTATCAATTAAGTTTGTCTTATGGTTATGTTGGGCTCGATTTCCATTTAAAATTCCTTAGATTGAATTGCCATTGACAGGAAGATTGGGATTCGAATCTAGGTCACATATACTGAGGATTGTTTTCTTAAATGGTTTTCCACTCAAATTTCCATTCAAATGAGTGTACTGTGACTCTAAAACAAAATGCTACTTGAAGTTATGACCTAAATAATACCTCTGTAGTTTGGCTTTGTGATTAATTGAATTATTTTGTGACAGGTGCACTGAGGTTCATGCGGAAGATAATTTCACTTAAGGACGAGTTCTACAATCGTTACATAATAAAGGGCAACTTGTTTCACCCGGTGATTGACGCTTTCATCCAGAACAATGCCCGCTACAACCTATTAGACTCGGCCATCCTCGAGCTGTTTGAGTTCATCAAACTTGTAAGTAACACAAACTTGTAAAAGGTGGAAACTTCTGACTTTAACTTGGATAGTTGCCAACATAAAAAAAAGGCTCCAACAAATATATAGTTTTAGTTTCAACACTAAAAAGGGGGATTTATTTTTCACCTTGTCATTTTGTATGTTATATATATTACAACTAATATTCACATTTCAAAAATACATGGAGGTTGAATTGCATTTTGTTAAGGGTGTGGGAAGTCTATTTTTTTATTTGAAATCTAAAAAAAATTATATGATATATTCACTAATAGAAAAGTCATGGCTTAATTTATCATTCTTAAAATAAATATTTATTGAAAAGAGGATAGAAGGGCGAGGCCTACACACTTTCAGATCATAGACTAGGCCATTTATTGACAAATTCATGATTTGGACAGATTTTGAAACTAAAATATTACACAATTCCTGAACAGGTTAGATAACCACAGCATTTTCAAATTCACCTGGAACATTTCACAACACCATGCCATATTCTTAAATCTGGAACTGAACATTCACGAGGGAAACATAAACATCACAGTCTACACCAAAGCCACCAACCATCAACAGTACCTCCATTTTGAAAGCAAACATACTTTTCATTTTAAATGTGATCTACCCTACAGCCTAGCAACCAGAGCCAATCATATCTCTTCTGAGGAAGAAGACCTTAACAAGCAATGTCAACCACTTTTATTTTTAAAGTCTTACAGCCTGAAGATACCCTAAACACACAGTCAACAGTCAAATAAACAGAAACCACTCCAATCAAGAGCCTATCAAGAAACAAACAACCTTCCTATGAGATACTGCTAACCACGCAGTATTATGAACGACTAGACAAACTCAGATGTATCCTTATCCAGGCTACAATATCCTAACCTCATCACCTCTTACACAAAATGTTCTCAACAGTGCGCCAACAATCACATTCAAACCCCCCACCCCTTCTCCCAACCAAGCCACAAACAACATCAGTGTTCCTGTGGTGAGGCTGATGTATTCAGCTACACAAAAGTTGCAATGTAGCTGGTATATAAGAATTTCTTTAAAGCAGTCATAGTGGAAAGAAGTGGAAAGTTGATGAATTTTGCAGGTACTGCCTCTTGGTTTGTTGTGTAGATACGACCCTTTGGCCTGATGTTGTTTGTGGCTCGGTATTGATCACTGATCAATAATAAATAAAACAAAAGTCATCATCCACCATTAAAACTGGAAAGAGGTAGTTAGGGAAAATTGAAAAATGTTGCCTGATAAACCTGTAAAAGTCAGGGAATTTTGTAAAAATTGTTTTGTAGCCACCCTGAACTTGCTCACCAATATATAATCAAAGCCAGGAAATCCCCTCATCTCAACCTTAGATAACCATCACTCCTTTTCTTCCAAGCAAACCTATGCACACCAGTAATAATATCTCTAATAATAAAAAATAATATTAACTGATCATTTAATAATTCATTAATTTAATATAAATACAACATTCTCTCCGTCTACCAAGAATCAAGACAGGGTTGATTAGGCAACTACAGAATCCATGCAAAAAAAACTCACAAGAAACAGTCATCAACAGTAGCTAAGTGACCATCTACCTATAGCCATGCTGCCATAGTCCATTTGGTGTTTTACTCTCTTATGCTGAAGAAGGGGACTGATTTACACAGAAAATTTCATATTTATGTGTTTGGTTGTGTTTTTAACTGTGAACTAAAGGAGACCTACAGTTTTCTGGTAAGTATGTAGGCTTGCCCTTCTACCCTCTTTTCAATGTTTTCCATGTTTAATTTGAAAAAGCTATTTAGCACTGTTTCCCCTTTATTCTTATATTCTGGGTATTCATTCGGATTTTAGTTGAGTTTTTAAGATAATTAGCTGAACTAGGCATTTTATATACCTACTTGCAAAATATGAACATACAACTTTATATTTATTTAAATCCATCCATTTTGTGTACTATGAATCTCTCTTGTACAGGTGGTTTGGTGACATGTTCAACACACCTCCTACAATACATTTTGATTCAGAATCATTTGTTCTAAGTCTCACAAGAACTAAGCTTGAATTTATTTTAGAGTTTGAAGCTTTGCACTGCAATATTAATACAAGTAATGGGTGAGTTGGTGACCTGGTGGTCTAGGGTAAGGTGTCAGGCTTCTGTGCTGGGGGTCCGGGTTCAATCTGTTGGCCATAGTAAGTGATCGAAATACACAATATGTATAAACTATTGCTAACACAATTTATAGCACGACCGGTACAGCGCTTGGCTGGAACATGACTAACGTTTTATTATTTGAAAACGCTTTATGAGACTAAATTCATAAGACATCTGTCGGTGTAGTAGTGAACTACAAATGTAAACAATCATGAACGTTTTGACGGTAATAATTGAACTCCAACACCTCTCTTCGATTTTGAGTCCAAAAGGTCACTAGGTAACAATCAAGCACGTAAACCCAATTTGTTGACACACATGTCGTGTTTGGATCCAGGAAGAGGTTTTATAAAGATGTCAGCTACCATATCCTCAATGTATAGATATCCAAGCCTTAGTTGGTGATCTTGGAGAGCTTGACGAATAAAATGAAACTTGATGTCTATATGTTTTGATCTTGAGTGGAAGACGGGGCTATGTGCCAATTTTACAGCTGATTGATTATCATTGAAATAATGATGTTCGACAACTCCTTTAAACTAAGTTCTTGCACGAAGGTCACCAGGAAGATTGCTTCCTTCGAAGCTTCGGTGCGACTCATATATTCTGCCTCGGTCGAAGATAAACCAACGGTTCTCTGTCTTCATGAGCACCATGATCCCGCCGCTCCGGACAAGGTGAAAGTGTAACCTGTATAGTACTTTCTTTCGGTGTCACAGTTTCCCCAGTCAGCGTCTGCAAAACCGGAAATCCCTTCATCATTCCTGGAGTAGACCAACCTCTTGTCGACAGTTCCTTGCAGATATATTAGCACACGCTTGGCGGCTTGCCAGTGCTTGAGGTGTGACAATCATTATATTGACTCAGCATGTTGACTGTGTAAGCAATGTCTGGGCGAGTACCGGTAGCGATGTATATGTGGGCTGCAATCAACTCTCCGAATAGATATTTCTTTGTTTCTCCTGTGGTAGTGGAGGAAGAATCAAATTTGCCCTGGTTGATATCAGTGTTTTTGCTGGTTTACAGTCATCCATCCCGAACTTATGTAAGACATCCCTGATGTAGCCACTCTGACATAACGTGACTGTCCTTGGATTGGTTCACTTCAATTCCTAAACAATGATTTATAACTCCCAGGTTCTTTACATAAAATTTGTTTGACAGTTCACCTTTAATGTCTTTGGTTCACTCCGGGTTTCCAGAAGCGATCACAATGTCATTAACATATACGAGCACATAGACTGGGTGTATACTTCGTCTATCGACGTACACGCATGGGTCAGAGTTTGTGGGCTGCAACCCGATGGTTTCTAAGGTTGCACTTAATTTAGCGTGTCACTGTCAACCAGCTTGACGGAGCCCTTAAATGGCCTTTCGAAGTTTGCACACTTTGTTACCGATTTCAGTTTATGAAGCATGTCTTTTGTATTCCCAACAATGCTGTTGTCATTTTCACTCCTGATCATCTTTTGTAGTGCCTCAACAAGCAAGTTCAGTTGTTCCATGAATGTTAGCATGTCTATGTCACCATTCAGATAGGCCGTTGTAATGTTGAGCTGTGAGACTTTTAAATTAAGCTTAGTTGGCAATGCCATGAGTAACCGAAATGATTCGATCCTGGCAACTGGAGCAAAAGTGTCCACAAGGTCGATTCCTGGTCTTTGGGAGAAGACTCTTGCGACCACCCTTGCCTTCCTTTGAAGTAACATTTCATCAGGAATATATTTGTTTCGGAGAACCGCCCTACAGTCGATCACTCTATCGTTGGTCGGTCTATCAACGATTTCCCAAGTGTCATTGGCGACGTAGCATCTGATCTCGAAATAGATTGCATCTAATCCTTCCTCCCGATCGGGCCCCTTCATGTCACTGTTGAGGTGAATCTCTGAGGCATTCATTGCAACTGGGCCATTATGAAACGATCTATCTTTCCTGTTACTTTGAATATTTTTGTGCTCCATAATTTGTTGAGATGATGCAGTGTTTGGATGCACAGTATTTTTACTGTATGGCGAATCATTATTGAGTTCAAGGCTCTGATCGGCCCGGTTGGCTACAGGCTGGTATATTTTAGTGGGGCGACCCCTTCCGGTACGCATTAACTTTGGTCTGCCATGTCCTCGCTCGGCCAGCATGTTGGATTCAGTACCTGGGGCACCTTGATGACTTGTCGCTCTCCAATGTCTAGCATGGGGTCATCATTCACCTCGAATCCATGAAATGGTTCATCGTCTTCCAGAGCGTTCAGACTCATCTCCACGTCCTTTTGCGAGGACTCTTCTTCATTGAACCCTCCTTAATGTTGACAGGATATTTATTCTTATTGAAGAAAGTCTGCAGATGTGCGTCCGGGCCCAGGTTTAGCGCAGAATCTTACGTCTGTGGAGATACGTATCTTTTGTTCACTTAGTAGCCATACCTGGTAGGCCTTGGGTTGATACTAGGTTATTTAGTTTGGTCAAAGAAAGCTAGGTAGTTATTTTTAACGATAACCTAAAAAATTCCTTAAAAATCCGTGAAAATAACCAAATATCCTGCCTGTGATCTGTGTTATACTTTTAAAATCTACAAAAATTGATAAAATCTCTCTAAAAAAAAGCTAGCCCTGTACCATTGTATTTATATTAAATAAAGATGTAAGATGTTACCTTTTGGTGTAGCCCTAATCCATTTCTTAGTCTGCGATTTTAAGACAACCCCTAGATTTTGAAGCAACAAATTTGGGAAAAAAACTCGCTTTGATTCAGATAAATACAGTATTTACTTGCTCTTTTAATCACACATGTTGCAAGTAATTACTCGCAGGCCGTGGTGCCGCATTTCGATAGCCGTTTTTATTCCATAGATATTTGTTCCATCCTCACGTTTTAGTAATGCCTATAGTGACAAAGATGACAATTCTTTAACAAATGTGTGTGATATCAGAACAGTATTAGTAGCATTGTTAAAAGATCATACCGTTTATCCTAAACAAGTCCATGTTACCACAAGTGATGAGAGCAAAAGAAAAAAGCATGGTCATTATAAGAGATGACCAAATGCAAAATACCATAAAGGCATTAATGGTTGATTAACTAAAAAGAAATATTTAATAGAATTGAATCTTATGTAAAGAAAAAAATTGACTTTTCAACTACTGGGAATAAATCATTTAAACTACTTGGATGGAAAGAGACTGTCTTCAGCTTATCAAGTCTTAGGAAAAGCCTGTTTTTTCAAAGTGCCTAAAGGCGTTAGTATTGACGTGAATAGATCTACTATTAACAACTCTATAGAAACCAATATGCCAACAAGACCTCTACAAACTGATGAAAGATCATCTAGCATGGTTAAAAATAAACCTAAAAAACAAAAACTTTCAATTCTCCTTGCTGACAAATGCTTGCTTCATTGTTATGCCCATGTTCTCTTATATTTTAAATAATTCCATTCATCATAATGCTTAGTGATGTTATGCAGCACTTCACATCAAACTATTATTTATTTTTATTTCATTTCCAATTACACCCTTATTCGATTATAACTCAATAAGGAAAACCTCTTTTCGCTTTATGAGGTAATTGTA
The DNA here is from genome assembly GCA_039000515.1 of Timema cristinae. NCBI lineage: Eukaryota > Metazoa > Arthropoda > Insecta > Phasmatodea > Timematidae > Timema > Timema cristinae. Next base: position 62,351,093 of record JBCFYV010000012.1, on the reverse strand, counting down.
TTGTATTGTATTTGAAAGAAGGTATAGGAAAGGTGGATAGAAACATATAAAAGGGGGTCAAACACAATATGGCCTTTACAATGAAAAGAAGAACACAGTTCACACTTTACACTGCTGCCAATGGACAAAGAGGTAATGGTTGCCTCTTAAAAAAACTGATCGTCACTGTCCCAATCCCCCGACCTAGGTTTCATTCTATCGGAACTCATCAGGGAGGAGTGTGAAATGCGCAACGCAACTTCCTAAAAGAGAAAACCAGTCTATCATTCTTTACCTTTTTCCTTTTTCTCCCCCCTTTTTTTTTTTTTTTTTTTTTTGTATTCTCTTTTAGGAAGTTGCGTTGCTCTTCTTCTCAAAAAACAATCTTGATTCTATTGGTATGTTGTGAGTTGGTGGCCGGCTTCATCCCTTCAATATACCCTTTGAGTAAAAACAATGTATCCTATTCCCAAAGCACAGTCATCTGGTGGAACTCTTACCTGACTAACTTCACCTTGATAATTTACATCCCAGACTTCACAATCTACAGGCCTTGCTTCAGCGCGTTTTGTATCCTTGATGCATGCAACACTACTGTGGCTATGCAAGAGCTGAAAGTGTTTAATATGTTTTCCAAATTTGTTGACACAAGCTATGGTAAGTTACTCGGCAGCTTGAGTTTGTCTGAAGACAGTGTATATTATGGGTGTTCATCACCATCACAATGGCTCGAGTACTCAAACCTCAAACTTGTTTGGGCTATATTTTCTACAAATACTATTCACATAGATCTGCTGTCAGACCTATAAACTGCCTTTTTTGCTGCATTTAGTCGCTTTGTTGCATAGTCAGTCCAGTCCTTGCTTACAAAAACCATTGGTACTTGGATACTAGCATGTGAAGAACTCTACATAGTCTTGTCACAAGTCAAAGATACTTTAAACTCGCAGCCACTTTGTGCATTGTCATCAGACCCCAGCAACTTGTTATAATTAATACCAAGGCATTTCTTAACCTCTGGACTACCGCAGATACCACCAGAACCTGATATCACTACCACACCGATCAATTGTCTGTTGAGGTGGAGCCTGCTTCAGAAAATTCACCAGACCTTCAGGAAGTGTTGGCACCTTGACTACCTCCAACCCCAAAACCAAGTTTACCCATCTACAATACAACTTTCAGAAAGGTGCCTTAGTCCTCATCAAGGAACCAAACCTGTCCTCACCATACTGGCTACTAACACATGTGAAAATATTCCCTGGATCTGAAGGCATATTGCCTGTCGTTAAAGTTTGTACCGTACAATGTGTCCTTACTAGGCCATTGGTTAAGTTTCCCATAAACTAATTTTAAATATGAATATTTCAAGGTGGGCAAGATGTTTGGGGCCTATATGTTTGTGTATTCTTTTCATTCGGTTTATTTGACTTGTGTGTTGTATCAAAAACTTTTGTGGTCTCTGTGCATTTTCACTGTTGTCTCCACCACTCGTTGTTGGCATCTCAGTTTGTGAGGTGTGCAATAGTATTGTCTCATATCATTAGCATGGTCGGATCCTAACCTATCGATCTTCGATTGTTCTAATATCAGTCTTGAGCAATAATTATCTAAGTCTTTCTATGCTTATTCTTGTATATGGTAAATGTAATATTAACAATCAGCATCACACATATTTTATGACTCATATTTAAAACTTTTTACTGCCCACTTCTACTAAATACAGTAAAGAAAGTTTTTCTAGCGAAACAAAACATAAAATATTTAGTTTTGAGTAGTTTTGCACTATGAGTTATAGCTGAATATTATCATATTGAGTCCAGGTCAAACAAGCATCTCAGAAAATACTATTTATAGAGTCAAGTCATTTGAATTCAATAAATATATAATTTAAAATCTTAACCATATCAATAAAAATCAAATTATCTTAAACATTAAAAAAATCAAATCAAAATAGGATTGATATTCTTAAAAAAAAAAGTAAACAAAGACTCATTTATCAATAGTCACAAAACACATTGCAAAATTATGCAACAAAGATCCAAGTAAATAGAGAAAGGGGTAAACAGTGATTCACCCATCATCAGACATACATAGAAACATTTTTATTCAAGAAGCATGAACTTGATGAACATAGGAATTTGTAGATTTCAAAACTGAGCTTTTAATAAAGTCTCAATCCAAACCCTTGGTTAACTCAATTAGTTTGTTTTATTTCTGGTGGCTACAACATAGATTACATGAAAAATTCAGGGAATTTTTTGATGTCTGGAAAAATATAGAAATGTCAGGGAATTTAAATACTTGACTAATTCTGCTCCTAAACATTTAAACAAAAGTGAGAGATTTGATTTCGCAATGTTAATAAAATGCATTGCCGCTATATGTATATTGCATATAAACCGGGTAGTAAGACGTAGTGCTTTTAATAATATATATTATTCTAGAATGAGATGGTTTACAGTATTTGTTTTAGACCACTTATACACAGACACAAACACAAACATAACAGACTTAAATCATGGATACTGTTAAAAATAACTTAATATCAATGTTTATTTTTAATGGCTTTTAGAATGTCAGGATTATTTTTGAAAATATTTATCAATGCAATTTAAATTTTTTTAAACACACATTCACAATAAACATTTTAAAAAGCTTAAACGGAATTTCTTTTTAATGTCCTTAAAACATGAAAAAGTTTATCTAATAAAAGTTGTTCAACCCCTCTTTAAATGTACTCAACATTAACTTAGATTTTTTGTGATCCTGCACAAATCACATCTGCCCTTTTTTTTAAGCTTTCTTTCATATTTACATTTTTAGTTGGATTAATAAAAAGATTGAAATTATAGATGTTCATAGAATCAAAAATATATGTTAAAATGTATTGATCTTAAACAATTAAAATAAGACTCTTGAAAGCTCAAATTTATATTATGTCACCTCTTTGTGCTAATGTAGATACACTTCTTTAAATAGCCCTCAACATCTTTTCTTCATAGATCAAATTACTTATAAATACATGTCATGAGTCTAGATTGTATTGATTCTGATTATTAAATCTTAACTTCATTTTTCAATATCTCAACATTCACAATTTCAATCATTTTCCATCCCGACTATAATTTTTTGAAAATAAAAAACTAGAAAATTTTAAATAATAAAAAATTCCCAAACAAAATGGGAATGATTGATTTGTACACAATATGTAGAAAACATTCATATTGATCAATTTTACCATTTTTTGACTTAAGAAGTATTTGATGAGACTTGTGATGTTTCCAGGAGGACATAAAGTCGTTGTGCACACACGTGGTTGAGAACTTTGGTAAGGTGCTAGACGAGGTGGAGTATGTCCAGACTTTCAAAGCACTCAAGATGAGGTACGACCAGCATCAAGATAAGATCAAAGACAGAGACCGGACCACGCTTGATAGGTGAATACTAATACAATACATGCATCCATTGGCATCCCAAACAATTATAACAATAACTGTACATGTTGCGCATAAGCCAACTACCGAGATGCAGATGGCTGGGTTAGCTGATAGCTCGTGATATTAGAAATCACACATTTGTAGCCGACAAATTCCCTAAGTCCATCATAAACTCCCTGCCTTAAAATATGAGTGAAGAATGACCCTGGGCACAGGACGAATCCTGGATAGCTCAGTGTTTAGAGCAGTGGCATATTAAGCCAAAGGTCCTGGGTTTTATTCCCTTGTCCAGGTGTCATTTTACAATTTTCAGAATATGTTATATGTGTGGAGTGATCCCTCACTAAATGCATACATAATAGCTTTGGCTATTTGATTCTTAATATGAAGCTATGGCAGGATTAGCCAACCAATAGTGGAAAAATATATGACTCGAACTAAAAAAAAAAACTGCCACAGGCTGGAAACTAATAGATTTTTTAAAATCATCATCAATCCATTTGACATTGACAGATTTATTTGAAAAGCTATGAAAATAACTTTAACTTTCAGTTTTCACAAATTGATAGTAATGGATATTGATATTTTAAAATTAGGTCTAACACATCCACCTTTCCAGGTTTATTCCTTTTTTTATCACTTACATTAAAATTATTTTCAATCTCTAATTAATAAGGCATTTCAATAAAAATAAATGTTTGTTTTTTTCAGCCCATGTAACCTCCATTCTAAACAATTATTCCCAGTTCATTGTATTAAATTAATCTTCTGTCTGGGTCCTGTAAAGTGACGTGTTCTGTGGCAGCGTACCTTCGATTCTGCGTAACAGCCGGTACCGGCGAGATCAGCGCCAACTGGAGGAGGAGGAAGAGATGTGGTTTAACGAGGATGATGACTTTGACGATGGAGAGGCTGTGGTGCCGGCTGCCAACGATCTCCTCGCCAAGAAACTTGACTCGGATCTTGCCTCTATAGGTCAGTATCATCACCTTTGTGAGATTTGTTTAAGGGAATATTTAGATTCAAAAAAACACCATAAAGTCCTATTTTATTTGAGTTATTTAATGTGCACTTTCTGAAACTACTGGTTATGTCAGTGCTCAATATTTAAATTAAGCTGATTTTAAACCAGGCTTAATATTCAATTCAGCATATAACCCAAATGGGTAGTAAGACACAGTGCTAAAAAAACTTCATCGTTCAAAAATAAAGCCCCACTTTCACCAACCATAAATAACATTTATTGCCCATGGCGCGATGGGATCCTTTGCTTAATTGGCCAACAGTACACGTTAGGGGTGTGCAAATATTCTAAACAAATATAGGCTTCAACTTAGCTTCAAAAACAATTACTTCTTCGACATTACAAATCCATGCCAATAAAATATGCACATCTAAAATAATTACCTTATAATCAATTATTACCATTTATATGGAAAAAATCTAAAATAATAATTGAATTATTAGCGAGGGCAATAGCTTGATTTTCTACAATAAAACTATTACAAACAATTCTGCAATAAAACATTTTCCAAGTAAAGTTATATATATAACCACAATATTATATTTTTTTCAGGCATAAAACAACAAAAAATATTCATATTTCAATTCAGATTCAATAATATTTCTTATATTTAATTTCAGTTCGCTTCAAATGTAAAAAGTGGATTTTGCACACCCCTACTACACTAACCAAGGTGTCATTTTAAAAACAAATCTGTATGTCACCTAAATAAATAGCCATCTGGGTGATCTGCATATCTATGCTAATCTGGTATGGTCAAGGAAGGTAGCATTTAGAGGGAATTGTACCTACATTTTCACAGGATATTGAAAAACCATTGAGGAAAAAGGTAGATTGTAAACATCAAGGTGTAATACCAAGGGAAATGTGTCCTTAGATAGTGACCACAGGTTGTTGGTGGCCGATATAAAGGGATGGGAATTTAGGATAGAGGTAGTTTTTTTGTAGACATCATTATTGCAAAGTCGATCACTATCAACCACACTAGGGGAAATACTATCACTATTTATGACTATGAGTTTTTCCTGATCACATAATTTACATTTTACAAAAGTTGCACTACTCCCTTGATCCTTACTTAGGTTTTTCTTGGGGATGTTTATTAGATATGTGATATCCGAATTTATCACGTCTGCCACGCCATTCACAATAAGCACAGTTGACATCTTGTTTGCTCTTAAAAGTAGACTTATTAAACATTTGTTTCACTAAACCATCTAAATTTGTATAAACATTTATTTATTGTAAAATGTACAAACCTTAATAGGTCCACTAAAAACAACAATTTCATGGCTACACAATTATTACACATGTTGTGAGTTTTAATAAACTGCACGCACATCGCCGTGCAATTAGGCCATGATATAACGAGTGACTAAGTTCAAGCTAAAACAAAACATCGCTCACCCTTCCCTATACTCTCCTGCCTGCCATATCTACTAAACACCCTAGGTAGGATAGGTGACTGATGAGTCATCACTCAACCACACCATTAGACAGGTTGAATGTTTAGATCTTTCCTTTGCCCCTTATCTCAACCTCTGACTTCTTATCTAGAACTGACACATTAACTTAGCCCTAAGACACCACAGCGGAGCTGCGCTTACACCGGCACTGCCTCACTATACCACATACTGATAGTGTCAGTGTTGAGTATCATCGGCCTTAGTTTTTCATACAAATGAAACTACCATATCAGAACCAGAATGTACTAAAAACTTCATCAAAATTGTTGGATCTTTCCCTGCCCCAAATTTCCCCAGGACTCCTTTAATTTCCCCCAAATTTTTTTGGGCATTCAGACATGTTCTGCAACCCTGATTTCAATGTTCAATTCTGCTTTTGAATACTTTAAATAATTTGTTTTAACTTTGCTTCATATATAAAGAATGAACGTTGCACAGCCTAAAAAATGTATTGATGTTCAAACCGGTTCCAGAAACATTATTTATTACCTGTCAAAAGTGTGAAAAGTCTAATTTTTCAATTTGTAGTGAAGTAGAATTGAATAATCTATTAAATATTTCCTAAGCCTCGACAAAGTATGAATATTAAAAAAAAAAAAAAATTGGATGGAAAAATTTTACTTTACATAATAATTATTTAAATTTAGGTATTAATTATAATCTATAAAACACTAAATTTTAAAGTAATAGATATACTTTGTCTTAAAGTGATGGAAATAACAGAAAATTAAAAAAATAAACATAAATGTGTGTTTTAATATTTCCTTAAATATATATTTCTTTCAAACCGTTTCACAACCCTATTACCTATTTAGCTACATTTGTGTTATCTGGTTGGATTGTAAGTGTTGGGATTGTTTATGTGACTTTAGGTAAAATAATGGACAAAAAAGTTGAGACCCACAGTCCAAAGCTTCTCAACAGCAACAGTAAAGCTGGTGGTGGGCTACTGAACAACAATGCCACAGCGGGATCTCCGCCTAGCCCCATGCAAGGTGACAAGTCCAGCACGCTCTTCAAGAAGGTAATACTGCACAAAGCTATTTTTACTCTTTGTGTATTTGAATATATAATACTTAATAAGATAAGGTTGATATGCACCTGGAAAATCAGGGAATTTTGTTTGACAGCGATAAGTCAGACCTTTTTAACCTTTTAAGGATATGGGAACTGGCCCATATAAATATCACCAAATCCAGACAAGCCCCTAACCTCAACCTTAGATAATTCCTCTCCTTCCTACCAGCACACTTATTATTACATTCACTTTCACAACAATATTATTATTATTTAGCACCGCGTCTTTCCGTTCAGGTTATACGCTTAAGTACTAATTAAACTAATGAATTAGGAATTGGGAAGGTTGAATTAAAGGAAGTGAACCCGCATTTGCATGGAGGGAGAGTGGAAAACCATTTAGGAAAAACCACCCCCAGTTCACACGACCAATATTCGAACCTCAATCTCCCCATCCTCTGTGGTCGAGCTCAACACGACTAGCGCATTAGCCAAATACGCCAAACTACAATAATAATACAGTATTTAGCACAAGCTGTAATTTTTCATCTATGTATATATTTATTCAAAGTGCTGCCATCTACGGTGATATCATAAGTGAAAAACAGTCGGCTGGTTTGGTGGCTATCCCTCCTAATCTAAAACAATATTTAAAATAGAGATAGATCGAATCTACTATTTCTCAAACCCGCCTCGGTGGCATAGTTGGCTAATGCGCTAGTCGTGTTAAGCTCGACTGCTGAGGATGGGGAGATCAAGGTTCAAATCTCGGTCAGGTGAACAGGGGTGGTTTTTCCTAAATGGTTTTCCACTCTCCCTCCACGCAAATGCTGGTTCACTTCCTCTAATTCAACCTTCCCAATTCCCAATCCATTAGCGTAATTAGTAGCCTACTTAAAGCGTATAACTCGAATGGGTAGTAAGACGTGGTGCTAAATAATAATAATAATAATACTATTTCTCAAATAATAATCCTTGCAAATTGTTGAAAATTTTAATGATTTACAAATAGACCTACATTACACAATAAAGGCCTAAACTGTAAATTAAGATTTATTTCAATCAACCCCAACCATCCCTTGCAAAATACAAGTTAAAATCCAGCCAAATTAAAAAATCTAGACTCATATTATTGTTTAGAAAGTCTTAAGTTATTTTTAAAATTGTTGTTAAAGTGAGTTAAGTTTAATAAATACCTGTGAAATAAACAGATTAGGACTAGTTATCCTTTGATCAACTTTAATCATAATTTTTATTTTATAAAAATACAGATTAAAAAAAAAAAGACTAAAACAACATACCTAACAGTTAAACATAGATTGTAAATGATGAACTCAATAATGCCTAAGTATATTTGTTTATTTATTATTATATTATTATTATTATTATTATTATTATTTTCTTTTATATCTATTATTTATCTTCACGTAGAAAACAAATATATTCGATTCTAGCCATATATCGATTGATGGCGAGCATACATTCTATTTAAAACACAAACATATTTTCTACTACAATTACTTCAATAACACATTTAAAGAAAGAATAAACTCTAAGTTAAAATAAATTTAAAAACAAAAATGAATTAGCAAGTCATTATTTGATTCTTAAAACTCGAGAGCGCCTACTAAATGATCATATTACCTAAATCGATTTTAAACAAACAATCGATATACGATACGTAGGCCGACAGGGATAAATAAAACGTTTTATCGCTGTTTGACTGTTGACAGTATTTATCTTTCATGAAACCCAACAAAATGTCTAACGTAAGGATTGTATGCAGTAAATTGGGGTTCTTTGCATAGTTGTAAATAATTAAAACCAGTTTCATAGTAATAATTAACAGTATCTTTATTTTAATCATAACTTGGGCAAGTAAACATAATATAGGTAATGACAGCTGACTTTATTTTGTGTGTAATTGTGGCCGACTTTTTATGATGTTTAATGTGTTCTTATTTCGGTTTTAAAAAAAAGCTGTAACTTGTTTTATTTACTTTGATCTTATCTGTAATTCTAGTTTTGATTTTCAGTTTTTTAATAGTTTTAATGTGTTCATTAAAATATTTACAAGATTGTTGGTGATATGAAAGTTTTAGAAGTGAGCATGTGCAGAAACAGTCGAGTCCAAGTTTCCCATAAAGGTGGGAGGGTAGGGTACTAGGCACATAATATTTTCCACATCTAACAATTTTTTTTAAAGAAGATTTTATTAATGTTTATCTCTTTTGTCCGACAAAATAAATATTGCGGATTAAGTTGTGCTTTTTAAGTAGGCCTAACTAAGTAATTTTTTATTTCAAAATATTATGCTTTGTTTATGAGGTGAAAGATTCGTTCATCGAATCCAGTAAAACACCAAATCCTCGAATCTCAAATACTTGTCAGGATTCGGTGGATTCGAAGATTTGAGTAGCCCATCTCTAATATTAACACCTATTTACCCACTTTTGGTCCATGCTTACTTTATGGTAGTTAAATTACTGTTTGGTGTTAAAATTCGGTTTATTAAAGGTTTTAAAATTATCAAATATTGAAATATGTAATATTTAGAAAAATGATGTTGTTAGATAATTTATCGAAGTTTTATCGTCCCTTCAAAATGTATTGAATATGCAAAGGTTATTGTAAATTTTGAATTCGAAGTCGAATGAAAGTAGACCTTCAACTTTTCAAAGCTACACACACCATTAATGAATTGTTAAACATATACATGATTTAATTTAATCTGTATTATCTTTAAAGATTTTAGTGTTTCAAGGATTCAAAGGTCTCCCCCTAATTAAATTTAACTATAATTTCGGGCAACTGCCCATGTTGGCTAAGTGGCAACTCTTATTTCAGGCACTGGTTGACTACGAGGGAGACTCGGACGAGGAGGAGGATGACGAAGGCAACGACTCACTGGCCCCTTCACCCAAAAGGGCGCGTCTTACATAGTGGCAGTGCCGCAACTCTGAGCAACGACAACAAATGTTCCATTTGCACGTTTCGAACCAATAAGAGCAGGATGCGGGCTGTGTGAGTGTGTTGAGAGGGCGACAGACATTTTCATCCCTCCAGCAACAACGCACCTACCCCAAACCCTCCTTCCATAATATTTTATGGAGCAAGTGATGTGGCGCGGGAATTAAGTTGGGAATGAAGCACTGCCTCACATATCATTGACCTGCTACGATACCGATTACAGCATTGTTTTTAATTAAGTACAGTGAAATCACTCTTCAAATGTTTATCAACCAATATTTTATGCCTTTAGTTGAATTTTTTTTATTACCATATTTGGGGGGGAAATGTATGATCAAACTGTAATTCCTTCATGTGGTGCGATTTGGTTATAAATGTAATATGAACCAGCAATTTAGTCTGGGAACTGTTGCAAGCCTTTTGTAAAAACTGGTTAGCTATTGGACCCTTTATCCCCCCCCCCCCTCAATTAAAAATTAGTTTGTTCCTCAGAAGATGTGAACGAATGAGAAAAGGCGTTTTGAACAGCGAGATTAAGGGAGCAAGATTTATTTTGTGGTATAGTGAAGTGCTGTCCGTGGCAATTGCGTGCGTAATTTCTGTGTCTTGCTAAAGCTAATATTTATGTTCATGTCTCTGTGAAGGACATGCAATCGTATTCAGCATAAAAGAAGGAACGATAAACTTCGAATTGATATCTTCGTTCCAAGGAGAGACGTGGCATGGAGTGCAATATATCGACTACATGCGGTGACCTGATTTCAGATTCAGCTGCACTAGATATCATGGGTTCAAAAATTGTAGAGGTTGTAGACTTTTTTTCTGTTTATCTTATATTTCAGTTTTTCAGGATTCAAGGCACATTTTTTTGGCTTTTATATAAAAAAAATACCTGTTCCAAAAATTTTGTTCAAATAACACCATTCTGTATAAAATAAAAACTAAGTTAAATGCACCTCGGTGAAATCCAGGGCCTCAATCATAGCTTTTATTTATTAACACAAAACAAGTTAACCGAGCAAAGGGATGTATAGAATATATTTTTTAAAATGAATGTCAACTTTGAATGTTAACGATGGATCCCTTACTATTGTGCGCAGAAACATCACCATTGTGTTTTCCTTTCCCCATTTTCAAGTATTAAAAGAGGCCAGTAGGCTTGGATGTTATAGAATAAATCTCTGGCATTTGAAGAATGCTTGTCTCATGTAAACCTTGTATCTTGTTTCCTTTTGTTATTATTAACTCTGCAAAGATTGTGCTCGTTTACTTAAATTTGTTTCCGTCAAATTTTATAACTGTTGTGAGCGAAATTATTCTATTTCACATTTTGTTGCTGCTTGGTCAAAATTAAGAAGGATTTCTTATATAGGGCCTATATATATATGTGTGTGTGTGTGAATTAAATAGTTGGTTTTTATTTTCTAATCTTGTGATTTTTTTAATACTTTATTTTATTTCAAGTTTTTCTTGATTGAAAACGACATCTCACTATCTCTCTCTCTCTCTCTCTCTCTCTCTCGGCGTCTTGTCTTTCTTTCTCTGTTTTTTCCTGTTTAAGTGTAGCAAAGCCATTGGCAGTCAGAAAACATTTTAGGGAAAGCCGTGAGTCACATCAGCGGTCGACTTGAGTGGACAACACTTACACTCGTATTGGCTGGTGTGGACTTTTCCATTGCACCATGGTGGGGCAGAGTCCTGTGTGCCAAGTGTCCTTTCTGACCCTTATGTTGTACATGTGCTCACATATATTTTATCATGTTGAAGGCACATAAGGACTCTTCCTTGATCAAATTACTTGACTGAGGGGAAGTGACCTTAGGGCTCAAACTTGGCCCCGGTTGACCCGTTGTCAATGGTCTGGGCTAAGTTGGGTCATTTCCCCTTCGCTCATAAATTCATCTCATCGTATCTTTTACATTTGGCCATATAAGAACATAGTCTTCATGTTTTGTAGAGATAACCGAAAAGGGAACTTTTTAACTGTACATTGTAACCAAGTTATAACCAAGAATAAAATGAAACAATTAATGTACTTGTGTTTGTGTTGCGATAAATCCTTTCTTATTATTAACGCTATGCAAAGGTATGAAAAGTCTAGTGAAAACTCAAAACATTCACTTTTACTCGTTCACAATATTCTTTGATTTTTTTAAATGTTACAAATCAAAACTAAAACTTCATCTAATGTGTTAATAGCATTCAAAGAACTTTACCATATGACAAAGAAAGTGTACCTACCTTAGCATAGAAGCAGAATGGAAACCATCATAGGAAAACCAGGCAAGACGAGACTTGCACCGTTTTCCATGGCTGATACTTTTGCAGTGTTGATTCCCAAATATTACAGGCAGTTCGAGTTGGTGAAATTCCTTTATATAGTAGAACCTCGCTAAGTCTAAAACTTGAAGCGAAAACATGTCACAGCCTATGTGTACACTAAAATGAGTAAAATGAGTTTAAGTGTTGGTGAAAAGTTTAAAGTGATTGAAACAGTTATGTCTGGTTCAATAAAGTGAATCGTTTACAAACTAGTAGACAAATAAACAATTGTTATTACTTATTTCAATAACTTACATAACGAAGGATAGGGAAGGAAAATGCATCACAAAAATACATAAGTTTAACAAATAAGTTTATTAAAAAATTAAATAAAAAGAAATAGAATTACAAATGAGTGACAAGATTTTAATTGAATTAATATTATAATTGTACTCCTTTATGGAGGTAGAAAACATTAGGTATGACGAATTGGTATAATTACTTTGTCCACAAGGAACCAACAGAGGTTAAATAGAACATTTAGTTTAGTTAAATAACTCTATAAATAGGGATATTCACTCTTACTAGAACGATGAAGCAACTGCCACGACTACAACCAAAAAATTGAGAAAAGAAACAGAGCACCAATTTCAATATTTTAGTTTACTAAGGAGAATATAATTTTAGCTAGCTTGCTTGTATCAACCCTCAACGAGAGTTACGAAAAACTAAAGAATCAAGTCCTTTAAGAGGAGCTACTACTAGACAAATAATAGGTGGCTAACAATCGGATCTACACAGAAATTTACTATGGTCCGGGCATCTCCTAATGATTACTGCCAGAGCAATCCATAGTAAATTTATACATTTACCCATAGCTAGGGCATACATTAGCTGATATAGCCTATCTTTGAACACAAAGATAAATAAGGCTCCGGATGGGGCCGAAAGAAAGCATTATCCTCGCGAGCCACTACTTCACTCTAGTAGTGCTCCCACAGGTTGCACATTGTAAATAGCTACACATACAAGGCTTAAATCGTGACTGCAATTAGTCACTGACCTAACTAGGTCCAAGAAAATGTTAGATCTGATTGTTGCCTTAAAGAGATTCTAAGGGAGATCACACCGTTTAGGGTGTCATAAAAATATAACGATGGCTTAAGGACTTATAAAAGAAATGTAATTCATGTACTCATTATATTCAATCAATAAAGCAAAGTATTCTAATATGTGAAACTATGTCTGAGGGACATAGATAACAACATCAGACAATTTGACATGATATTCAATATTCTCAGAAGAGGTTTCCTATGCGTTGTGGCGGGTGGTAAGACCGACACCTGTTACATTGTGGCCACCAGTAGTCTTGGGTGCTGAAGTTGTGTGGAGTAGTTCCTTCTCCGGTGAATAAATACAATAGAATACATAAAAGTGTCCCAGGGGCAACCTGTTATATAGCATTAGAACATGAACAGGACATGGAGATCGAAGGGGGGAGAATTGCGAAATAAATCCACATTCTCACTAGCGCTCTCAGCCGAGTGACGAGCCGAGACAAAAATCTTTCTTTTTCATCGATGTGCGCCCCTTGATCCAGACGTGAAAACGCTCACGACAGCCGAACGAGTGCAATGGGGCAATGTTCCTTGACGCTTGGGCGTTTCCCGACAACATTAATTCAAGTGAGTCACCACCTTTCTCTTCTTATTTGAATAGATTAGTACTTATTTATTATCTTGTTTTATTGTCTTTATGGAAAAAAAGACATTGCTGACTAATTCAGAATTCCTGCCAATTTACTCTCAATGATCCTGAAAAATGAAGCTGATGATATGCAGAAGATCTCTGCAGGTAATGTAGATCATAAGAGAAAAATGAGCTGCTTAATTTCCTGACCTCGAATAGTGCTTATTAAAATGGTTTAAACCATGTTGGAGCAGCAATGTTAGCATAGGAGCACCGATATTAAGAGAAAAAGACAAGGATTATACTAAATCATGAAAACTTTAGGAGCAATAATGGGTGGCTGGACGTATTTAAAAAAAATTAGATATTGGTTTTAGAAAACTTTGTGGCAAAAGTTCCAGTGTGAATATATTTAATGCAGATGAGACTGCATTGTTCTACAATTGCCTTCCTGACAACATTGGCGTTCAAAAGGGATAAATGCCAAGGAGGCAAGCACATAAAGGAATGAGTCACCCTTTTACTAGCAGCAAATATGACATGATCAAAAAAAACCTCTAGCCTCTATTTGCTCTATTTATAGGTAAATATAAAAAGCCACACTGTTTTGGGGTTTTCATTTCCTTTCCTTAAGAATACACTACCGATAATAAAGCATGGATGAATGCTGAACCATTTGCAGAGTGGCTAATCAAGATCGACACAAAAAAATTAAATGTAAAATTATTCTGTTCATAGACAAATATTCCATGGCGCACACAATTCCACTGCTTCAATCGGTGAAAAAAAAATTCTGCCGCTGAACACTAAATTAAAACGGCAACCTTTGGATCATGAAATCATCAAAAATTTCAAAGCCCTGGTCAGAAAGGAAGTTGGAAGAAAGATCATATTGGACATGGAAGGTGGGGGGGGGGGTCATGAACAGGCAATGAGAACAGCAGGTAAATCATGGATTAACATAACTGAATAGAATTGAAAATTTTGTTAAAGAAATATGTATATTATCCTTACATGCTGAAGAAGAAATAATCAGAGCCTGTTGCAAACAACATGGAAGTAGAATAGAATGAAGTTGTGACCCATTATAATGCTGAAAATATTAAAAATTGAAGATGAGTTTGACAATGAGCTTGCTGTTGCCAGATCATTGACAGATTTGGACATTGGTAATTAATGATCCAAGATATACACAGTGATGACATACACAATGACAAGTCTTTTGTAGTAAAACCACCAGTGTTGGCTAAGCAGACCAAAGTGGCTGTCGAAATGCTTTGGACTTTATTAGAACAATCCAGCAACATTGAAGACGGCGGATTCTCTGCTTTGGTCATCATTGAAAATTCAATTGACTTTCAGCCTTTTAATAAGCAACATAAATTAACAAACTTTTTTAAAAACACAGTAAATAACCAGAGTATAATAATTATGTAACAGGATCATTCTATTTAATTTAACTTTAATAAGCTATAACCTCCATTACTCAAAGAATACAGCTCTTCCCTTTAGATTCAAGTTATTAAAGTTTGACGTATTTTCAACCTTTTTTTTTTAGTTGGTATATTGTTTAATAGCTGTTACCAGTGCTAGAAAACATTACCATACCTTGATAGAAAACAAACTTCCTTCCTCATACAATCTTCACACTTACATGCTCTCCTTACTTTCACACTTCATTTTTATATTTTAAAAAACATTGCTTTAAATCTCAAGAAATACAGAAAATTATAATAAAACAGACGGAAACAATGTTGCAGCTACAAATTATTTGAAAAAGTTTTGAGTAACTGAAACATGCACGTTAGCCGAATGACAGTTGCTTTAGCAATAATGCTGGGAGGCTTGGATAGAAAGATGGCTCCACAAAAAATAAATAAATTTAATAACAATGAAATATATATCTTGTAGTTAAATCCGGTTTAGATCTAAGATAATTTTTAATACTGTCTATTACTATCATTAATCTTATTGTATTTTATGTTTCATCTATATACATATCCTATACTCCATCAAGTGGTATTGCTTTGTTAACACTGCAAGCTGTAGTTACTCTACCTACAACATTTTAAAATATGTATCTTCCAATTATTTTTTTCTCTGTGCTATTTTATGTTTTTCTGTGTTCTTGGAAAAGTGATGAGAATATGTTTGAGATAAATTAATCTTTTTAGCAAATGTTAATCTAACTATCCTTCCAGGTTGTCTTCCTACCCCAAAAGTTCCATTATATTATTGAACAGGGATTTCACACTGTTTCTAAGGGCCAGTTCCATAGTCAGACTTAGTACGCCTCTAGTGTGGCACTTGACTGAATACAGGACGACGTCTACCTAAACTAGAATGGAATGGGCCAGTTTTGCATGAAACTTGCCCTAAGTCACTGTATCTTTTCGCCTTAAATAAAATACATAATAGCTCCATCTACTCTAGATGATGAATCCCTAAAATATTGACATTTTCTTAGATCTAGGATAATCTAGGAGATGCAAAAGTACTAGGCTTGTCTGGGGGAATTCCAAAATAACTAGAAATGTTCACAAAAAATCTATAACTTAGTTGTATTCTAAGAGCTATAAAATTACATGTTATAACCTTATATTTGCATTTATTATAGGGATATCGCCTTTAGTTGGTAAACCTTAAGATACAAAACCCTTTGTTAGACCAATAAATCGATGGGAGAATAATTTTAAAAGCTCTGAAGGAGGTGTCTCAGGATTTGATTGAATGAATAACTTAGGTTCTGGAGGTATTTTGTTCTATTAAATATCCTAATTTCCTTAATCTTGGGTTAAAACTCTTGGATTAAAATATAACTTTGTTTATCCATGTGGAATGCCAGGTCGCCACCATGGTTCGGATTACACGTTAAACTGTAGGTCCTTCATTTCATCTCACAATCACCCTACCATTACACATTAGCGTAAGTGCGTATAACCCGAACGGGTAGTAAGACACGGTGCTAATAATAATAATAAAATGTTTATCCAAGATAAAGTCCTAATACAAAATATTCCTTTCTTTTTATGTTTTCTGTGTCTATTGTGTTCCAAGGGACTAACTGGAAGCAATCATTGCTGATAGGTCAGCTTGTATATGTGAAATCCGTCGCTATTGGTTGGAAATAATCATGAGATTCTGAAGAGGGGAGTGGTGATGGAGAAGAATGTTCTGGCTCACGGTTCTCAAAGACAGACGTAATTGGAGAGTATAAGGTGACATGTATGCACATGTGCATTCTACCAACTTGTCCACATGGCAAGCTAAAGAGTATACATTACAAAATTCTACAATATGCCGCCCTCCACGGTCATGTTGACAGAAGATACAAGATGCCACAATAGTTCACAATGCTACTATTAAATGAAAAAAAAAACACTTCACACTTACCATCACTGCTATCAAACTAGATACCCTTTAACATAAAGCCACCTGTCTTTACATTTGTTAAAGTGTAACTTTTCAGACATGGTTGTAGCCACACTGCAGGCAGTGGCGTGAAAATCAATTTTTCGAGCGACCAAATTGGCAGTGTCACCACATGCTTACATTCATTCAAACAGGGCTCTTCGGACGAGACATAACTCTCTAAGCAGCCAGAAGCATATAGTTGCTGTTGTGCTTGTTAATTTGTTTAAAAAAAAAATGGTTTTAGACACTTAGATTTATGTGTGAAGTTGAATTGAGGTATGCTCCTTGGGATATGAACACCAATGAGTATTTGAATAGGAACTTGAATATAGAGAGTTGGAAAGAGGTGGTGACAAATTTTTTTAAACAAAGAAGAAGCCTCAACTGCAGAAAAATTGAATTAGGTAAGTTTAATTGTTGGTAAAAAAAATTTTTTAGAAAGTTGGTGGAAAAAATTGTTTGGTAAAAATATTTAAGTAGACTAAGTACTATTTATTACTCACTGATTTTCTTACAAGTGAAGATTAAATATTATATATATTTTTAAATAGCAAAAAGTCACTTAAAACAACAAAAGTAGTTAAATTGAATGGTATTGCCATTCTAGTTCCCCTTCCACGCTGACAAAGTTGTCAGCAAACTTGTTCCACTGCTCGCCAAATCATACTGGAGATCTACAATCAGTCTTGAGAGTTTCATCAGAGCTGTAGCCGCTCTTCGCCTGATATAGTTTGTAGGATACAACATGTCTTTATGATATATTCTGTTAAAGACACATGAATATTTATGGAGGATTGAATGTTCGCCATTTGTTATACTTAAAATATGAAATGCACATTCAATGTTGTGCACGAGAGTGGCGGTAGTTGTAAATCTTTCTTGGCATTGTCAAAGAGCTCTTGCCCAAAAGTTTGCATCATATGACCTGAATGTGCAAATGCCTATTGCAAAATGACATGGTAAATAAAATGTCATCATTCAAGTTCATTGATAGGTGTTGCAACCCACATATTCAACTTTTTTTTTGTATCATATAAACCAAATTAACATGGGTGAGTCAATTTTTTACTATAGGCACTAGTATTGACAAATGTAAACAAATAGTTAGACTCACACATAAGGGTGTCTACTGGACTGGAGTTTTAAAATTCCAGTAGTATTTCCAGTCCATTTTATTTAAAAATCTGATATAGACCTTTTAAAACCAAACAAACCTATTTCAAAAGTATTAAATGATAGAAAGTTATGTCTGTCATTTTTAAAACACTTTTACTTAAGAATATTCAACTGCATTGACAATGAAAAGTATCCTTGCAATGAAAATAGGTGGTGGTTCACAACAAAGATTCACTATCTTAAAAATAAGTGTGAAGCTTTATTTTTTGTGAATTTTATGTAAAAATATCCTTATCATGAAGCCACGGCTTATTAATGTTTTCAACAATCAATACACGTCCGGACATTATGTTCACTGTCAACCTGTTAAACAGGTATCAAACAAACTTGGCAACATCCACTGGAATGCGATAAAAACGTATGTTCAAGTACTCAAGGAAACACATTACTTTGTAATTAAATACAGTAGGGACGACGTCAACATGGGTCTAATTGGTTTCGCTGACGCTGACTATGCCAATGACCTAAAAACCAGACGATCAACAACTGGCTATGTCTTCAAAATGTGTGGAGGTCCAGTTACCTGGACATGTCAACACCAAAGATCTGTCTACCTCTCTAAAACTGAGGCAGAATATGTGTTTGCTTCATGTGCAACAAAAGAAGCAGTATGACTTAGACATATACTGTTAAAAATTAACGAAAAAGGAAATAGTGTTATACTTTGCATGTGGATAATCAAAGTGCGACAATGTTGATTCAAAATTCTGTGTTTCACAAATATACGAATCAAGTTGATGTTTCGTATCTTTGTTAGAGATAAATATGAGGACAATGTATTATTATTATTAGTATTAGCACCGTGTTTTACTACCCTTTCAGGTTATACGCAAGGACAATTTAATTGTGATTAAGTATGTTGCAACTTCAGAACAATTGGCTGATATTTTTACAAAAGCACTACCTAAATCTGTTTTTCAAAAGATTCATTCTTTACTTGGTGTGGGAGACGATTAAGTGAATATTGATCATTTAACTCCTAAAACAAAATTCGTGTTTAAATTGGTACTAAATAGTGGGAGTATTGAGAATAATTTGTGCGCCTCATTTATTTAATTATTGTTCTGACCTAACATTGAATGTGCGCAATGGTTGTGCACTGCTCTGGTTCTGCACAGTTTATGCCTTCTGCTATTGTGTATAACATTCTTTTTGTTAGCTATTAACTTAAACATCTTTATATAAGTAAAACTCACTCTTGTTCAATAACTATCCCTAAATTTCTCTACTCCTTCCATCCACGAGATACCTAAAACTACTCTAAGTGTGATCGATGATCAGATTTGCCAAATGGTTGAGGAGATCTTGCATTTGACCTGTTCCTCAGGAATGATATATACGTGAAAGCAAGATGGTAGCCTTAGCTTTCTGAATATTACTAGCTTTGTTCTGATCACTACCCTCCTGATCCATGCTGAAATAGCCCAATCACAAGATCAGATCCTATAGACAGCTTTCTCTAATTCGAGTAAGGTTAAGTTCCTAAATCACCACCAATACTGTAGATGCCCAATGGCCTATTCACAGCATATAAATTCCTAGGATTAAAACTCCAACTCATAGAGAAGGAAAAATTGCTGTGGTGGGCATCTAAAAGCCAGGGTAAAGGTGTTGATGATTTTAGGGATAATCTGGTGGGGAGAGTAAGTGGCTGTATCATCCATCTCTATTTAAAGAAACCGGATCTATAGAAGCCCTTAAGATGGAGTGCAAGGTGCAGACAGATAGGATCTCTGAGGCAAGATAAAGGGATGTGGATGTGGAGTGTCGTCGCTGCCCTGAAGGGTTAGAGACAGCAGCACAAATTTTGGGTGTATGCATTTCTACAAAGAGCTATAGGATCAAGCGGCATGATTAACTAGTGGCCTGGGTTAGGTAAAAATTCCTAGCAGTTGATCCCACTAATAAACTCTTTGAGGAACCCAAGGTAACACTTGGTACAGGTGATTGTCTGAAACTTTACCTCATACTTTTACGCAGAGATCAACTTTGCATCACTGACATAACTGTGTGTTATGAATGTAGTAAACACCTGTTGGAGGCCTCTAGATAAAATTAATAAGTATGAGGTTCTTCAGGGAAACTGGTGTAATTTTACCCGAAGTATCGCTTTCAGAGAGTTGTCTCTTTAGTCTTCGGCTCTAGGGCGGGTCCTTACCATCAATCACCAAGAAGGCACCGAGTTATATTGGCATTGAAGATGCAGACACTCCCTTGACCATGTGTCTGAAAACACTCAGGTCATCCCTTGAAACCTATGGCTACTTTATGAACATTTAACAATACTAAATTAATGGACATATGAACATAGACTGATAGCCTAGGGTGTAGTTTTTTTTATCTTGGTTATTACTTAGTTGGATTTAATTTTAATGTGTTGTTTTTGTTATCGCAACACAATTTGGATAATTTATTAAAACCTATAATTATTCAATACATTTCTACTTTGACACAAAATCCAAGTAGTCTACTCGTATTTTTACAGCATCAACTTGCATGGTAGATAGTTGTTTCTTGTCTGGTAGTACTTCTAATCCATAAGTTATCCTATAGGTCCAGATAGATTGATCATGATTGCAGGAGAGAGACAACTGGAACCTTTGAAAATGTTGTAGGAGAGAGGACACTTAGGTAAAATTTGTTACAGAGATCAACTAGGAATTTTTGACAATCACCTCTAAACTGAAGTGCCTTGATGTCTTTAATGTCTTTCAAAGCTGATGATGCTGCTAGCCAAATATCTACAGTAAGGAGTGATTTCATGTTGGACTGATTCTCCAAACCAATGACTAACACATTTTTTAAGTATTTGCTGAATTAATTACATCACATTTTATAATTTTGTTCATCAAGTGCTCAAGTAGTTCACTTAGATCTGCAAACATAAATGGCAATAGAGGTTTATTGCTCTGATATTCAGTGAAAAATGTATCCAACTCAAGTGAAACTGACAGCATGAATCCCAACTTTGTTTTCAAAAGTTCAGCCTTAACAAAGTTGCTTAATATTTGAAAATTATCAGATTTTGGAGGATTCTTGTTAGAAAAATAAACATTTTTTTTTTAAATAACACAGCATTGACATTGTTCTCTCTAACACCTTTGAGTTCAATCCCATCTAATAAAACAAAACTTCAATGGGAAAAGAGATGATTCTGTTTGGTTGTCTACATGTCTCGTTGGGAAATCTTTAAATAAATAACAAAGTGAATGAAAGACTTGGTTAATAACCCAACTAGAGTTAGCATTTGCAGTTTTGTAAGCACCATGGACAGTGTGTAAAGAACAAGTTCCAAATCCCTGCAACTCATGATCTTATGTAGAATCTTGCCTCAAGGAACTTTTGAGATCATTTAAAAATTTGAGGTTTACATTTGGCCCATCCATGGAAATTTGAAGCAATTTTTTTAAAGATCCAAACCCTCTTCTTTTAGTGCAGATATAAAGTTTATTGACATATCTTGCGCTGTTGCATGACCTAAAAGAGATGTTAAATATCTTGAATGAATTTCATTTCATAAGAAAACAATGTATCTATCTGGGTTTTTTGAGCCAAAGAATATATGCTCTCTTCAAATGAAATGCAGTAAAATGAGCATTGCTTAACCATATTTGAATTTGCAAACTCACTTTTGAAAAAATGACCTAGTCCATACACAATAACATACCCAAGTTTATCTTCATGCATTTGGAATATTTGGGCATTGTTACCAATGGAATTTTTTTTTTTTTAAAGATCACTACAAACATAAAAACTTCTAGCAGATGAATGTCTCAGTATTTGATTAATATCTCACAATATTTCCGCACGAGAAACTTCATCTTTGACAAAGAAACTCTGAATAGAACAACTAGGTTTAGGTAGTTCCAAGTTTCAAAACTACTTCCTGGTCATTAGCACTATAATGTATAAGTCATTCACGAGCTAAGTTTACCTGGATGACAGCTCGAAATGTTACTAAAAGTAATCCCTAATATATCACTACGCCAACAGCTGACATTTATCACTTTGGATGACTGTAATGAAAACAGATGGTAATATATCATCATTATTATTATTAGCACCACGTCTTACTACCCGTTCGGGTTATACGCACTTACGCTAATGTGTAATGGTAGGGTGATTGTGAGATGAAATGAAGGACCTACAGTTTAACGTGGAATCCGAACCACGGTGGAGGCCTGGCATTCCTCACATTCACAAGATGTCTTGTCAGAGGTGAAGGAAGGGTTTGGTAATCAGATAAATCTTTGCCGGGACCGAGGATTGAACCCCGGCCGCCAGCATAGAAATCTGACACCTTACCCTAGACCACCAGGTCACCCGATAATATATCAATGTGGTAGTTAACCACAGTAATTTAGGCCAATATTATTTATATATTTATTTGAGGTAGGACACAAAGTTTATTCATAGTTTTATTCCATTTAAAAAAAAAAAAAAAAATTCACACCACTTTCACAAAAACATTTAACGAACATAGCTTCAAAATAGCGACCGACAAATTTAAACCATGGGGTTGAACATGACGGCAAACAAGTTTTTTACAATGATGCAGACACGCAGCTGATGAAAATATTTTATTGAGTTAAATATTTCAAAATACGATAAAATAATCATAAAATTATTTATTGTATATAAACAAATGACAACAATTTTCTCTTTTCCAAGTAAATACGATGCCTGTATCAAAAGATATTGATGTGTGCACTATATTACACAAAATCAATAATGTTCCAAAACGAAAAATAAGTATGTTTAATTATGTTTAAAATATTGTTTCGAGTTGGATAAAACGAAATTATTTAAAAAAATGAAACAGTATGAGAAAACTTAAGTTTACGTTATTTTAAATATAATATATAACAGTTAATTAAAGATCTTTACATTTATAACAAAACTGTGATCTTTTACATGTGTTGGCAACCCAAAACCTAAACATATGATTTTCGAACTGTCATCCAGGTAAAGACCTATCGTGAATGCCGAATACACCTTCACCATGTAGGCTTACATATGACGCTGCAATTTATCTTAAGGGACAAAGTCTATCTTTTTGCTCCCACTAGCAGCTTTCACTCTGTCATAACACTTCTTTCCTTTGACATGAGATCGAATTAAAGATACTCCCATGTTACTTAGAACAAAGTTAGTTTTACACAAAAAACAATGTTCTTTAGTGTTTTATCACAAGCCACTCTTTGAACCCACAGCCAGTCTGTAAACATTGTAATTTTCAATCAACTATCCTTAAAAGTAGTTTAAGAATAGACACGGGAGACAAACATGGTCATCTACAAGGTCAACTACCAATGCAGCAAACAAGACACACCAGATACAGAGAGAGTATTCAAGGGGTGCTCAAACTAGAACTATCAGCAGTGTTCAAATTATAAATATTAGGGGTCTTAAAATGTTGATGCAAACTGTCATAGCCAAAATTTCACTCATTGAGAAAAGGCTTAATATTTTGCCAGTATCTGATTAAAAATTCAAGTATATTTCCATAATTTCCATTGTTGGTAGGCAGCCTGAACATTGCCAACAAAATTATATAAAAATAGGGTTTGTAATTGAAGAATATAAAACCATGAGATTTAATCACTCATATACTTGCCATCCAAGGCGCCAACACAATTTAGAAAGTTTGTTTTAACTTTGAACCCTCTTGATAAACTTGCATCTTGATGAATCCATCAAGGCTAAACAGACACTTTTCATTGTTCTTCATTTTTCTTGGCAAATTAGTTTAATGATATTGCTTAATATAGATATTCCTAATAAAAAATATATGTACAAATCAGGCATAGGCAGCCACTTGCATAATATTTGTAAAATAGAAACAGAATAGTATAAAAACTTAAAAATACACAAACACAACCATACACACTAAATGAAGACGCGTTTCAATGTTACATTTTTTTGGCAAAAGTGAGAGAGTCTCAGAGACTGCTAGTCCAGGGAGTGTCGAAGAAGTACTAAAATCTTTGAGAAAAATCCATTATGTTTTCTACAATCAGTTGTCCTTCCTGCAAGAGTCATTAGAAGTAAAAAATACTTCTAACAACAGAAGAAGGTGCTGCTTAAGAAAGGCCTTTCACCTCTACCTCTTCACAGCAAACATTTCTCTGCCAGTTCTATATTCTACTATGGAAGAAAGGGGAGGGAAAAAGGAAGAAAGCTGAAAAGATGTTGGCTGAAGTTGAATACCTGGTGAAAGTGTTACAAACTGGCATTCAGTCATGATATCGAGAAATGTCAAAAAAAGAAAACAATAATTGATTGGTTCTGTTATCCCTTATGAAGTCAATGCAAACTATTCCAGAAAATTTGTGTTTTGGTGTTAGCATGCAAATAATGAAAGTTATTGATAACTCTACACAACCGGTTATGCCACACAATTTAAACCTCTACCAGCCTCATCAATTCGGCATGCAGTGTCAATACCCTTAACCAGAATATCAGTATAAACGCTTGACCTCTCTTAATTCTCCTGAAGGCAACTCATCTCAATACAGCAATGCATCTGAGATAGAAAATATTTTCCAGGACTAAAGAAAAATATTTGTAAATTGATGCTTTTTCTCTGGTGGTATACTGTTTTAATGTTTGTGTCCACCCAGTCAGATGAATTCTTGAACACCCCAGTAACTTATCAAAATATCTACGTAATTTTCATATGTATGAAACAAAAAAGTTGTCAAAGATCATTGTACAGATTACAAAATACACCTTTCGTTGATTGGTCCTGAGAAAGTGGGTGAATCCAAAATCTTTGATTTCTCCGCTTTCAGTGATTACGTAACCATATTTACATAAAAGTAGTAAGTGCTTCTTCCAGCTCCATTTTGAAACTACTCGCTATTGGTGGCTAGATAAAAATGGTCACGCCTCCAGAATATGTGGTGGCATGTCCATGGTGGCCCCATGTGTAAGGGCTCTAAGAGGTAAATGGCTGCCATTTTAAGAAAATTTGTTTTCACTACCTAATCCCTTGATTTAGGTTTAGTTATGTGCTGTGTGTCTCACACTCCTTCCTGCATAGTTTCACAAGAACAAATTTTACATCAAGTGACAAGACATAAGCAGATATTTTCCTTTCCAAGCGAAAGCCCTTAACCCTTTGTCCAGTGGGAACTATTTCCTTCTCTTTAATGGTAACATTGCAAATTGGGAACTGTGCTTCTCTTTGTCCATTGACAGCAGTGTAAAGTCTGAAATATGTACCTCTAACTAGTGGGAGCAGTGTAAAGATCGAACTGTATTCCTTTGTCCGGTGGCAGCAGTGTAAGGTGTGATCAATGTTTCTCCTTGTCCAGTGACAGCAATGTAAAATGTGAACTGTGTTTCACTTTGCAATGTGTTAAGTCTGAACTGTGTTTACCTTTGCAATGTGTAAAATGTGAACTGTGTTCTTCTTTGTGCAGGGGCAGCAGCATAAAGTGTGAACTGTGTTCTTATTTGCCCACTGGCAGCAGTGTTAAGTGTGAACTGTGTTCCTCTTTGTGCAGGGGCAGCAGCATAACGTGTGAACTGTGTTCCTCTTTGCCCAGGGCAGCAGTGTTAAGTGTGAACTGTGTTCCTTTGTGCAGGGTAGCAGTATAAAGTGTGAACTGTGTTCCTCTTTACCCAGGTCAGCAGTGTTAAGTGTGAACTATGTTCCTCTTTGTGTGGGGCAGCAGTATAACGTGTGAACTGTGTTCCTCTTTGCCCAGGGGCAGCAGTGTTAAGTGTGAACTGTGTTCCTCTTTGTGTGGGGCAGCAGTATAACGTGTGAACTGTGTTCCTCTTTGCCCAGGGGCAGCAGTGTTATGTGTGAACTGTGTTCCTCTTTGTGTGGGGCAGCAGCATAAAGTGTGAACCGTGTTCTTCTTTGCCCACTGGCAGCAGTGTTAAGTGTGAACTGTGTTCCTCTTTGTGCAGGGGCAGCATCATAACGTGTGAACTGTGTTCCTCTTTGCCCAGGGGCAGCAGTGTTAAGTGTGAACTGTGTTCCTCTTTGTGTGGGGCAGCAGTATAAAGTGTGAACTGTGTTCCTCTTTGCCCAGGGGCAGCAGTGTTAAGTGTGAACTGTGTTCCTCTTTGTGTGGGGCAGCAGTATAACGTGTGAACTGTGTTCCTCTTTGCACAGGGGCAGCAGTGTTAAGTGTGAACTGTGTTCCTCTTTGTGTGGGGCAGCAGCATAAAGTGTGAACCATGTTCTTCTTTACCCACTGGCAGCAGTATAAAGTGTGAACTGTGTTCTTCTTTGCCCACTGGCAGCAGTGTTAATTGTGAAATGTGTTCTTCTCTCCATTTAAAGTCATATTGTGTATAACATTCCTTTATGCATTATATTATCATAATATATATATACCCTAAGGATGAAAAAAAGATATTAATTATACTATAAAATTATTTATTTATAAATAGAGTTTTTGAGAACATATGAAATCTTACTACATTTCAACATTTATAAATTTTTGCTTTCCAAATATTGATCATATTTCAAAGCAAACGCCACATCATATTAACGTTGATAATTAGCATTTTATTATTTAAAAAAATAATGGACTCTTGTATATTTCTTGTTCAAATATGTGCTAATTACTACAGTGATGATGCTTGTATACCACTCATCTGAAACTTTCAACCAAAAAAGTATGTTATTAAAAATTAGAGATGGGTTGAATCCATGACTTTTTGAATCCTTAAACTATTTTAAAACATACTTTAATAGACATAGGAGGTTACCTTTACAATATTAATTCTTGAGTCGCTGTATAAGATATGAATTACCAACAAATGTTAACCTATTACATAATGTATTCATTAAAGCATTTATACATTCAGTTAAGTGATAGATTAAATTATTTGGAATATGGTTGCTACAGTAAGATTCAGGTAGGAAGGACAGTATATGACAGGGCACAAACGTTTGTAAAACAACTTTCATAAATTCATATCTCAAGTAATGTGACCTACATCTTTATGTTTTGATAAATAATATCAATACCTATAAAGTAAAATGCTATCAACTTTGACTCCAAAGAATTATGTTTGTATCTTCTAAACCAGTTATTTCTACCAAAATCTTACTATAAATTTATCCTATAATTATATTGATCCAAACCACAAATACCAGTATCAAAGTTCTAAAACAAACTCCAATTAAAGATTCGTAAGAAAAAAAGTTTTTAATGTTGAGTCTAACTATTCTCAAATATAATTAATAATTCAAGGATTTTAAGATCCCATTATTTGAACTCTCTTCTTTCTTCTTTCTGTTTGATAAAGGCAACAAGGCTGAAATATTTGTGTTCAATTTTCTTTAAAATTAGGCACCATTTGAAATGCCAACCTCATCACTAGTAAACCAGGAACAACTGCTGTTTATTAGTCTGTGCCCAATGATACAAGTATGAGTCAGACTCATACACACAAGCAGAATTCATTACAAGTAAACTAATACCGTCCTGGCTATCATTTGAAAACTTAAGTGTAGTTTGGTATCGTAGTTCATTGTTTCCAGCGATGTTTAAGTGCAGACAGAAAAGATTCAAAGGTCTGTACAAAATTATATTTGAGAAATTCAAAAACCAAATCTCAAATACAAAATACAGATATGAAGGCCTTAATTGGAGATCATAATTTTATGCAATTGCTAGTAAAAGGAATTTTATATATATATATTTTTTTTAGTGTTGGGAAAACTAACAAAAAATCACAAAATTATTTGAAAATTATTAATTTACTTTAAATAATGTCCTCTTTGTTCTTCATGGGGTAACAAAACAAATAAACAAAATTGAAAGTGTCAGTGGGTGCCAAAATCCTGAAAACCTTTTTTTTGGATTCAATTTTCAGTATTTTCACTTTAACTTAATGTGTACATTTTTAAAGAGTTAAAGGATTTAAATTTGAAGATTTGAACAAACATTTTGGATTTGAGTTCAAGAAATAAAGGATCTGACCCATCTCTACTAAATAAGGTGTGGTGATTATGTAACCAAAGGGATCTCATTTAATAAGACTAGTAATTATCTAAATATGTGATTACCATTTGGTACATTTTTATTGAAAAAAGTCTTAACGTGTGCGTTTGTTAAAAATGTACTAGTATTCATAGTGCATATATTGTGTTGATGAGGTTAGGTTGTCAGCTACAGATGCCCGACAACCTCGGACTTGAGCCTCTCAGCCAGTGCTCTGCGTAGCTGCATCGTGTTTGTGGCATTGATTGTAGTACCATGTTCGCGACCTGCCAAAGCTGATTGAGCTACCCGAGCAGATTGAGGGCGCGCCTCTGCAGCCTTCAACTGCTTTTCCCGCTCCTGTTTCTTGAGTGATAGCAATTTATCCCTCTGAGACTTGAGGTATGCTTGCCGTCTTGCGAGCTCTGTCGGTGATACCTGGGAGGACCATGAAACAAAAGCCATTCTTAGTAGTTATCTTTACTGGTAGTCATTGGCATGGATAGGATAAGGGTCAAGTAAAAAAATCATTTCAAATAGAATATCATTATAATATTATTTGGTGGTTATACCCTAGCGCTTTGCTTAAGAACCTCTTTCAGTTTCTAAGAAATTGTTTTCCGGGTTTTAGTTAAGTTAAACAAAGATCTTAATAAATATACACGTAAAATAAATATAGTTAACATAAGAAGCGTCTTTAATTTCCAATATTGGTTCAAAGTGGTAGGTCTAATCATCATACTTATCTGGGTAATGCTAGAATTGAAATTGTGTTGGATAAAATAAATTAGAATTTAACTTTCACTGCCACAAATAGATTCTTCAGGATCAGATTATAATTTTATTTTTTAGCACCGCCTCTTATACTACCTGTCCAGGTTATACGAATATGTACTAATTATGCTGCCTAGTGGATTAGGGATGAGGATGGTTGAATAGAGAAAGTGTACCTACATTTTCTTGGATGGAGAGTGGAAAACCATTTTGTAAAAACCATCCTCAGTACACCTGATTGGGATTCTAAAGTCGATCTCCCTGTCATTGGCAGTCTAGTCTAACATGATAGTGATGCCTTAGACCATGCAGCCACCAAAGCAGGTTGAGTATATATAACCACGAGTCTACACACTGCTCCTAATGAAATTACAAGGGTCGGTGTTTTAAATGTGTTTTTATGTGTGTTGGTGTCTTAGCCCAACAATTTTACCCCAGCATCACTCAAGTAGGGGTTCTGGCTATCCCTTATAATTTTAACCATGATCTAATCCAATGCACTATTCCAAATAATTATTGTTATAAACATTCTTTGTACTTGTCTACTATTCTGGAAAATATGGCTTTAGATTAGTTTGTCTGATGGAATTTAGAAATGAAAATCAAAATAATAAAACGGGAACCCAATACATCTTTCGGAATAATCCCATCATTAATCTGAATTATTTTTAAACTAATAAAATTGTTTAATTAGTTGGTTTCTCACTAAACAATGATTGCTGTCTTTAATAGTACTTTTGAAAATAATTAGCCTTCTTTTGCTGTTTATGGCCCAAGTGACTGAAACACCCCATTCAACTTTTAAAAATTTAATGTGAAAAAAAAATATATATATATATATATTAACCTCTGTATGTGCTAGTAGTAGTTCTTCTTTAGGTTGTGGAGATTCAGGTGGGGCAGATGCTGTCGGCTCTACAACAATAATACAACATTTGTGTTCAGCCAATATACAGTTTTACAGGACCAGTTAATGAGAGATTGCCAACAACCTTTAAGTTTTGTCTATAAGATTAAAATGTGTAAGTGAAACACATGAAAAGAAAAACTACAGTTTATCGTTTTATTTTTGATCCAATATAATAATAGTATCATTAAGTGATTTTGTTCTAGGTCATTATGATATCTATTGAAGATAAAACACTAACCTAATCCCTAATTTTTCATGCACCCAAGATCACAAACTTTTGCATTGTAAAATTAGAAACCTTAGCTTAACGAAATTATACCATCGTCTATAAAAAAATTACTTTGGTATTCAAATGCATTATGCCATTGATTAGTTACTTTTGAACCTAAATATTATATAGCAAAAATATATACCAATATATTTAGCATAAGCTGTTGGTCTTTGCTTCGGCTATATATAAATTGCAGATAAATACACACTACTTCATGCACTCTGACCTATAGTGTGTTGCATTGCAGTTTGTAGAAGAACCTTTTCCCGCTTGCATTCTGCCTCTAGTCTGTCGTGTTCGTCAGTGAGATGTGGCCAACGATTGCTCCAGCTCTATTGTGCTGCTGTCTAACATCTCCTTGCAGGCTTGGTATTCCTCCAAGGACTTCCTGGGATGGAGGCAAATCAAAGTCACTTCTAAAATAAACTACACAAATATGTGTAAGCCACAATTCACTACTATTTAGTATTTTTATTCAAACAACTAAAATTGTATTTTATTTCACAGGCTTAACAGAAGTGTGTAAGAGTGTGTTGTGTGTGTGTGTGTGTATATTAAACCCCAAATTCATCATCATTAAATTTAATCCCAACCTCTTCGCAAAAGAGAATAGGTGCAAGACCAACTGGAAAAAGATGCATAATTTCTATATTTACATTAGATAGGTTCTAAAAACAGTGGCATA
Source organism: Timema cristinae (assembly GCA_039000515.1). Taxonomy (NCBI): domain Eukaryota; kingdom Metazoa; phylum Arthropoda; class Insecta; order Phasmatodea; family Timematidae; genus Timema; species Timema cristinae. The sequence goes on along the minus strand of JBCFYV010000012.1, from coordinate 62,320,063 downwards.
ACTAGGGTGAGGCAGGTGGCGCACGTGTCCTGGGTACCAAATTTATAAGCAATAATAAAAGTTTTGATTTTGTAATAATAAACCAGTAGCCTATTAAAACAAATAACCAGTTTTAGTACCAATATAAGAACTAAGCCAAAATTTAAAGAAGAGTTTTCAAGGGGTGCCATCCACTCTAGTTACACCTGTGTTTAGGAATATAGAATAAAACAGCATTTTTGTAGAGGGAGAGTGAAAAATTACTCATTAATGACCACCCTCCATATGATCAACTGGGAATTAAACCCTGACCTCTCGGATATTTGCAAACTAGAATAGATTAGCTTGACATTTAGTCCGTGTGCCCACTGGAACTCACTAGTTTTTTTATTTGTTGGTTCATTCTAAAATTGTGTATTGTAGTTTATCATCATCATCATCATCATCATCATTATTGCTAGCACCGCGTCTTACTACCCCTTCGGGCTATACACACTTACGCTAATGTGTAATGGTAGGGCGATTGTGAGATGAAATGGAGGACCTACAGTTTAATGTGGAATACGAACCACGGTGGAGGCCTGGCATTCCCCACATTCACATGTGTAGTAGTTAATCCATATATTAAAATCTATATATATAAACAATCTATAGACAATAGGGAACTGTTGGTATCATTTAATGAGAAAAATATGGTAGTTGAACATGGACTGAGCAGGGAAATGTGTGTGTAAGTAAACAATGAGTGAATATAAAGGGTTATAAATAAGTTGAATAGTATGTATATTAAATACTGTATATCATGTTGTATATTTGGGTTGCTTTTGCAAGTCATTGATAATTTGGGAAGTGAGAGACCAGATTAGGACAAAGGAAAATGGTGAGTTTGAGAAGAGAAATTGAAACCTTTTTAAAAGCAGCAGAGCTTTCCACAATGGACCCTAAGTGGGTGTGATGGTTACGAGTTTTTTGTCTTAGTCTTGTAGTCAAAAAGTGAGTTGAGTTTAGAACAAAGATATGTATTTTCCCTTTATTCAACATGGCCTAAGGTGCAAGGTATAGTCGAATTCCAATGGAATGAGTAGAAGTGGGGAGTCAAAATCAGGGCCTAAGATTATCATTCAACAATACATTTACGGAAAAACTATAATTCAATTAATGAGTATTTTAAACCGAAAGTTAACCTAGCACAAGAACAAAGAAAGTTTTGACAGATTGAACAAGAAAATTGTGAAACAGTGGCTCAATTTATCATTAGACTTGTCACACAAGTCAAATTATGTGCTTTTGTTTATGCTAGTTAAAACATGTGTGCTCAATTGAGTGACACTTGCCAGTTTGAAGTGCTCGATGGAAATTCATCAAAAGAGAAGGTGATTTTACATTTATCGCCAGGCTCAATTTAAGAAAATGTGAGACTCGGAGCAAAACAATCGGAGGCCTCCCTTTGTATGGCAGTTTTTCAGTTTTAGCACCAAGCCGTTATAATATATTAATATGTACTCTGTACTTATGTTAAGTATTTAAAAATGTCTTATATTTTATTGAATATTGTTCAAACCATTCAATGATTGTACTTTATTAAATGCAAACCAATTACGTTAAATAAGTAAATTCCTCTCTGTGCCATTTCACTGTTAGTTTTGTGTGGACCGACAGCGGTAGCACAATAGTGGCGTATTCTACTGTACTGCAACACATTACTCGAATAATGTAAATCTTAAATTACATAAACTTAAGGTTTTCAGGAATCTAGAAAGCAATCCTATCACTAAGCAAATATGTATTGCTGTTAATTATCTGTAGACTATTTGATGTGAAATTTAGAATAATAACTGTGATTGAATTTAATAATTTTTGGAGGAAATGTGGCCCCCTGGAATGTAAGGCCCAGGGCAATAGCCCCCTTTGCCCACCTGCCCCTTAGACACGGCCCTGTTTATAACCAGCATTAAATATTATCTGCGCCTGGTAAGAGGATCAAAAAGATGTTAGCAATGTTGATAACTCATTAACTAAAGTTAGCTTAGGCAAGGACAAATAAACTGCCAATTTACAATAAACCACCAGGGAATTGCATAGTAAAAATGAATCTATAACAGGAAAGCTTAGTAGTGAATAAGAAACATTGTGCCTCCAGTGTGGATATTTCGGACACAAAACAAAATATAAATGTTGCATGGAGATTAGAAGGTTTTATGAAAATTAAGGGTTAAAGGGACATTTTTCCAAGGTGTGGTTTTTTGTAGAATCACATCTTACTATTTGTTTGAGTCCTCCACCTATGTAATAATTACACTAATGTATTAGGGATGAGTAAGGTTGAATTTAGAGGCAGTGTACACACATTTGTGTGGAATTATAGTGGAAAACCCTTCAGGTAAAACTATTTGACGGATCCAAACCCCGATCTCTCTGTCATCAGCAGTCTAGTTTGTTAAGAGAGTAACACCTTGGGGTACAAGGCCACCAAAGTGAGTGCAAAGTAGTTAAAATAAGAAAAAAAGGTTACAGCATAGAGCTGTTAGGAGCATTGAGGATGTGCAAATAATTAAATCAAATTCTTATAATGACCAAATTGGTCGAACCTTCACTTTTGCATTAAATACAGTAGTCATGTGTACAAACCACATTCATTCTAGTGTGTGTTGGGCGGGTTTGGTCAAAATGTTTATTGACTTTAGGGCAAACTCTAGGCCCTAATATAATGAATTGAAATAGACAATCCGGATCCAGGCACGAACCATGGGCCACATGGACTTCGGTGCAAAGTGGTGAATTTATGTGGCTGCAAATTTTCATGGAGAACAATTTTAAAGTGCGCGCTGAATCGAATGTACGACCTAGGGGAAGTTTAAAGAGAAATTTTGAACAGTTGGGAATTTTTGCACCAGCAATATAATGTTCTTTATTTATTGTTTGATTATTTATTTGTATTTTATTCACATTTTTATTTTTTAATATGTATTTATATATTATTTTAGCAATTTAATGTTATATGTTAATAATTTATTATAATGTTTACAGGTTAAAAATCATGGTGTTTAGTTACACCAGTAGTCAGTTGAGTTCTTTTTGAAACCATTAAAATTTCACATTTTATTTCAAATAACAATATTTTCTCTTTTACAAGCTATAAGTTTTTTTTAAATTAATTGCCGTATTTAACTACAAATAATTGTGAAAATGATGAGGAGAAAACTAGTCTAAACTTTGTATCTTGCCTCAACAAGATCTTCACACTATTTAGATTATAAAAATCTTATTATATTATTTTTGGGGGAGGGGGTACAAATTATTCTTTCTACCCCCTCAATTTTTTTGGGAGGTAAAATTTACCGCCACTGGTTAATATTCAATTCCTGAATGGGTGGTGCTAAAAAAATCTTTAGTTGAAAAATTAATAACATTATTTTTAACTCGTTGATTAATTGTGACTAATAATTCATCATATGAAAAACGAATTGAGGGATTTATAGTTTTGAAAACACTATTACGATAATTTTTTTACTCTTAATTTTTTTTTCAGGTTAAGTTTGAGTTTATGAGCCTTTAAATTAAAAACAAACATTACAATAACGTGTGATTCACACATTTATTAGACTACGTCTTAATTTATAAAGCTTGATCTTAAAGAAAATCTTGCATTGTACTCTTTTTGAGAAAACAATGTTTTCCCTCAACAAGACTAATTCTAATTGTATTTTGATTTTTTATATGTTTATTAATTTTAATTGGCTTTAAAATCTGTTTTAACCGGTAAAGGTAAAATTTGATTAATATATTTTTCTAAAACCTTAATTTCTATGTATTTGATTTTTCTAAATTTGACTTAATAACTTACTTTAGATAAAAATGTAAATATTTCTATTCAATCGCCTAGATACTTTTTAAATAATTAAATATTACTTTTACATCTAAAAATAACATTTTTATAAATCAGTTTGTAGTTGTTTATTTAATTTTTATCTTAACGTGTTAAGGTTTCAAATTGATATTAATTATCTGGTGGATTAGTTGTGAGTTATCAGATGTTTGATTATTGCCTCTATGAGGTCAACTTTTAAAACTATAGATGAACTCGGTCCTAACATTTATAATAGACAAATCCCCCCCCCCTTACTCTTTTCTTTCACAGCTTGAACTTGAGACGGCTGTGGACACCGCCACGTAAACAACCATCTTGAGTTGCAGTAATTCTTTTCTGAAGGACAAGGAAGCTCGTCTGCTCAGCTCATTCCGTTTAGTGATTCCATTTTTTAGTTTCAGAGCAGTAGTTGTGCACTTTCGAACCTTACCGGAAATATTTTACAGTTTTTTTTTTAAATATGGCTAAAAACCCTCCACCGAGTCATATTCGAAAGAGGAATAAATTTGCTAAATATCGTCGCCAGATAGAAAAATAAGCTGACTGGAAAGTAATTATTTTTTAGTAATTATAAGTTATATCTATGTGAAATATCCTAAATTTGATAAACACTATCATTCTTGTATTAAAGAAAACATATTTTGTTAAATATTTTTATTTTAGAGAAGTCATTGAGGCAAATAGCAGCGTTTTGACTATGGAGTTTGATCCACTCGTGTCACCACAGTGTCACCACAGCCCGGTACATGTCTTCATAAACCAGTGCGACATAAATCAGGAATTTATCATTTACCTCGCTTCTACTATTCATTCCTGACTAAGCTTGACATTGCAAATAACTTTAACAGATACTATCACAAGATGCACCTTAAAAATAGTATGTCAACAGTGATACAAAATTTAACTCTTTAAAGTATTAGGCTACTACATATCCTTCACTGCTCAGTCTCTTAGTTTTTGCTAGTGTCTATGAAACCATCCTTTCCCCCTTCCTCTCCCCCCAAATGGTCAGGCGACGGAAGAAAGAATTGAAAATAGAATTAAACACATCTGAGTGGATCCGGAGTCCAGGATGACCTTAAAACGTCACTTTTTTTGAGTGTAAATTTTTTTTAAAAAAAGTTGTAGATATTCCGTACTCCCTCTTACGGGTAAAAGTTCCTCCCCTTTCCCCCAAAATTGCTTAATGGATCCACCCCTACCTTCCACCCGACCAAAATAAACACAGTTAAGAAACATAAATTGAATATCAGTTCACCAACACCGACAAGTTTGTTCACCAACTATTAAAAATCCTGATTTTTAAAATATGCTTGATAGTACCAAAAATTTTTTCAGGTTGTTGTAAAAAAATATTGTTTGTTCAAATTTGATTCATAAATAAAATGTTTATGCTTAGATTTATTTCAGAATCCCCTTATGGCTCGTCTACAAACAACATACCCGCTTGTCGGACTCATAATTAAACAATCGCAAGCTTATTCGTATTTACGTTCCTCTTAAATTCAAAATAGACTATCTACCATGAAAAGTCATAAGACGTAATTTCCACCAATAATAATTAAGACGAGTTAACCATAGCAATCATAAGGGGGGGGGGGGAGGGATAGGTGACAACGAGCCCAAACTTGTATCTTTTATAATTTTAACCTACTAATATTAATCTGAATGAACTCAACTTTCATATAGTTGTCTCCTAGACTTTTATTTACCGATCCAAACTAGTTTTGAATTTTATATATTAACATTTTATCAAAAATAGTAGTTTTTCTTAGGTAGGGCTACTGGAAACCCCCCACCCCCCTTAGGATGATTTTAAAAATAATTTCTGAACATGATAACTCTGCATTTAATTTACTTGTATCTATCTATATAGTTTATTTAAAGCAGGTATTTTTTCAAATCATTTGTGAACTCACTCTATATTTATTTACTGGTCAATAATATTCAACTGCCATGCATAAATTGTTCGTATAAACACTCTAAGAAAACTCTAATGTGCACAGACAATTGTGAACCTATTGATTTTATCATTATTCTTTACATATTAATAAATAATCAAACATGTATAATATATTCATAAATTATTATAGTTATGCATTAATCAATAAAAATATACTATAAAAATTTGGGCTCGAGGAGCCTCCCCCTAGGTAAAACCTGGGACAAAATATAGAGATAGTATTGATTGCTAGGGTAAACCAGTGAAGAAAATAATAAATATAACCCTTGGACTCTATAATATAACTGGATGGACATACACATACACATTGCCACAGACCAAAGTGTGACGCTCAAGTTTATCGTCTGCTTCATTGTGGGGGGACAGACTTAACGGTTTCTTTTAATGTTTTTATGTGAAAACATGTCTCTGATAAATAAAAATGTTTGTTTGAAAATAATGACGTATTATACCACACTTTCCTGAAGAAACGTTTACATTAAAGGATATACAATTCAGTTTTACAGGGAGTACTGTATAAATACGAATAACATCTTTAATATATTTTCAATATGTAGTTATCATCCATGTTGTTTACAGTCTGCCAAGACTACACTTATATTTAAAGTAAAGATTTCCTTCTGGAAGGTCATTTATCCTAACTAAACACAACTATAAGGTAGGATTCTGGTACGAGATAAAGCCTTACAAGCGAGCTTCCTTCAAAAATCATTGTATATATATTAAGCTACATCAACTATTTAAAGAAAAAACTAACCCATTTCAAAATTTGTTATGCTCTTTAAAACTTTTACTAATATATTTGTTTCATTTAAATATCACACATTGATGTGTCTCATATATTCAATCAAATTAATGAACATGTCAAAATACATTGATGTGTCTCATACATTCAATCAAATTAATGACTGATGTCAAAATACCACATTGCTTATATGGTGTAGGAGAGAAAGAAATACCTGAAAGTTTCTTTATCTCTTTTACAATTGTATGCAGACGACAGCTTGAAAATTTCAGCCTCAGATGTCCATCCAGTTATATTATAGAGATCAATGAATATAACAAACTATGCCAAAAGAATCAATGAAATATTAATATTATTAATATTAGTACACAGTACGGAAAACAAAACGCGCTCTTATATCATGGGTATAGAATATTAATGTAATGTAACCTCTCACAACTACTACCTAAAAACATAAACAACCCACACGATTTTTGAAAATAACTTTAATTTATGTTTAATTGAAATCAACATTCATTTGGAAAGCTCGTGTTTCTGATACATTTGGTGAGAATCATAACCACCCTGTATTAACATTTTGAAAACAATATTAAAATATTATTATTGTGCCTAAATTTCACCTAGCACACGTTCTATAAAATTATCATTTAATGCCATTTTAAAAACTTAAGTGCCACAAAAAAGAATATATAAAAGGCAAAGAGCATATAGACACAACCATAGACATGACCATGACCATACATATATTAACGTTTTCAAACATACATCACTTCAGATAAAAAAAAACTTTATAAACTATTAAATTATTGTTTTTATTAATTGATTTTAAAATGTAATATATTTTACTATGACAAGAAAAGAAAATGTTCTCCTAGAATATTTAACTATGTATTCATTTTATCTGATTATAATGGTCTGATCATTTGTTTCTAATCGGCTGAACGCAAGCAAACGTACCACGCACTCGCAAGAGATGGACAATGTTCAGTTCCGACATAAGATTGTTTTTGCGTTAGTTATTGTAGACAGACAAAATTATTTAGTCACGTAATTGCGAGTCCGATAAGTGGGTGCGTTGGGTTGTAGACCTATTACAGGCAAAAGATTGAGAAAACTGAACAATCTTATTATGAATAGTAATTAGTAAACAATAAAATAGAAAATTTAACATACAATATATCCCCTTATCTACAGATGTGAGATGTAAAATTTTCGTTTTGGGTAGGCCTATATTTCAATCTCCTGTGATTAAATGATCTAATGTTTTTACTGTAATTATTTTATTTTTTATTGTATCATTGACTTCAAAGCTTTACTACACATTTCTAAACCCAATGTATCAATTAATAAATTTATAACATTGTAATTAGAACATATATTTGTGTGTTGTTTTTATGTGTCTTCTGTGTGCTTAAGGATATGTGTGTAGGGCTATACAGTATCTCTAAAACCAATATACCTAGAAAGCTTAAATCCTACTAATACAATATACGAATTAAAAATTCTGTCTGTGTGTTATTCAATCACGCCTAAATCACTGTATAGTTTTGGGAAACATAGAAAACTAAAAATGTCAAGAATGTAGTGGGATTATTCCAAATACCCCATTAAGTTTTAAATATTTGAAGTTTCTTATTGGAGATTGGTGAAATGGGGGCGTGTTAGTATGTTTTCTATAAAAGTCTAAGAAACAAAAATTGAACATGGTATATTCAAAATAGACGCTCGAATTAGGCCAGAAACGTTGAAAGGGAATTATTCCTTTTTCTAAACTGTCACAGTACTATGCTATGTAACTTTAATTTGCTTTATTTAAATATGTAATAACCAATTATTAATACTCTGTCACTCTTCTTTCTTTTTTTATAAGCGAGAGTTCAAAATATTGTGTATAGAGAATTTAATATTTAAAATAAACTTCAGCTTTTGACACATTTTTAGATTCTATTCTATTTTGACATGTGTGGTTTTAGTCAACCTACTTTAAATTTAATTTAAACAATTTAAAACAATAAATGATTAATATTCAAACATAATTTAAGCTTTGCTTGCTTTCCCTGTGGTTAATTTTATATAAAGCTAGATGAAATGCCCATTCCTTGAACGGCTGGAGTTCTATTTTAACATTTCTTAAATTTACAAATTAGTTAGTTGTATTGTGCCTTAGACCTGTTTGCTACATTTCTGTTTTTATCACACATATAGGTTGTTTATATAGTTTTGAAATGTTTAACCCCCTTCCCTCATTTAACCAACTCCTCCTTATAAATTTAAAACTATCCCAATTACTAGGTTCTCTGGAGTGGAACATTTAGTTTCCTGCCAAATTTCAATTTCAAACCCAATTGAAGCTTTTTATTTATTATAATTCCCCACCCCCTCATTGCCCTAATGCCCCATTTTGAGATTCTAAATTATTTTTATGAGTATTTTGAAGTAACTTATGGCGTACAACTATGCCATATTTAGGTCTTCTATCTATTCGAAAAGTGTGAAAATTATCATGGGTGGTAGGTGAGTGAAGGCTTTTGATTTTTTATACAGAACAGATATATCCCCCAACCCTAATTTCACAGAGTCTCTTTTAAAATTTTGAAATGGTCAAACCTTTTTGGTGTCCTTTAACTTTTGCATAGTTTAAGTTCTTACCACCATTGTAAGTAGTTGTTTCTAAGAGCTTTTAAACTTTTTACACAACTACTTCCAGTTCCCCGACCCTTAACTTGAGATTTTATAGGTTAAGAATGGTTTTATTATCTGGAATGGTAACCCCCTACTTGCGTACCAAATTTCATTTTTCTACTTCCCTTAAACGTTTTTAAAATATATAAATAGCCCCCCCCCCAACACACTCCTAGTTCACAGATTTCCATTTTGAAATTCACCTAGTTTTTCTAAGTATCCTCTGATGTACAACTATGCCAAATTTCAGCCTTCAGGCTATCCGGGAAGTGGGAAAACCCCGTAATCCTTAGACCACCATTTATAAATTTACTTAGTTTTCTAAATGCTCTTTAATGTAAAACTATGCCAAATTTCAGCCTTCTAGCTATTCGTGATGTGTGAGAATCAATGATTAGTGAGAAAGAGTTTTTAAAGTTTTATACTCCCATTTCAAAATCCCTTAACTTAAAATTTCAAAAGTTAGGACTGTCTTGATTATATGGAATGGTACCTCTACCTGCATGCCAAATTTCAATTTCTTACCTTCCCTTAGAGATTTAAAAACATACCCTCTGATGTACAATTATGCCAAATGTTATCCTTCTAGCTATACGGAAAGTGGGAGAGTTAGAAGTCGATCCATGACGAATTTATAACGTTCCCGATTTACCTTAACTTGATATGTCATGATTCTCTCTCATACAAAGTTGCCAAATTCCTAGTCTAACAAAAGTAGGGCTACACGAACATTAAATGAATTGCATTTTCTCCGGCTCAATACTACTTAAGTTATTATATTACATCCCTTGCGTGAATTTGCCCATTTCATAAATCAGGTACATTTTTGCCCATTCCATCAATTAGACCTTCATGACCATTACACAAACTTGACAAAAAATTTTATAGTTCATTAATTGTGCAAGTCTTGTGCTGTTAGATCATAAACTGGGCAGCTCCAATCGTGATCGTTATGTGTTTTTGCCCTTTCCTTGAAGTGGTCAGTGAAGAATAGGTTTGATCTTTAAGTTAATTTAACTTTTAATAGTTTTGAGTATAAGTTAATAGCCAACTTTAAATATATTGTAATATAGTAATATTTCCTACAAGCCAATTACCTGATTGTTTGAACGTGAAACTACTACACAAAGTTTGTCCTTCAAACAAAAGTAGTAAAGTTTAAAGCTACCTTATTTCATTATAATCATTGAAATTTCAATATCATTTTTAAAACCGTATACATTCTAAGAGCTCACTTAAAATATTGTAATAATATAGTATTACTGCCTACTTTTCCACCCAAATGATCACTTGAATGTAAAACTACAACACACAATTTATCGTTCAAACAAATGTAATCTAGTTTTAAGTTATAGTTATTGAACTTTCAGTATAATTTGGTTTCTACAACCATATACAATCTGGTAGCCAACTTTAAATTTATTGTAGTCTGGACAGAATGTAAACAAAATGGGTGATGGCTTCGTACTTTAATATATTAAAGATTATATTAGTAATTATACAATATTCTTCGCCCAAGTGAGGTATAATACTTAACTATTTTCAAACAATACATATTTTATTCACCAGAAACATATTTTGGTATAAGAATATTGAAAGAAACCGTTAAATCTGTCGCCTTACACACAATCAAGCAGACGGCAAACTTGATCGTCACGCTTTCGTCCTTTGCGATGGATGTGTTTATGTCTATCAGTATAGTATGGATATCACTAGACTACTAACTTGATGGCCTCTTCCATGACCTGTGTCTCTTCGACTGTGTGTAGTGATTCGGGACCATCGTTAGGCAGAAGCACTTGTGGAGTGATCCCACACCTCTGCTGGATCATCTCCAACGCCTGCAGCTGTAGTTCAAGGTTTCTCTGAATCATCATATGCTTGAAAATTTCATAGTCGTTCGCTGCCCACACCTGCTCGAACAAACTCTGAAAAAAAAAGTTTGAAATGCTCAAAAGATATTAAACAATTTAAAATAGTATATTAGTTCATTAATTTATTCGAATGCATGCCCATTACCTTATAATTATCATGGCAAGCTATTAGTTCTCAAAAGGGCTTACCTTTATCTTCAATCTAAAATATACGTTAGTAAAATTGTATTAACTTAAAGTCTAAGGCTGGGTTTAAATTAGTGGATTATAGATGACTGATCGTCATCGAGTTTAGGGGGTCACTCTTCCCGTTTTTGGGGCTACTTGGGCTAGGACACCGCATCATCAGTGTATGTATTATAGGGCTACCGTCGAGGCCAGGGCTCCGGGGTTCATAAGCCATGTAGGATAACCTAGAGGTCAGTCATGCCATTGGTTAAGCATTCCTTACTATACCTCGTTCTGTCACGAGCTTCTAAGTAATTCCATTAAGTCCTTTATTATATTTTAATATTTCTCATTAACATTACCGGTACGTATTGTAATAGAACATTGTAGTACAATAAAAACCCATAAAAACCCACCAAAACATCAATTACGAACCCACACAATCAGAACCCAATCACTTCCTCCATCCTCGGCTGCAACCCTTCCTGACAATTATAGGCCCACATGGACAGAAGGGGGACAGGCTGCGACATAATCAATAAATAGTAGTGAATAGTGCGCCAAAGATTGATTCACATTATTTCCAAGAGTCAATAATTGATACATCGCTAATGGTGAACAGTAAACAATGCAAAAATTGTGATCAAACTAAAAGTTTGTATGCGTTATTCATGGATTCACAAACAACCCTTGAGTTTGAGTAGTATCAGTCAATGAGAAAGTTTGTTGAGGCTTTAGCCAATAGACAAATAAGACGGAAAATATGTTTTTTTTTTCTTCATATTTTATAAGTCTTGTGGTAGCCATACGTGTTTGTTACTACCGTATTTTATTTGTTTTAGCATCAATGACAACGATTGTAAGCATGGTTGAAAAAAGGGGAAAGAGGATTTTTTGATTCTATTATTGAGTGGCAGAGCTTTCATAATTTTCATGTCCACAATAAAGTCACAACCAGTGGCGTGCCGTCAATGGACTAGTATGACTAGGCTAATCCCAGACATTTTTAGTTTATTTATTTTGAGTTAAATTTTAACGGGAAATAAAAGCATAAAATAAAATCTATGTGAGTCTCAATTTGCGTCACAATACTCAACGATATTCTAGCTATTTGTGCGCTGCCCCCACAACCCCTTCCCACTCTACTATGACAACACACTAACATCAGAAGCGCTGTCACAATACTCAATGATATTCTCGCTGCTTGCGCGGACCCCTTCCCCTCTCCCAACTAACATCGGAAGCGCTCGAGTCTTATCGGCTCTTACCGGGGAGAGGACTAGTTGAAGCCAGCCTAGTCCGTCTCTATAATAAGATATATGCTAACACTTGGCGTTCTGTCACAGGTAAATGTAATTTTGGTTTGCTTCTTATAAGTGGTAGTGTTGTGGTTGTTAAGCTTATGTAATTGTTCCCATTGGTGAAAGAGATCTTGTGAAGTGTTAAAGTGTTCGATTGTCAATTTAGTTTGACAGTGTTTGAAAGTGTGAACTATGGAAGGGGACTCGGATTTGAAAACTGTTCCCTCACAACAAAGCTTGGGGAAGGGACCCGAGACAAGTAGCAAGGTTAGTGAAGGTAGTTCAGTGGGATGTAGCAGTGCCGATCAACTTTCTCAATGCTGTGCTCTCGACCGATTATTCGCAGTTTCGTTTGGAGCCCTCACTTTTGAAGAAGAACAGCAAGTAATAATGAAAGACATTTCTGCTAAAACAAAAATGAAAGACTATACACGTCATTTCAAAACAGAATATTATACTTCTTCGAAATGGTTAACTGCATGCAAATCAAGAAACAGTTTGTATTGTTGGCCTTGTGTTTTGTTCGAAACAAATCAGGGAGTGTGGAATAATAACGGATTTTGTGATATCAGCAATTTTCACAAAGCCAAGATACGCCATGTAAAGACTCACTCACGCCTATCTGCAATAACTAAATTAAAAACTTTCGGGAAAACCAGAATAGATTTTAAACTGAGTGAGCAAAAAAGGTTAGACGTTTTAAAACATAATGCAGAGGTTGATTCAAACCGGGAACTAATGAAACGATTAATTGATGTGTGCTGTTTTTTGGCTAAGCAAGAGCTACCATTCAGAGGTCACAACGAACGGGAAGATTCCCTTAACCGGGAAATTACATTGAACTAACGCAGTTACTTTCTAAGTACGATAGTAAATTGGATTTTCATCTCCAGAGTAGGGGAGCGTTTAAAGGAACCTCCAACAAAATTCAAAACGACATCATTGAATGTGCTGGTGATGTAATTTTGCATTTTTTTCTAGCAATAATGTTGGATGAAACTACGGACATTGCAAAGCTCTCTCAACTTTTGACAGTCCTTAGATATGTGAAAGATGGCCAAATATATTAAATATTTATTGGTTTTTTAGATGTCAGCAGTGATCGCACTGCAATTATTTTAAGTGAGCATGTTTTTCGAATCCTTTCGAGTTTCAATTGTGAGCAAAAACTTGTAGCACTAGCGTATGATGGAGCCGCTACATTTTCTGGACATTTAAATGGTGTACAAACGCTTGTGAAAAAGAGGTGCCCAGGTGCACTCTTCATCCCTGTTATGCTCACAAACTCAATCTAGTTCTTTCACAGTCTGTGAATCATATAACAGAATCCAAGATATTTTTTAAGATATTGAATGGCATTCTAAATTTCTTTTCACATTCATTGAAATGCATTAACGCTCTTAATCAATCTGAGGTAAAGAAGCGGTTTCCAACAGTTGTCAATACAAGGTGGAATTATAGTTCCAGAATTGTGAACATGGTGAATGAAAATAAAACAGAACTCATACAGTTTTTTGAGAATATTGCTGAAAATCCATATAGTTGGGATACTGATGCTTTCGTGACTGCTAAAGGGTATGCGTCATCATTGAGAGATTTCTATTTCGCCTTTCTACTGAAGGTTTTCAGCAACATTTTTTCTCTCACCGACACATTATTCAAAATTCTTCAAACCAAAACTTTCGATGTGAAATACTGCATCGATAAAGTAAAAGAGACGATTTCTCACCTCAAAGATGCTAGAAACGACTTTGAAGAGACGTATAGAAAATTAGAAGATGATGACAACGTGGAAGCTCCTAAGAAGAGACGTAGAGAAGATGGCTCATTGAATCCAAGAAATAAATATGTGCGTCTTTATAATTAAATTATTGACACCATGGTTGGACAAATGGAGCTGAGGTTTCAAGATCTAATGAGCTGCAATTTATTGAGCTGCTAGATTCAAAAAAATTTCAAAGCTTCAAATCTCGATTTCCTGAAAGTTTATGACTTCTCTTGTTTGAAACGTATTAAGACGACTGTGCGTAACACCCAGTGTGAGAATAGGCTCTCCACACTTTCTCTGTTGTTGTCAGTCAAAATAGGCTTGCTAGATGAACTGCAGAGTCAAAAATCATTCTACGACGCTTTTATCGACAAATTCATTCAGAAAGGTGACAGAAGGATTACACTAATATACCAATAAAGGTAAGATTCAACTATTAATTTTTTATTTAATTGATTAATTATTTATATGTTTATTTTTTCCATGTTTTGGTTTTATTTATTTATTTGTTTGTTTATTCCATGTTTAAATATTGTGAATCAGTTGGAGGGAGATAAATTGCCTACCCTATGACCTGTAAAAGTGTATTTGCTAAGTTAACATATTGTACATTATATGAAGAGTATTCCTCTTTAACCCCATAATGAAAGTGTTTCCAAACCTAGTCCTCTTTGAGAAAAGTCACCGCACGCCACTGGTCACAACCAAATATAAATAAAATTGTATGTAATAGTACGTGCATCACTTTAACTACCTGGGTTAATTTTATATTGTTAAATATTACGGTATCATGAACATTATGTATTTAGCGAGCGCTGGATTAAAGAAAATCTCTGGATTCTCTCTTCAAGTAGGCCTAGCTACTTAAATGTGTATAGATATAGTGTTTTTTAACTTAAAAAAATGCAATTATAGTTTAGGAGGTTTTTAATTTGTATGTGTGTATGAGTATGTACGGTAGGCATGTATGTTATTCATGTGTATTCGTTCTATGCCCAACCTCCCAAATCTTTCACCCTATTTTATATTAATTTCATGCTGTATAGATTTATCACCCCTTTTCTTTATCCCACACTGCCACCGCTCTCTAAAATCCTGAGAGCTACTGTTATTTTTTTCTATTTATCTTATTGTAAACTTGCCTTTATATTCTTTCAATTATCATTTGCTGATGATCTGTATCATTTGTAAAATTACCTAATGGCGTATTCAAATGTTTAGTAAATAAATATATAAATAAATTACTTGAGAAAGTGAATAGTTAAGTACTACTTCAAATATAAGAATATTGAAATGTAAAAATATAAACCCTTAAGAAAGGCAACAAAGACAACAAAGGAGTAATATTAATGACAACACACAGGTGTACTAACTTAGCTTTCAACAACAGATAAAGCAATCATTATTGTCATATAACACTCGCCCCCACCCAAGTGATCTCAATTTTAACTTTCTGTTCATTCATCCAAAACATCTTCTGGCTGTTGGTGAAGAACTGTAGATTCAAACTTTAGTAAGCACAACTGCTTACCTTTTGTTTGATGATATGAACATGTTCCAATAAAAACATCCTTCCTCTAAATTTTCTCTAATGATTTATGTCTTCCACTAAAACTAAGTTATGGGCTTTTCGCTATTTTTATTGCGCTGGCACTCTCTACCAACAACTTTGTAGTCTTCTTGACAGAGGTAATTTCTTTAAACAATCGTTCAACCAATTTTGAGTTTCTTGATGTCCTCGCAGCTATCTAATCAGTTTCGTTAGTGGAGACTGGAGAAAGCAAATTGTTGACTGCTTCCAGCTGAACTATGTTATTGCTACCACTGATTATAAGTAACCGTTCCTATCCTAAAGATACAAGTTTCATCTCCGGCGAAATACTCATTACTCTAAAACTTAAGGGGGGAGTCAACTATAAATGAGCGAAACACGACACGTCATTATCCTTTATCAAACAGTCAATGGTTAAAATATGAATTTTAGATAATATAATATTAATATAATATAATAAACACTCCCTTTTACTATTGTTCTTAGTTTAAATCTAACATGTTTAAACACTCTTACATGATTATTTTGATAAAAGAAAAAAATTAACTTTTGTTTTCTTTGGTCACAATTTTTAGAAACTATTCTTGTACTCAAACTAGGGTTAAATCAGTATTTTTTAAAATTATACTTTTACATTTTTAATCAAGAAATAATATGCTATCTATAAGTCAAAACCATTTTTTATTAAACTCTGGTTGTAGTTTAAAATAGTACAACATTCTACAACCATAAAATATTAGCTTTATATGATTAAAAACACTTGGACAGCATTTTCCCAACTTGCCTCTCCTTCACATCCTTTTATTTACATTTGCGTCAAAACCCATTTTTTGTCCCACTAACCTGTCTCTTTTTGGGTGATAGTTCTACAAACTTTAAATATACACTTCAATCAACCATTTACAGTGTTTCCAGTAAAAAGTGTAGACAATAAATAAGAAATTCTATAAAGTGGTGGTACTGAATAGTGTTGGACTAATCCACGCCCCTCTTGTTTACTCTCTCTCATCTTTCTACCAACATCATTATTAATTTGTTTTATCACCGCGTCTTATTACTCGTTCGGGATAAAAGCCTATGTAATAATTACACTAATGTGTTAGGGAATAGGAAGGTTTAAGTTAAAGTAAGTTCACTCGCATATGTGTGGAAAATCCTTTAGGAAAGAAAACTCAATGCACCCGATCTCCTCATCCTCGGCAGCCCAGTTTAACACGAAAGTAGCACGTTAGACCATGCGGCCACCGAAGTGGGTTATTACATACATACCGGTATATGATTAATCATGCCGTTCCCTAACCAGGTAGGCAAGACGCTGTGCAGATAGCTCAAAAACAACGCTGTAATTAATCCATCCTCACTAACATTCTCCACACTTCCCGACTCTTGCATACTCCCTGCGCATCAACAACATCGTTGCTGGACATCATACGTAGCCATTTTAATCCATAAGGAATGCTCTATAGCCTGTGAAAAATAATTGAAAACGAACAAGTTATGACTTTTTCAAACCCTTCAGTCTTTCAGTGGCCACTCTTTTTTAAGAACAGCTTATATTTATATATTTAAGGAACTACATTTCATGAAAAGAGCCGCCATTTTTCTGGCTAGGAGCCACACGTTCCCTACCCTTGATATATAGTTCATAGAAATAATGATGCGATACTCACGTTCACATAATGCAAGTCCAAAATAAAAGTTAAATTTATCCAACATTATAGAAAAGGTGTAGAGCACTGTTATAAAGAAAATTATCACTTTTCTATTAGGTCTATATTCTTTCTCTATGCTGCTATGAGCCCTCGTCAAAAAGACGACTGAAATATATAGCCTTGCTTGACCAACCTTGTATTCAATAATTATTTATTTACATTAAAAATAAATGTCACATTAAAAGTAGAAAATACGACACTCTGTATCTAAGGATTCAACTGACCATTGGGGGACAGTAGATGATCAGGCTCAAATATACTGATTGTGATAAAAAAAAAATTAGCCCATTAGCTTTAACACAAGGTCTATTTAAAAAATTAATCTTAACCTCCCTTCCGCCCCCAATGATTCTAAACAAGATTTAAATCTCAAATTCACTGTCACCGAAAAATGTCATTTCTGCCCACATTTTAGTTTTAAATGATATTATTTGCAGATACTTAAAATACGTTTTAGTCCATATTAAAAATAAATTTACTAGAGTAAACTCCTATAGATAATTTTATATGCATTTATATGGACGATAATACATCCTTGCTTTGAGAAAAATGCCAACAAAATTACCTTCCACCGGGGTCATTCGATCTTGGAGGGGTTTTACCTCAATCTATCATTAATAATTTATCAATTGTAATGGATTTTTAAGGAGTCAATTTTTTAACCTCTTCCACACCCTTAAAGACCCTGTAACTGGTAAGAACAAAGATTTAAACTTAACGTATAGTTACAACGAGAGAAAACAAAATAACACTAAATATTGTTTTTATGTATTCTCACATTTTATAAAATTGCTAATTTAACAATTTTAAAATTTCGCAGTCTATAAAAAGTGTTTTAAAAAAACATATTCTACAGAAAAAAAAAGAGGTACCTTAAAAAGTGAGGGCCTATAAATTCTTGAAGTTGGCCCCGAGAGAAACCAACACAAAATTAACTATGGGAATACACATATTTGGTTGATAGATTTTATTTGATCATAATTTAAAACAATGGCGTTTTAACGTTTTAATCTATTAATTAATCTATCAATTAATTCGAATAAGATTTGAAATTTGACCTCAATGTTAGTGAAAGAAGTAAAATGTATTTTAGTTTTCTATGTCTTCATTAAACAATATATTATGTTGGGAAGTTCTGGTTCGTCGCGATGAGCGTCGCTTGAAGTTACACCGTTTAATTAGCTGGTAATTGCCCCGTGGTCGACCACTAATTAAATCGGTATGGTTTTTTGATGTTGTGAGTTAATTGGTATTTATAGCCCTGTGATCGAGCGCCAATTAAAGAGTTATTGTTTAATTAATATATTATATAATTAATACACACTTATTATGTTGACATGTTTTTATTTTTAAATCTCAGTTTGTTTCTAGAGAAAATAGATCATGTCGTCGAAATATATACGCGGCCTATTGTAGGGATCGCGGACAGGAGCTGTGCTAGTGACTAGTGAGTAGTGAGCAGTACTGGACGCCAAGTGAGGTTCAATTGCACCATCTTTCGTATATATCCATTGCTCATGGAAGCTTCGAGAAGGTCGTGTTATAAAAAATTAAAATACAAGACAAAAACATCTCGGTGTCACTAGAAGCTTCGGGAGCCGGAAAATGACTCAAGTTACATTTTAAAATCTCTATTCGAACCTTCGAGAAGAGGAAGTTATTATTTAAAATCTTAAATTGTCAACCTGACTTGGCTGGTATACTCTGACGTCACTTACAGTAGCGTGTACCTTCTTAGAAGAAGAAGTGCTTTAAGCGCCATGTAATATATAATTTAAAGAAAATAAAATACGTTTATAAAATTAGGACGATATTATTGTCAATGCTCTCACATATTCTTTAGGGGTAAATCAATAACATTACAATGTGCACTAAAGTAGATAACTTCCTTAGAATAATTTGATAATAATTGTCTTCTTTGGTCTTATTCTGAACTAAGAATATTTGGTTCGATTCCCTGCATGTTCGATAAAATTATCATTGATAAAATTGGGATTTTCCTCTCGCAGTGACAATTTGACAGCTGGGGGTCTCATTGTGACTTCACAGCTGTCACTTATTGCAGACTAGTCGGAAACAAGGACCTAAGTACGCATTTCTTAGTACGCGATAAACATCTAAAGAAGAACGAAAACACCCACCCTCTAAAAAAAAACTAGCTCGTAATGATAATTGACAATAATATTACCTGCCACGGGGGCTATTCGTTCTTGGATAGGTTGGAGCGGGGTTAGTTCAACCCACTCTATCATAATTGATCACTTAAAATTGAAGTCAATTTTTCAACCACTGGAACACCCGTAAATAAATTTACAACAAAGTTGAAAATTAATAAATATTTAGAAACTATAGCCTTTTTTTTCGGTAAGCATTAATTTTATTTCAATATGTTTTAGTATTATCTTATATTTTTGATAATAAAATATCATAATTTATGGTTTCAAATTACAAGACTTGACCCATGAATATTACAGAAGTTTTTTTTGTAATCCTTCCACAGTCAGATATTGTAATTTTTCTACGGCTCTCTTACTACTGACCGCTAATAATTCTTAAAGTTAAATAGTAGATAGTAGCGTTATCATTGTAAATACAGTAGCTCTCTAACCTGGTGGAAGCGGATCTGCATTCCTCCAGGAACAGTCTTGCTACAAGCAGACTCAAACTGCTCTGGAGTGATACCGATATCTTCCATGTAGCTCCCCAGCATTGAATCTACCTGCACAAGAATACGACAATGTAATGTAATGCAATATAAAATAACTTTCCCCACAACATATAGTGAGGTGAGCTTTTGGTGGGTCCTAATTTAGAAATAGACGCGTATAATAATCTAAGTTTTTACTTCAAAAAGTGTTATGCTTTTGACATAAAATATAGGTTGTGTAATGTAATTGATTTGCCCCTGAAAAGTATGTGAAAGCATTGACAATAATATCGTCCTAATTTTATAAACGTATTTAATTTTATTTAAATTATATAGTATATTAAATGGCGCTTAAAGCACTTCTTCTTCTAAGAAGGCAAAAGCCACTGATCAGTGACGTCACGCACGTGACATTAGTCAAGTCAGGTTGACAATATATATATTTCAAATAATAACTTCCTCTTCTCGAAGGTTCGAAGAGAGATTTTAAAATGTAACTCGAGTCAGTTTCCGGCTCTAGAACCTCCCAGTAAAACAGAGATGTTTTTGTCTTGTATTTTGTTTTTCTAAACTAAACCTTCTCGAAGCTTCCATGAGCAAGGGATATATACGAAGAATGGTGCAACGTAAAGGCAGTTGGTGTCCAGAACTGACATAACTCACTTGGGCACTTGGCGTCCAGCAACACCTGTCCGCGCTCATACAATAGGCCGCGTATATATTTCAACGACATGATCTATTTTCTCATTAAATAAACAGATTCAGAAATAAAAAACATGTCAAAATAATAAGTGTGTATTAATTATAATTCTTTAATTGGCGCTCGATCACGGGGCTATAAATACCAATTAACTCACAACATCAAAAAACCGGACTGATTTAATTAGTGCTCGACCACGGGGCAATTACCAGCTAATCAAACGGTGTAACTTCAATCGACGCTCAATGCGCCAAACCAGAACACTTCAACTGGCGTCCATCGCGGGGCAGTAATATTCCAGAACATCACAATTGGCGCACAACGTAGGGACCCGTAAATTCAAGAACACTTCAGTTGGATCTATAACCTACTGCCGTATTTTGTAATTAGATTAACGACTATTTTATAATCAATAAGCATTTATACATTTTACATTTATATATATACATTATTAATTAGTTTCATTAAATTATGTATTATTATTTAAATGTTGCAATAGAACAATTATATACAATTTCGTTTCTTTAATCCTTAAGTCTGACACATCTTATTGGGTTGTTTTTTTGTGCAGATACCTAGGTCTTCATATTATTTCTCTCACCCTTGGCTAGAAAGAAATGTTATATTCATAAAATTCATATTCATATTGTGAAACCAATACTACTTTTTAATAATTATCAACGTATTCTGAAAATTGAAAAATTACACCTGAACACGGCACGTACCGATTTCCTTTGGCTGTGACCGGAAGTGAAAAGATATCCATGGCAACTCACTCCATCCGCCTAGTAGGCACATATGTTTACAGAGGTGCCCTGGCCGCTGGTGTTGGCATCTTGCGGAGATTACAGTCTTACCCACGTCTCGAACCACCGACGTACGTCACTACGCATATCTGTCCAGAAAAAACGTTCTCGTAGCCATTCAAATGTTTTGGTAACTCCTAGGTGAGCTCCTGAATTGTCGTTTCTATGATACTAGTCTAATATTTATTTCAATAAGCTAGAGGGCACTACCGCTTGGGGCTTAGCCTGATCTATGGCATGATCTACCACGTAGAGCACTCCTTTTTCACTTAACTGGTGTTTAATTAATATCCATAGATACTGAGAAGACCTTGGAAGCCCTATTCCATCAATCGTGTTTTGGCGTAATAGGTCCATGATTGTTCCGCACACCCCATCTTCCTGTTGTGACACCGTGATGGCGCACTCTTTTGGCTGATCTCTTCCCGTTCTTGGCCTTTTGGGGCCCGTTCTGACGTCCCTGAACACACTTGAAGAAAGTCACTCGCTGCCACATTTGAGCCACATTGCTCACATGAATGTGGTGACAGCCCATCCGCATTTCCATGCTGCACGCCTGCACTGTAAATCACTTCCATATCAAACTCAGCCAACTGTTCCAGCCATCTAGCGACTTGTCCCTCTGACTCACAAAAACTCTTCAACCAACGAAGGCTGTTGTGGTACGTATGCACCGTAAAATGAGCTCCACTGAGATACGCGTGGAAATGTTGACACACGTTGACTAGAGCGAGAAGTTATCTCCACGTTGCACAGTACCTTCGCTCTTGCTTTGTTAATGCACGGCTGAAATACGCGACTATCCACTCTGTGCCCTCTTGTATCTGGCTTAGGACTCCTCCAATACCCGTCGCACTCACATCAGTGTCTACAATAAATGGTTCATGTGGTCTTGGATACGCTAGGATGGGAGCCATTATTAGACTTTGTTTCAACTTTCGGAAAGCCCTGTCACACTCCTCTGTCCATCTAAACCATTCGCCCTTGTTCATTAACCTATGTAGAGGGTCTGCGATAGTTGCAAACACTTTTATAAACCGACGGTAGTAGCTTGCCGTTCCCAAAAAAAAGCTCTCAATTCTGTCAGGTTTGTGGGTTCAGGCCACTTACGCACTGCACTTTTTTTCAGGGTCCGTTGAAACGCCACACTCACTCACCAAGTGTCCCAAGTATTCCACTTGTTTGTGAAACAATTTACACTTCCCAGCGTTAACCTTTAAACTGGCCTCGTGTAAACGATCGAAAACAGCTGACAGCTACTGTAAATGTTCCCTAAGTTCCTACCAAACACTATCACATCATATAGAAATACCAGCGTACTCTCCCCCTGTAACCACTCCAGTACCACCTCCATTAGCCTCTGAAAATTTGCTGGTCCATTACACAGGTCAAACGGAAGAACATTTAACTCAAAAAGCCCCGTACCCTCCGAGAAATCTGTCTTCAGGCGATCTTCTGGGGCTAATTCACATTGGCAATAGCCTGACTGTAGATCTAGTGAACTAACTAATTGGGCCCCTAATAACGAGTCTAGCACGACATCGATTCTTGGTTGAGAGTAACTGTCTTTAATTGCCACATCATTCAACTTCCTGAAGTCTACACAAAAACGTAAGGAATCATCTTTCTTCCGGGCTAACACTACTGAGGAGCAACATGGAGATGTTGACGGCCTTATTATTCCTGTCTCAGCTATCCTTCTTACCTCCCTTTCAGCCTCTTCTCTTTTGTGTATGGACGTGCGCCGTGGGTTCTGACAAATTGTATGTACTGTCCCTGTATGAATTTGATGGGGTAGTACCGAAGTGTGGCCGTATTCCTCGTTTCCTATAGCTACTGCCCCGTGATAGCGATTGATGTAGACCTTGACCTGTTTCAGTTCATCCGTAGTCAAATGTTTATTTGCTTCCAACCAGTCAAACTCTTCGGCCACTGACGTTTCTATTACTTCCGCACACACCACAGAACATACTGAAGCAATCTCTTCGCGAGTTCCTTTGTATAAGGTCACGGCTAAACCCCTGGGTTTCTCAACAATATTGCCCCTTCATCCCTTACACCACCAAACGCGTTGTCAGAAGTGCATATTTTTCATCACACTGTGGATTAGGTTCAATAAATCGTATTTGGGCGAATGGGTCCCCCGGAACGATAACACAACATCGAACCCCGTCCGTCCTGGAATAACCCTTGTATCGCTTAGTTCTACCCGCACTTGCTTTACCCCAGCTCCGGGATTAGTTCCACTCCGATTATCACTTGGTCTTCATAGGGTTGTATCTGGCATTTTGTCTTATGAAGAAAATCGCAGCCTAGCACACACTCTTCCAAAAGACTGGAGCACACACTCACCTTCGTTTCCAAAGATGTACGTCCAACTCTTATTTTCACTACTCCTACTCCCTTCACTTGCGGGGTTCTGAGTTCACTTGTGAAATAACCATTGATGTGGGTTGTAGTTGACCAGATCCAACTCGCCCCCATATAACCTCTCGCAGGAAACAACGTGATGAACCTGTGTCCAGGAGGCAATCTGTCGTAAATCCGTTTATGATCGCTCTGACATGTACTACTGGAGTGTCACTCTTACTTCCCTTGAGCTGATCTAACTCCTCGGTGGGCTAGACTGGGCATTTGGGACTTGACCTGGTCCTATTTAGTTTTTCAAGACGTTGTATGACCTCTTTCCCCTTCCTTCTTTTATATTACATCGTGAGGGACATTCCCGCCGTAAGTGCCCCAACCCATCACACTCAAAACAACGAGGATCATGACGTCGATTCAAGCTGGAGCCTGAATTTATGGTTTGTAAACCGGTTTCTTTGCGTGATACTACTGTACTCCCTGCATGCTTCTATAGTGACGTGGATATAGCGGAACGGGGATATTCCTCATCCTTATACCGTACCCATCGTTGCTGTATGGCCAACACTTCTACCCTATTGGTAAGTTGTTCTAGCTTCTCACAAAAATTATCATCCTTTTTCTTCAATGCCAACCCTCCTATTTCTTCTCGTGAATGGCTAACCGTAATGATCTGCCCACCTCACCTTTCCTCTGGACAAACCCCTGCTGGTGTGAGCGTCGGCGGACTCGTAGATGTGACATGACGGGTGTCCTCCAAATCTCGCTGCACTTTTATCGCCTGCTGAGCCGTAACTACTGCATCCCTAAGGTGGCTGAGGTCCTTCTCTTCTGCTACGTGAACATTTCTCAACCCGCGTAGAAACTGACGCACCAGTTGTTTCTCACACGTGATCTCACTATACTCTGTGAACGCTCACGCACCTAGGGCCCTCAGGACCACCACAAACAACGCAAAAGTCTCTTATCTTTTTTTGTCGATGTGTTCAAAAGATGGCCCCCACATTGTCCTCATCTGGTGCAAATGCATCCTAGAGCCTTGGCGATAAGTTTTCAGGTCTCCCGCGTAGCCGCGGGCAAGAACGAAAACGTGGTCAGTGCCCCACTGTCCAAACAAAGAGGTAACAATTCCAACTTCCGCAGGTCCAAACTAAAATTATCCGGTAGTCAGAATACATTACCCGTAGCTGAAACTCAGTCCAGTTTGTCCCAGAAAACATTGCCACTGGTACGTTTGCCATTATTCTTTATTAATAGTACCTAGTAGTAGTTTAACCATAGCCTCCTCTGCCACTACTGAATATCCAGCCTATAATATATATGTACACTCCCTACTGACACACGCGTCCTCTCACTCCCCTGACGCCACTGGATATTAGGCGTATGAAAAAAGCATGTAAATATATGTACACTCCCTATTGATACACGCGTCCTCTGACGTCACTGAATAATTCCGGTGTAGACGGTGGGGGCTAAGTTGCGGCTAGTCACCATAGTCTAGGTGGACTACAACTCCCGAGTTTACGTACCACTCGTATTTATACTGGCTCGTACTTCACCCGGTGGGTACCACACACTGCCCCTATCATGCCCGGCTGGTACCACGCACGGCTGGTACCACTCATGGCCAGGGTCACGCCATGCTTGTACCACACACGGCCAGTGTCACGCCCTCCTTGTACCACGCACGGCCAGTGTCACGCCCTGCTTGTACCACACACGGCCAGTGTCACGTCCTGCTTGTACCATGCACGGTTGGTACCACACACGGTCCGGGTCACGCCCAGCTTGCACCACGCACGGCTGGTACTACACACATCGCGTACCACTCACTGCTGTCACCAAAAACTCATAGGGATCCAAGCGATACATCGACGTTAATATCGATGTTTAGATGAGCGATACATCGACGACAAAATGTCTAAACATTGATATGGTTCAATCATCTCCCTTCCTACATTCATTCATACCGTTTGTGGATGTTTTGCTGTCAACAGGCGTTGACTTGACCTAACCTAAAAGTGCTTGGTTCGCCGTTTTGAGTGGTTTTTAAACTTCAGGTACTAACACAAAGCATAACCAAATCTAATTCTATGTTTGACTCAAAGTAGTAATTAGGTTTGTCTTGTCACATTACGTTCAGTCATTATTCTTCTCAATGCCCATTATATTTACCATTTTGTCAACCTGTAAACGAAACCGTTTACTTAATTTCCTTGCAGTAGGTTTTTACTTGTGCCTAAGATGTGGTCCAGGCCATCCTACTACAGACAACGGCGTTATTCGACTGATGTTGCCACTTGTCACCCGTTCAGCCAAAGTAACTTTACTTTACTGCACTCTGTAGCACCTCTATCTACTGTATATCTAAAATTAACCGTTTGTCACTCAAACATCGGTCACGAAGGAGTGACAATCAAACAAAATCCACAACTGCAAATTCTTCTACATTTCAGTTGAGAACATTGTTCATAACACTTATCATGATGATATTAACATGACCATCTTCATCACCTACGTCACGGTCTTATTTGGAAGCAGTCACAAGCAGTGTCATCACCAACAATATTGTCACCAACAGTGTCGTCACCAACAGTGTAGTAACCTGCTTCGGTGGCTGCATGGTCTAAGGCACTACTCTCGCAGTAGACTAGCCTGCCAATGATGGGGAGATTGGGGTTCAAATTTCGGTTGGGTGTACTGAAGGTTGTTTTCTCAAATAGTTTTCCACTATCCTTCCAAGTAAATGCTGGTACACCTCCTCTAAATATAACCTTCCTAATCCCTAAAATCATTAGCGTAATTAGTACATAAGCGTATAAACTGAAAGAGTAGTAAGACACAGTGCTAAAAAAAATCTGTCGTCACCAACAATGGCATCACGATCATTAATAACGTCACCAACATCATCATCCACAACAGCGTCATCAACAGCGGCGTCGTCCACAGTGTCAGACTGTCTCATTCTCGAAGCAAGTACGCTGACTCTCTTGGGAACCCTCTTCACTCACCCAACTACCCCTCAAAGCATCAAGTGCAGGCACATACACAGACTCCAACAGGACTCAAACCGAAGATTGAGACACATCAAATGGTGGTGTCCGATCTTGTTCACAAGCATCAGTAGCCACCTTCACGAACTGTCACAGTCGTCTCTAACTTTATCACACACTGCGTCATGTCTTCAATAGCTGTTCATAATGGCGTCTCCACTGATTCAACATTGACTCCCATAGAGTCCATTCTCTTTTTATAGGATACATATTTTGCTTTCTGTTGATGATATGGCTGATTTCAATTCTCCTTTTACGCTGTTCAATTAAACATGGTCTCAAACGATGTCATTTGTGATTACTTATTCTATATTTCTTGTTGTTGACTTTGTATGTCCCGCCATATTGCTGTCCAATGACATAATATAATTTTCGGTCATATAATTTTCCAAAAACGTCATTTGTTCTGTCATGGTTTTGATAAGACCTGCAAAATATTGAATATCCTCTGCTGACAAAGCCTGGAAGGTCGCGAACCGCTCACACGTCATCGTGCGTACCGCGAGTTATTTTCGGGATATTGGGGTACGTTCCTGATTAAACACGATTGAACTCGCATACTGAATATTTAAGGTTTTAATTATTAAAGATTAAATAACACTTACACTGATTAAGCTACAGTTAAACAAGTCACTAAATTAAAAACTAAGATTCATAATCAAGTCTTTAAAAATAAGCCAGTGAAAACAAATAGAATAAAATTGAATTTAATATACAGCTAATTGATAAGAATACAAAATGAGCAATTAAACATTTAAACATCAATCTCTTATAATGTGACCCTCAAAAACAAGTTATTTTAATAATCGTTTAGAAAAGTACTATCGTACGTGTAGTGAGTCACGTTAAAACTAGGAAGTGTTTTTTCTCCCTTCAAATTATTCAAAATTTCAGGCAACTTAATCACGATTAATAAGTATAAAAACATAGTGAGAACCAATCCAAATAATTTCAGTAATATTCATTATAGTTGTAATAGGGAGAACTATGAAATTATAATATGAGGAACGTACTTAGATGTTACATTTACTTAAACTGATTGGTATAACTTGTCGTCACCCAGCCAAGATTAGCAACACTTTATAAGGAAAGGAAATAAAATCAAACGAATAAGGAACGTCACTTTATTACAAACTTTTAAAACGTTAATTTTTACTTTTGTTACACTTCTTTCATATTGATAAATTTGTGATTATTGATATTATCCTGTAACCTAATTGTAATAAATTAAAACAATGTGTAACAATACAATCTTCGTATTGTTAATTGCTACCCCACCCAACCTGATTCTACACGCTTCATCACGTATAACATACTACCCGCTCCTTAATAACTCCGACGTAACCTATAATAGTACTATTCACTATTATAGCCCAATGCAGCCCAACCATCACACATCAAATAAACGTTCTTTATTCATCCAATATTGTCTATCTACAAAACGAGTTGTTCGTCACGTACCTTGAATCTCCAAGCTGACATCACTAGAATCCTGCCAAGTCAAAACGGCCCGGCTGGGTCGCGGACGACTACAAGAAATGTCCAAAGCTGTAACCGGCCCGAGAAAAACATTATGACTAAGCGACATTCCTGAGGGTCAAGCTGACAAATCACATCTGCGCAGTGTTGCCACCTGGGGGAAGACCATGGCGACCGTCTCCTAGCAACAGACGCTTCCAACGGCTGTCGAGAGAGGTCAACATCGAAGATTCATGTTTTGCTGCAATGCGTCGGCTGACGGCCAATCAGAGACCAGGAAGAAAGAAAAATGTATAATGACGTAATGTCTGTGGTTACGTGACTGGCTTGAATACGAACTTTCCCCCCTTGTTTTGTGTGCTAGATTCAGAAAGAGTATATATAAGGGTATGTAAACTGTATAGGGACAGTTTTACGACGACGAGTCTTCTCTGAGATTGCGAACCGCTCGGTATTGAATAGAGCTGTCTACTGTCTTTTTCAAGACAAATCTGCCTTTTTCAAGGCAAAACTGAGCAAGTTGCCTAGAGTTTTACACTCTATATCCCGATCACACACACGCCACTAAACTCGAGACAGACTGTCGGTGGTAATTACTGTGGTTGATACCTAACGGTGCCAACGAAGCCACAGTAGACCGTAAATCGAGACCGGCTACGAAACAATACCTCGTAGTCGGAGTCTGTCTTCCGGGACCACCATACAAAACACTCCAAGCCCACCCACACTGCACAGAGGGGGGCCAAGTAGCCCCTCCACACTAGGCGGCCCTTTTCAGGGCCACCAAATGGACTCCCCTACGATCATCCCCAGAAACCCACAACTAGCCGGCCCTTGTCAAGGCCAACAAATGGACTCACAAAATACCAACCCCAGGAAAACTCAAACAGACGACGACACCATCTACTCTTCCACAGACGCCTCGGACATGGAAACCGACATTGACGGCCAAGGGACATTTACCCTTGTAGACCAATCAGGCAGAAAAAGGAGGTTTCGTCCCTCTAGAAGACAAAACCCACAAGCCAAGAAAATCACCACCACCGCAAACAGGTTCGAACCCCTGAAAAAAGCGGCAGACACAATTGAGACAAATGACACTACCACTGCCACCACCACCACCACCACCACCACACAGACTAAACGATTCCCACCAATAGTGACGCTAGGCACGCACAATTACAAAAAAATCACGGAACTGACAAAGTCCATAAATAGTGACATCAGAATCATATACGTCAAGGATGGGCTTAAGATCCATACTAGTAGTAAAACCGACTATGACCTGGTCCAACACCTCCTCAGAGACTTGAAACAAGAGTTTCACACCTTCACACTCCCTAGGGACAAACCGGTTAAGGTGGTCATCAAGGGACTTCCCCAAACATGGCCACTGAGGACCTGGAGCATGAACTGAGGGACATGGGTTTCCCCGTCACAGACGTGAGGCAGTTCAGTAGGAAATCTTCTCCCGACAACACAACACAGACAGTGACGCTCCTCCCTACGTTCCAGGTGACTTTGTCCAAAAATTCAGAAATTAACACCATTTACCAGCTCAAATACATCAACTACACCAGGGTAAAAGTAGAGCCTTACATCCCACCACCCAACACAGTTGTTCAGTGTCACAAGTGTCAAAGATACGGACACACCAAGAACAACTGCGAAAACAATCCTAGGTGCGTAAAGTGCCTAAAGCAACATATTACCAAAGACTGCCCCAAAAAGGACTCCACCACTCCTGCCCGGTGTGTTAACTGTATGGGAAGCCACACGGCAAACTACAGTAAATGCCCGGTGTACGTAAACCTAATAGAAAAAAAGAAAAACTCAATGGTAGCGCGTTCTAGCAATCAAGCTACAACCCGGCCCACGCCCCCACCCCCAGCAGCACCCACCGGCACTCAGAACTACCCTCCAATGCGGCCAAGACCCGCCCAAAACCCACCAAAAGAGCAACAGCCAATACCAGAGGCGGCTCGGATCCACCGATCCTACGCCCAAGCAGTGCAGGGACAACACACACACGGCCCCACACAACAAGAAAACACTTCAGGGTCAGATATTAAAGACCTAATTAGGTTTCTTAAAGAATTGAATATTATAAAAATTATCACACATTTCAAACCATACCTCAACAGACTTAGGCAGGCAACAGACTCGACAGAAAAGATGGTCATCATGATCGAGGGAGTGACAGAATACTTTTTGACCCAAGATGACTAGGACGGACAAGACTTTGACTAAAGACACACTACGCGTTTTTATATGGAACGCGAACGGGATACTCACGCAGGCAAAAGAATTAGAGGAACTTTTCAAAACATACGGGATAGATATAGCACTAATAAATGAAACCCATCTAAATCAGAACAAAATAATTAACTTCTACGGGTACGAAATCTACAGAACTGACAGGCCCAATGGAAGGGGAGGGGAACAGCAGTACTCATTAAGAATAATATACCACACTACCAACACAACTTCCAATCCTTAGAAAACATAGAAGCAACTGCAGTCAAAGTCAACACAAAGAGCGGGAGTGTCTTGTTCGCGGCCATATACAAACCACCGACTAAAAACATACTTCAACAAGACTTAGACGAACTTACTGACTTCGACAAAATGTTTTTAGCAGGGGACATGAACAGTAAACACACAAACTGGAATAGCAGACTAACAAACAGGGATGGACGGGCACTAAACGACCACGCAGACACTAAGGGCTACACAATTGTCGGTCCTGGCGAACCAACATACTACCCCTCAAACCCACTACACAGACCCGACGTTATAGACGTGGTCTTAAACAATATAGGGGTGACGGCAGAAGAGTTAACTGTTCTCAAGGAACTGGACTCTGACCATAACCCTATATTGTGCGAGATCACAACAAACACCACTATAGAGATAAAGGGACTAAATAAAACCAAAACCACGAGCGACTGGGAAGGTTTTACAAACACACTAAACGAAACACTACCCGACAATATCAGTATCACGACCACGGAAGAAGCAGACACCACCCTCCAGCTCTTTACAACAACAGTGCAGGAAGCTTACAGAAACAACACCAAAACAGAACAGGAGAAACAAGACTTGCGAGGCCAGAACCCGGACCTTGACTTTCTTTTCGCCCAGAAGAGAGAGGCAAGGAGGGACTGGCAGACGTATAGAACACCACAACACAGAACAGCCTACAACAGGCTTACAGCCCAAGTTAGACGCAGGGTAAAAACAATCAGACTCAACAATTGGAACACTTACATAACAGATGCTGCCTTGGACTCCAGTAAAACCTGGATAGTAGCAAAACAACTAAAATCAACAAACAAAAAACGGTCAGTACCAGCAATACACGGGGAACACGGTATGGCATACCTAAGCTCAGAGAAAGCGGAAGCCATAGCAGTGACACTAGAAAAGCAATTCACACCAAACCAAATTCCAAAAGACCCAGATTTCGTCAGGGATGCACAAAGAACAGTAAGAGAATACCTATTTAGACCTATAGTGTCGCGGGTTGATCCAATAACACTCGACGAATTAACAAACACAGTGAAAAACTTGCCAAAAAACAAATCGCCAGGACACGACAAACTTACAAACGAAACCATACAAAAGCTACCACCAAGGGCAATACACACACTACTAACAATATACAACGCACTACTAACACTTTGTCACTTCCCAGACGCATGGAAACTGGCGAGAGTCATAACACTTCCCAAACCAGGAAAGGACCCAATGTTTCCACAAAACAGAAGGCCAATCAGTCTCCTCACCAACTTGAGCAAAATCTTTGAAAAATTAGTTTTAAAAAGAGTAAATGACTTTAGCGAAAGAAATGGAATCATCCCAAACTTACAGTTCGGTTTCAGACAAAAACATTCAACAATCTACCCTGTACTAAACCTAATAGAAGACGCCACAGAAGCTTTTTCAAAAAAACAACACACAATAGCAATATTCCTAGATGTAGAAAAAGCATTCGATAGAGTCTGGCATATAGGACTAATTCTAAAATTAATCAAATTTAATTACCCACAATGGATCATTCATATTATCGCCAGTTTCCTTGCTCGAAGAAAGTTCCAAGTGATCATGGACGGTACTAAATCACCAATACACAACATAAGGGCAGGGGTGCCTCAGGGATCTGCACTTGCACCACACCTCTATAGTATATACATTGCGGATATACCAACCCACCCCCAAATAAAAGTCAGACTTTTTGCCGATGACACCATGTTATACACCACTTGCAAAAACATAAACTACGCCAGTCTAGCAATGCAGAGATACTTAGTAAATCTGCAAGACTGGCTTACAAAATGGAGGATTAAAGTAAACCCTACAAAATCGTCAGCCCTAATCATAAGCCGAGGAAATAAGCAACTCCCAGCACCTCTCACTCTATTTGACTCAGAAATACCAGTAAATAAGGAAACAAAATACCTAGGCACAACAATAGATTCAAAGTTAACCTGGAGAAGCCATATTGATAGCACCAACAAAAAAGTAATGGGAAGATATATTCAATTGTACTCCTTATTTAAATGCAGGGAACTAAATATCCACACAAAAATAATACTATACAAAACAATAATACAACCTATAATACTATATAACTGCGTGGCATGGAGCTATGGAGCAACAGATACAACTAAACGGCTACAAACCACACAAAACAGAATACTCAGAACAATCACGGGGGCACCCTGGCGCACAAGAACCACTGACCTACACACACTGACCAACTGCAGACAGCTACAGGAAATCTACAAAGACCGCAACAAAAGACTATACGAACAGACAGAGTTACACACGAACGAAATAGTCAGGAACTTAGGACGCTACGACCCCACAGAGGACAGGTTCTACAAACGACCGAGACTGGCTTAGTATAGACATAGCTAGATATAGTTAGATATAGTAAAAAAATAAAAAAAAAATAATAATAATAATATAACAATACTAACGCTGGATGTAAATCCCTAGATTGTATAAACAACAACTTTTACTAACATATTTAATTAATAATAACAATAGATATAAGAAACTAAGCCAGTCAGGTAGACAGAATCATCCATAATTCACACATTTCATCCCATTACTTCCTTAGTCACGGCCGGACGCCACTGGGATAACCGCCTAGGTTGTCTACTAGCCAGAGAATAACGCTGGCGCCGGGGGCGGCCCCAGATGGGGAATGGAAATGTATCCACCTCACTCCTAATCCCAAGAAAGAAAATCCTACCCCAAAAAGCAACTCTTTTTAACCTTTGCCACCGCCGGACTCCACTGGGATAACCGACTAGGTCAAACTTCTAGCCAGAGAATAACGCGGGCGCCACTGTCGGCCCCAGATGGGGAATGGATATGTAACCATCCACGTCAAACCTATTCCCTACAGTCAAGTTAAACCATTCGATCCTCCTCCTGGAAATCGACTCACGAAATCACACACAACACACCATCATACCTTAAACACACCTTCCCACATCCCAAGAAAAGAAAATCCCCCCAACTCCCGCGACCCAGCGCAATCACTCACCATCATACCTTAAACACACCTACCCACATCCCAAGAAAAGAAAATCCTCCCCAATTCCCGCGACCCAACGCAAACACTCATAACTCACCACATTCCTTAAACACACCTTCCCACATCCCAAGAAAAGAAAATCCTCCCAAATTCCCACGACCCAGCACAATCACTCACAACTCACCATCATACCTTAAGCACACCTCCCCACATCCCAAGAAAAGAAAATCCTCCCCAATTCCCGAGACCCAGCGCAATCATTCACAACTCACCATCATACCTTAAACACACCTTCCCACATCCCAAGAAAAGAAAATCCTCCCAAATTCCCACGACCCAACACAATCACAAATTGCACCTCAAAGGGTAATGTACTAATACACATGTAATTCTCTTACAGCCTCATTTCATCTGTTTCATTTCATAGGTATTAATTTCATTCACGAGGTTAAGAGTCACGACAGTGACTCGGTACTCAAACAACAAATCAGCCCTTTCATAGACAACCTGGCGTGGCATAACTGTCAAGTCAGATGTTCTATGTCGGGCAACAGCCGAAAGGCGTATAGGGACAGAGCATTGCCAGGGGGCATTGCAGACAGAGCACTGCCAGGGGGTATTGCCGACAGGTCATTGCAATATATCATTGCAACAGAGTATTGTATGACAGCGTTACGTGTATGGAGGTCCTGGAGGAGGGACCAGGGAGTTTGGACCGATGGGTATCATTAGATTTTTTTATAGAAACTGCGTTATAGGTATCAGGGTCATGGAGGATGGACCGAGAAATACGTTTAATAGAAATAAACTTTTTTATTTTGCTTATTATGTATCAGGGTCATGAAGGATAGACCGGGAAATTTAATTTATTTAATATAAATAGACTCTTTTTACTTGCATGTTAGGTTAGACCAGGCTGTAATTATGCTTTCAATATTATTAAACTGTTTATAATTTGGCGTGTCTCTAGTCAGCGCAATGGGGCGATTGCGCCTGGCTTTAGCTTTGTTTACTTTTCAAATATTGTTTAGGTGTCAGTATGATTGTCATACGTTGCAAATTGTTAGAGTTAGTTATCAACATTTTGTTGGTATACGCTATTTTTAGCGTTTTATTCTGTGTCCATTTTATTTTATCGATTTATACTTTGAGTTAATGTAAATTGATGGACTTAAGATTTCATTGAATATAATTGTTAATTAAAATTATTACCTTAAACTTTGTTGGAAAAATTTGGTGTATATTTGTTATACTATCATTCTGTAATATGATAGCAAAGACCGTAAGTCAAGTTTAAGAAGTTAGTTTTCAAGATGCAATGTTTTCTTTATGGATAGTAGCTACTAGGAAGTTTGAATTAAGGCCATTATCCTCTTGTCTATTTGGTTTTTTGAAGATGATTAAAGTATTGCTGATTTAAAATATTTGCTCTTTAATTTGTTGATGATATTTCATGAATGCACATCCCCCCTTTCCCGTAGTTTTAAGGGCCTTTCCTACAGGGACAGTGGAGGGTGTTGCAAGTGTACAAGCCCTGGATGACACACATCCGTTGATTTGCAATTAAATCTCCTAAATTATTATATTATCTCGATTTTAACACAGGTAAGATTATATAAACAATTAACTTGAATAACAAGTTTGTGCCATTAAGGCATGTACAGAAAAAAGCAGGTTTCATGCTTGCCGACTACCAGCGCCGGTCAGCGCTGACCTGCGTCTTCAATGAGTGTGTGTTTACAAATGAGACCGTTCATAGTGAAAGCAGGTTTGCGCTTATCAGCGCTGGTACTCGGCACTGACAATGAACATTTACTTCTTTTGTTAGTTGTTGGCGCCGACATATGTGTTCTTCAAGAGAATATATGGTTGCTATTGAAAGTTTGATTACTTGTGTGTTACACAGACGTCCTATATGGGACAAAAAAGAGAAAAGTCATTCCAATAGGAATATTGTCGAGAAATGCTGGATGTAAATAAGCACGGAAATGTGTATTGATGGTGAGTAATAATACATAATAAAGCTATTTTTTTATTTATTATTTAATTCATTAACCTTAACTATATGTATGCATAAATGTATAATAAATGGGTCAACAAGATAACTAAATCGCATCAACTCACAAACAATTTTCATATTTGGCAATCTTTTTCTAACGAGATAAATTGTTTTTATCGAACTTATTTTCACTATAGGCCTATAAATTATTTGTTTGGATTAGTTCTCAAGTTATTTGTTTCTACCCTTTCTCACAAAAAAAATTATCGTACTATAAACTAAAATGTATATTATGTATGTATATGTTGTATAACTCGGCAATCTGGGCAAATGCCCAGGGCGCCAAATTTTAGGAAGCGCAAAAGGAGATTTTTTTAAGACAGAATTTAAATAATTGTTATTTTTTTAAATGATTCCTTGAGTTAGGAAACAATTATACATAGGGCAAGCATAAGAACAGTTTTTTTAAATATAAACATGCTTCAGGTCATTAAATAAAGGATGATATTCGCCATAATCTTTCCTATCACGGTTTATTGGATTGGGCTTTTTCTTTTCAATTTCGAATGAAAACTATCAATAAGTAAAAACTATCAATCGGATTATTAATTGGACATCTTGAAGGCAGTAATAACATGTGACAACTAGCAGCTGCGTCTGCGTCCTCTGTGTACACTATACGAGCAGGAATTCAGCGCTGAAAACCTGTAACTAGGACTAATTGTCTTTTTCACATGTGTAAGGTATATCAATAACAATCTAGTCAAACTAATTAACCTTCTGATAGTCATTTTTATACTGTCAGTTCTTAAATTATTTTAATTATTACAAAACATATTTTTCCTTGTTAACTTGTTTTCAAACAATTTACTAGTTTATATAATTAATTCAACTAATACGTTTATTATTGATTGCATACCAATTTACCTATTATTTTTTATAAGTCATACCTTTCATACAGCCTTTAAATATTCTATGTCAAAGTTATTAAAATGTATTAATTATTTGTTATCATTTATAATGTATTAATAACTCCAATCTAGTCAAATTGCTTATTTATCCACTAATTAATTTGCTTATCAGCGAATCCTATAACCTTCTATTACTTAAAATATTTAATCA
Source organism: Timema cristinae (assembly GCA_039000515.1). Classification (NCBI taxonomy): domain Eukaryota; kingdom Metazoa; phylum Arthropoda; class Insecta; order Phasmatodea; family Timematidae; genus Timema; species Timema cristinae. The sequence goes on along the minus strand of JBCFYV010000012.1, from coordinate 62,282,730 downwards.
TCACAGTTTATTATTCTTTTCTTGTTTATCTGTTAATTTAATAAATCTAGAACATTATTATAGTAACAATCTTATTTATGAATTTTTAGAAGTGTTATTATTATTAGCACCGCGTCTTACTACCCGTTCGGGTTATACGCACTTACGCTAATGTGTAATGGTAGGGTGATTGTGAGATGAAATGAAGGACCTACAGTTTAACGTGGAATCCGAACCACGGTGGAGGCCTGGCATTCCCCACATTCACAAGATGTATTGTCATAGGTGAAGGAAGGGTTTGGCAATCAGATAAATCTGTGCCAGGACCAAGGATTGAACCCCGACCGCCAGCATAGAAGTCTGACACCTTACCCTTAGACCACCAGGTCGAAGTGTTATTGTACCTGTTTAAATTGACTTCATAAGTCGTGATAAATTAGGTCTTTCCCTAAATAAATCATCTTGCTCGTTATGTTACTTCTTTTTATTTTATTTTATTTACTAAAGCAGTTATACCAATCAATTTAAGTAAATGTAACATCTAAGTACGCTCCTTATATTAAAACACTCCAAATAACTTCTAAGGCATCTCCTCAGTCGGTTTCACTAATTAAATTTTACTCTATTCGTTCTTTGACTCAAATATAGAACAAATAACATTAAAGTTTAATTTTTTATTTTTCATACGATTCATTTAAATAAAAATTTAAGATCCTTTTGACAAATTTGACAGGTTTGGCAGTAATGATAGTTAAATTACTTTAAATACTAGCTATAAACTCGATTAAAATCTGCTTTTGTATTATTATTATTATTATTATTATTAAATCCATGAGTGATAGAAACATATGGTTTTTTAATTCGTAATCGGTAGAGCCTGGATTTGTATGCAAAAAGCATATTATTTTTTACATATCTAAAGGTATTTCTGTAGAAATTATATATTTTGTAAGCCACACCTTAAGATTCGGATGGACATCTCGAGGTTTGGCAAATCTCTACTCCAAGTAGTACCATGTGCTAACACCTCACCGGAGCTGCGCTGCTGTAGCTAGGGCAGTAACAATACCAACCCCTCTCTCCCCTCTAATACTCTCCCTTCCCCTTTCGGAGTGTCATTACTCCAGGCCGCCAACACCACCCCTAATCCTTTCAATTTTGTTGCTTACTACAAAACCAAAGAAAAGCTATCATGATGATGCTTTCTAAGGCAGCGGTATGTAAACTACGGCCCACGGGCCGCTTGAGGGCCGCACGCAATTGTAAAATTGTTGTGATTTTACTAACAAAAATGTCAAATTAAATAGATAATCAGTGCATGTTTTTTAAACATTTGAACAAGTGAGCAAGCTCGATTATAATGTTCCATGTATAAGAGCAAATCAAATGAGTTCCAGTTTGATTTAATCAATCTTCAAGCAGACTTTTAAGAATATGAAACTAACTGAATTGTACGCATCACTTGTAGAGAAAAGTTTGGTAATTTGAAAACGTTTGCCAGAAAGATGTTTGTGTTATTTGCTTCTTACCTATATTTGTGAACAGACATTCTCATACATTAACATTAACGAAGCAAATAACAGATCTTTCTTAACATACTCAAATCTACAAAGTGTTTTGCGAATTAGGACGAACAAGCTGAATCCTGACTTCGACAAACTCGTGCAGGATTTTGGACGGTTGCATAAATTCCATTAACGATGGCAATTTGAGTAGTTATTAATCAACATTTGGTAGGCTAAGTATCAACATAAGTACATAACATATTTAGTTTTATTTGTTATGACATTAGATTTTATTTGCTACTTTTTTGTATCAAAGCTATATGGTTATATGACTAATATATGCAATTTTGCGTGAAAATAAAGTTCATTATTTAGTTAATTTAGACGTTTGTTACATGCGGCCCGCTAGAGACCTCACAGATGTCCATGTGGTCCTCAGGGAGAAAATTTGCCCACCTCTGCTCTAAGGAGTAGTGTGGAGTTTCGAGCCGCAATCTCGGTGTTTTATTAGAATGTCGTCCCAAGTCAAAGGACAGGGGCTCCAATTCCTAAGTTCAATTTTTTTGAGTTACCCAAGGAAATTATTATTTACAATAAATGGTGACATTTTATTTAGTTTATATATTACCCACTGTATATCATTATCATTATTAGCACCATGCCTTACTACCCATTCGGGTTATACTCACTAACGCTAAAGTCACGATATTATCGTAGTAATAACAATAATTTAAAAAGGAAGTTGCGTGTGTATCCCTAGTTTAGCCAGTATCAAATTAAAGTTCGTATACTCGAACATATTTTAGAATTGAAACTGTACGTTAAATAATCACTTTTAGTATTTGTAGATGTTAAAAGAGGGAGGAGGGGGGAATTTTGAAATTGTAAAATGGACTACTTCAAATATATATTTTGTAAAAAGAATAAGCAATAATCTGACAATACTTTAGCTACTTTTCATTCAAACTGTTTCAAAAACATGAAATAAAACCGATAGTTCAAAACAATAGGGTTATTATTTAGCACCGCGTTTTACTACCCGTTCGGTTTATACGCTTAAAGTACTAATTACGCTAATGGATTGGGAATTGTGAAGGTTGAATTAGAGGAAGTGAACCCACATTTGCGTGGAGGTAGAGTGGAAAACCATTTAGGAAAAACCACCCTCAGTTCACCCGACCGAGATTCGTACCTCAATCTCCCCGTCCTTGGTGGTCGAGCTCAACACGGCTAGCGCGTTAGCCAACTACGCCACCGAGGCAGGTATACTGTTATTCAATACTAGATTAAGTAATCTAACTTTTTTAAAAAAATAGCATTCATCTTGGATAAGTTTAAAATGAGCATACTGAAACATTGTTTATAGACTAAAAAAAAATTACTATTTTAAACAAACGTATTTTTTCTTCAGATTCCATAGTAAAAACATAATTTGTTTGTTACTTCTCTCCTCAACTGGTAAATTTTCAACCTGTGATTAAATGAGCAATGATGGAGGAAAGAATAGAAGGTACCAAAGACCCTGGCAAAAGTTGTTTAAATAATGAAGCAATAGTTGGCATTATAGTAACATATTTCAACTATACTTTATTGTTAGAAAACTTATCATAGAATGTTTAAAATAACTATTATTATTATGATGTTTTAACTACGTGTCGACCCATAAGAGGCCTTTTACGTAAAAACACTATAATTAAAGTAACTCAAAACTAATTATATGAAATGAAATAAAATAAAAAAGACAGTAAATGCAAGTTCATTGAGAGGGCATGGCTTGGTGAGAGTGAAGGAGAAATAATGGATGATAAATTAAATGAAGTGTGAAAAAATTAAACATGAAAGTCATATCCTCCAACGAAGGAACGTAGACCCCCTCCACCCACACCAGCGATCAAGGTCATGAAGTTCTTAGGGGTGAGTAAGGGGTGGGGACGTACACTCACTGGCATACTTGTTTTGTTCTCCTTTGGGGACCATGTACATTTATATACTAATACATTAAACAAGTTGTCCTATACAGAGGCCTATTATATAAAATTCAGTGACATAGTCTAAGGATAATGTCTGATAGAGAATGTTATATCAATTGTTTATGCATTCAGGAAATGGCCGTTTGTTTGCGTGGACCAGAGTCCTTATTTAACTCACATCCCCACTATCTAGAAGGTTGAATTTGGTATACAGCTTCCACTAGTGGGACATTTTAATTTATTAAATCTTGACATTTCATAAATAAAGCTTTTAACAACAACAAAAAATTATTTGTCTCTTTGTCTAGTCTCTCCTTTTTCACCCCCTCCATCCCCCTAGTGTCGAGTTACTAGTCTAATGCATTATAATTTGACTGTCTTGTATGTAGAAAATCCTTTTACTTGTCAGAGCAAAATGCTTAATTTTGAACTATCATTTTGTATTTAAAGTTTTATTTATTTTTAAATAAAATTATATATCTTGTATTAAAGTAGATATTAAATTGCATTTTTTTTAGTGCAATCATTCATATTCCGTTTACAAGTTAAATTGGATGAAAAAAACGTATGTTATTGTTAGGGTTTTTTTTTTCGTGGGGTACAGTAGACAAAATCAACCTCATATTAAAGTAGGTATCCATTCGAATCTTAAATAAACATAACTTGTTAAATTTAGTGTCATTATAGAAATAGCTTAAAATGTTAACAAAAGTAACCTACACACTTTTGTTATCATGTGAGCTGCTAAATACTTATTGGGACTATGTCTTAAAATAAATTGGCAAATGCAAGCAAACATTATTGCTGTAATCTCAGTAAACTCCGGCGCAAATGTTGAAAATAACATCCACCTCCGCCCCCAATCTGTATTCGTAATCACATCCAAGAAATTCACATGATATTCGGGGATATATTTAGATCTAATGACAAAATAACCCTAAAACTAATTTATTACATACTATTTTATATAATTAACCTATTCCATATAATAATGTTTGTATAATTTTAGTCGATTAACCGAACGTGTAGGGCATATTGGAAATAATATTGTTAGATTTGTTGTCGGTATTTTTTTTTGTCAAACATTTATATTTAAAATACAATATCTTTTATAAATGACCCACAAACTATTATTTATATCTTCCGTGTTGGTTACCATGGTAGTTGAGAGGAAGTGATCCTGCATTAGCGCATAGAGAGGATGGCAAACCACTGATAAATCACATGTGATAAGCCCCTCTAATTCACCTGGACGAGATTCGAACCTCGACCTCACCGACAACAGCGATAGAGCGCAATGCTATACTAGCATATTATTCTACTCAACCACTGGTGCGGGTAATATATATGTTATAAACACCAACACTAAACAAAAAAGTAACAAAATAGGTATTATTTTGTAACTAGCTTTTTGCTTTGGTAGTGTTTCTCAAAGTGTTTTAATATTTTTTAGCTGGTTTCCTGCCGAGTAACACAGATTTTCTGTTTCCATTGCGGGAGTATCTACTAGAATATTCTTCTTTGCTAAAAAACATAATTTCTATACAAAAAGTTTGTATCTAATCAAAGAAACACTGTAGATTGTTACACAAATTATTGATAAGGTAAACATAATCAAGCCTACTCTATAAATAAACTTTTAACATAGATCATGCAAATACATCAACAGGAACCTTTTCAAAAACTGAGGTTTGGAGGTAATAGTAGTAACAAGGTGACAGACAGTTAGTGTCCAGACCAGGGTTTTACCTGAAGGAGAAATAAATGTTGGAAGGGAAGGGGGAGTAGCATGGCTTACAGAAAAAAAAAAGATGAAAAGATAGTGAATGCCAAAGAGGGTTTGGGGAGGAGAGGGTGAGGCGCTTCCGAGGACAGAGCATTCTACCAGGCAGCTACTGAACTTTTTCAACAGTTTAGACATGATTTAATTTGAAAATATCAAATTTTGTGCCCGTTATTGTATTGTAAATATTTGTCGTGTATGATCGAACATTATCTTATTCTCTATAATAATATGATAACTTCAAAACTATATTCTTGTATTTCATGTTTTATTTAATTTAAATTTAATTGAAATTACGTCTTATTGTAACAAAGTAAATATTAACTTGTAACGTTTTTTATTAATATAGTTCATTTTAAATTTACAAGTTTAATGCAATGCAAAAAACCGCATGTTGTTACTATGCATATTTTTTAAGCAATAGCCGGCACAACTTTATCGTTCTTATATAGTAGGTGTCCATCCGAATCTTAATAGACAATTTGGCTGGTGTTTAATAGTGCATATAAATATATATTCTAGGGGAAAATGATTTTGCAAGAATATTTTAGATTTTTAAGGTAAAAGTACACATTTTACTTGTAACTGTCAGATTAAACTATTACTTGTCCCCTTTCTGCCATCGACTAGTTACTAAATAGTTAATACAATCTCTGCAGTTGATCTATACTTATAAAATAACATGTCCTGACTGACTGACTGATTCATCATCGCCGAGCGCAAACTATCAAGGCTACAAGCATGAAATTCGGACGGTATATTCATTTTGTTATGTAGGCACCCACTAAGAAAGGATTTTAGAAAATTCCACCCCAAAGGGGTCAAAATAGGGGATGATAATATGTATGAAAGTCCGTCATTTTGAAAGTTACATAAACAAAATTTTGTATTTCGGTTATTGACGTAAAACAAATAAATACGTGTTTCAGGAATTTTGGAAATTTTATTTAATAAGGGATGAAAAAGGGGGTGAAAGTTTGTATCGGACTTGCATTATTTTTGATCTGAGGTCAAGTTATGGTCATCAACGTAACGTAATGTTTTAAATTAATCTGTAAATACATATGTATATTTTCGTATTTGTATATAATCAACTTCCACGCGAGCAAAGCCGCGGGCAACAGCTATCTAGTTGTGTATAAAATAAAACAAAACTAGAGTGTGTGTTTTCTGAAGGTGGTATCGAGAAAAAGATCTAGTACATCCATAACCACTTCTCTAAACTACCTGAAATTATAATACAGTTGGAGGCTCAAAATAATTATTTGCAGTACTCCCTTCGATAAATCAAATTTAAGTAGCACTCTCTTCAGAACTCACGGTGTTGCTAAAATTGCATTCGATAAGTTTGGTCAGGTATTAAATAAAATCTTTGATTACAAAACGGTCTGTCAAATGAGTAAAAAAGTTGTCTGGGGGGAAAAAACTGACATACAAAAGGAATTCCCCGAAGAAGAATTGTGATGTTTTTCACATGCACCTATGATATATATCATATATGTGATGTCGAAAGTACATTTTCACTGTATACAACATTCTTCAGTGACAAATATAGAAACTTGACAGAAGAAAATCTCATTATAACTTTCCTTATATACCGTAATGTAACAACCATGAATAAGGCAATATTTTTCACAAAAACAATAGTATATTGGTTTTTGCATATTATGGTGCAGATTAAAAAAAAAAATTCGTGCATATTTGCATGCATTTTTGATTGTGCATATAAATCCGGGCTCTAGTAATCGGCAATATAACACAAATTGAAGTAATGTATTACATATTTGGAAACAAAAACCGTGTATATCAGTGTAATAAAAAATAAACAAATAGAATGTAACTATTATTTTTAATCAATAAATATAAAAATGTACGTTTATAAGCACAACAAAATATTAGCTCTGGTCAAAAACCCCTGAAGAATAAGAAACTCAAAATAGGTATGATAATGAATGTTCAGATGATCAAATATGATTTGTTTGATGAATTATATCAAAAAACAATATTTGATTAATGAGACTTTATTCCTTGTTTAAGATTTACAAGAATCATGACAAACCGGTAGCTGGGTTGAGAAAACGAGAATTATAGTAGTGATCTTATTAATTGTGTCAACTTTAACTTGTTTTAAGCCACTCGTTCAAATCCAGCTCATGTAAGTACCAAAGTAAAGGAAAATATATAATATACATCTTTTATTTGTATGCACTTACCAAATCTTTGTATTCTTCGTGAATTTTCTTGTATTCGTCTTCATGGTCAGCCGCAGGTTCAAAAACTGTAACAACGCATCTTTGGTCAAAATCCATGTCGAAATTTACAAGTAACCTGTGGTAGCAATAAAAAAAATGGGTGGGTATAATATTATTGACTGAAATTAACAAATGTTGCATTTTAATGTTTTTAACGGCCACTTCAAATACATATTTAAATTTTAATGGTAGTGCCTTGTGAATTAATCTTAACTGAATAATTTATCTTTAAATAAAGTATACATAACATAAAATAATTTAAAATATTTTAAAAATACCTTTGAAAAAATTTGTTCTGTTGTAAACACAATTCCTCTTGAAATTTTCCACTTTTTATTGATTTCAGGCACTTAACAGGACTGGGCTATTAGCGCTTTGGAATTTTCTACAATATTGAAATGTGAGTTATTCGTATTCTGATAACTATATCTCCATTTTAAGTCCATGAATTCTATGTTTGGCCGTTCATAGTGGACCAAAACTAATAATCATGGTTGCCATGAAAGGGAATGGAGTAAATGAGAATAAAACTGTTTCTAATATGTTTATATGACTATTTTATTAAGAATATATGATAAAATCCTTCTAAACTATAAAAAGTGTTGGTTTTAGTATTTTATATCTTGAAATATATACCAGCAAAACTAATAGTTATAAAGTTTTAAAGCTTTTGAAGAGGGTTTGTACTGTAAACTATGACAAAAGCTCTTTTTACAGCAAAAGTCAGTAACAATCCTTAGAATTGTTGTCAGATTTCCTTCACTAATATAGTTATTACTTCAATGTCACTCTGAATATTGTCTACTATTATTTACACATTATTTGGTTAGTAATACAAGAGGGGATGGGGGTAAGGAATCGAGAGGCCTAAAAAAGCTTCTTAGACATTACCAAGGTATTTGGCTTGCTCCCATTTTGAGATATAGTAACTAACTAATGTTAAGTTATTGTTTGCTTCTCTCGTACATTATTTTTTCTTATAGCTTTACTTACTTGAAGATTTCTGCTCTATAAATGTAAGTATAGGAGCATTCCAGACAGGGCCTTGCAGGAACCCCACCAAGGAGTCAAATACCCACGAACAATCTTCCTCCTTGCCCGACATATTATCACTGTGTGAGCTACACTGTTTGTACAAGGCTTGTGGCCAAACTAGGTTGTCTTGGTAACACGGCACAACAATGACACACGCTCTCTCTCTCTCTCTCTCTCTCTCTCTCTCTCACCTAACACCCGCTCACATGTGGGCCTCTTTGGATCAATAACACAACGATCGTGTGGAGAAATCAAACCTTTAACGGAGGGTTTGTTTACATCGACAACATGGACGTTATTACGATGCAATATTTATTAGGGGAATCAAAACATAGCAACATGCCACCTCACGTATCAGGATGGAAATGTCAAAGGGAAACGTGAATTTATTAGGTTTGGTAGGCACAATCATGTCATGCAAAAAAATGTATAAATTGTTATAGTAACTGTTGTGGAACGACACATTTTGTACCAAAGAGAGGGGTGCTACAAGCTAAAGCGATCTAAATTCCCACCCTAACATTACTGTATATTGAATAAACCTATTAATTTACTGCTCATTTGAATCTTAAATTAAATGAAACAACTGAATCGTTGACATATAATTATCTATTATAAATTCAATTTCTACTTTTATTTAAAATTAAAATAAGATAGCTTGCAGTTTAAAGTCAATCCCACTTTCATTTTCACAACCCTGCTAGCCGTAAATCAGGTAAAAAAAGCGTATAGCCCGAATGGGCAGTAAGACGCGATGCTAAAAAAAAAGAAGGAATACAATTCAATGAATGAGATAGCTGACAGCGGCACACGTAAGCATACGTTTTAATATAACTAGTTGGAACTTAATTTTAATAAAAAATTTAGCTTTAGGTATTCTTTACGTTTTTTTAATATCTATTCAATCTAATTTTATTTCAATATGAAAGAAAGAAACAATAAAAATAATAGTTTTCTACCAAACAAAAATAATAGTACTTGAGACTGATGTACTAGTAATTTTTATTATAAATAAATGGTACGGAACTCCGAACGGACCTTCTCACGCGAGTGTTTAAAAATGGAGATATTTACTCACAACTCGTAATATATGTGAAACGAAATAATATACACTAGCAAACCCTGGCAAAAATTGTGTTATAATTAAGTTAAACATTTATTGACTTCCGGATTTAAATTTCATGATTTTCTCTTTAAAGAATTAAAGTCCTCATTAGTATAATTATTTGGATTTAAAAAAAGATCGATATTGGGTTCACATAGGTTAATACCTCGTATTAAATTTAACTTCCGGTTAAATTTTTGACATTTAATTAGCGGTTGCTCGTCTTATGGCTATCGCATGTTTATTAAATTTCTCATTTATAAAACCAATATAAAAGGTAAATATTGACTATTGAGTGTAAAATCATTGCTGTTCAAACTCTTCCCCTAAGAGGTTAAAGGAAAAAAGAACATCAACTTTTTGAGAGACTTACATTTACCTACTCCATGACATTAGAGAATTATTGCGCTAAAACTTAAGTAGCATCTCTGTACAACTAAAGTTCACAACATTTTATTATTAATACTTTGGCCAATATCAGTGGCGGTTGGTGGACTCAGGAGCTGGGCAAACAGCCTTGGTTTTTTTTTTTTGCATTAAATTCTTGGTAGCATAATTTAAGTCAAAATAAACTATAAATTAAGAAGTAATTTTAAGATGATCCTTTTGGGAGTATAGCAAAAAAATAATAATTTCATAAAAATATATTAACTTAAATCTATAGATTAAGACTTAACAATTTCACTATAAAAAGCAAAGTCTTGAAAGAAAAATATTTCAATAATAATATACTGACTACACATTCCTCTTTACCCACACACATATTGAAAATATAGATTTATATTGAATTAGAATAAATAATATAATAAATAAAATAAAAGATAAAGACTAACACCTTGCTAAAGCAAATTATGACACGTACGAGATCAACCAGTAAACACAAAGTATAATTGACACTACGCATGCTCCAACACTTACAATAGGCACTAGATGGGTATTTACAGTAATTCTTTCATTGCACGGTATCAAGAGGCAGTTTAAACTTTGCCTTTATTCTACCTCTACTGATTGTATAGGGGGTAAATAAGACGCGCTTTGCTCGCTGTGGGCTCCGCCCCCAAACCCCTACTGAGTGTAAACTAATGTAATTTCAGAGTTGTTTTGAACTTTGATTTATTTTTACAATTTTAAGATTCTAGCTGTCCCATAAGTTTGTCAGAAAATCCCAAAATGTGTGGAAAATGTGCAAAATTGACCTAAAATCAAAAAATCTAGCTCTGGTGCAATCCGTTTTTTGATAGGTTTTACCGTTTAGACACAAGAGGCTTCCAAATAAAGGTCCGCACCGACTTTAAAGTTGCTCCACCATTTTGAATTTTTTTGAAGATTAAAAATATTTTTTTTTAAACATTTTGTAATTTTCCCGACGGGTACAGGCTAGAAGCTATAAGTTTGCCAAAGTTCAAGTTTCTATCTCATCTGGAAATGGGTAACATTAATGTCGGTGAGTGAGTGAATCAGCTATGTGGCTTTTTAGTATAGTGATTTAAAAAAAGTTTATTTATTTTTAATACTACTACAGTTTTGCGATGATAAATTATTTAGTATCATAAATAGTTGCAGAGGAAAGGAAATTTCCGCTTCTGTAAAGTACCTTAGAAGTCATTTTCACAGGAAAATGAAAATATAGTCATTTTGTTTATAATCTTAACAAACCCCTAGATACGAATTTAATCAAAATCATTAGAGCTAATTTTGAGAAAATCTATTTTTCCCTCCTTTTGCCCTTTATTAAACTACTCTTAATTTTAGGGTTAAACATACACACGGACAGACAGCATTGCAAAAACCACTGTTTATGGTTCGGGGACTCATGAAACGTCATCATCCATCAACACCTCTGATTATATTATTTTCGCGGTCGCAATACTTTACTAGTGTCGAAAGTTTATGTATATTTTGGTAGCTGAAATTATTAGTTTTTGGTCAGTATCTCGGGGTAAAGCCTAAACAATTTCACCAATTGGGTTGAAACTTGATATCTAGGGTTTTTATAGGGTTGCCCCGACGGGTTTTTGGAATTGGATATCTAACCCTAAAATTAAGGGTAGTTTACTGAAGGGCGAAAAGATAAAAAATCGATTTAATCAAAATTGGCTCTAATGGTTTTGATTAAATTTCATTTCCAAGCTTATCAATATTTAAAAAAATGGTTACTCTCAATTTTTCGTCAAAATGACTTTAAGGGTTCTGTACTGATTCGTAAATTCTAATTTTTAATTATATCTACATAAGTCTTTGAGATATGAAATTACTTATCAATGCAAATATGTAGGTCTATTTATAATAAAAAAAATCTTTTACTTGAAATATATTTGTATAAAAACCAATATTTTTCAAGCTATACGCAAATATACATATTTTTTAACTTTTCCAACATAGCACTATATGGTAAACATATTTTAGGCACAGTCTGTACCATATTTTCCAACATAGTAATTTTTATTTAATAAATAATGAAATTTAATCAGCGGCAGACTTTCTCATTCTTTTACAAATAAGTTTCTTAATAGAAAACTACTTTATATTTTGAAATTAAATTTAACTCTCCTTATTTAGCAATAAATACTGGTTCATTTGACTTTTTTCATACAATCGTAACTATCATATTTTAAAAACTAGTAGGAAATTGCCCGAAATTATGTGATTTTCACATAAATAAATACAGCCAAACCGGGACGTATCGTTGAGAGCCAAACACAGGTAGGAGTGACCGCTTGTGTTTTGATTGACAGCGGCGGGCGGACGGGGAGATATGAGGGGGATGAAGATCATTAGCAAACTTTTCAAAACCAGCTGAGAAAAGTATTTAGGTACAAAAACATACGAAGAGTAATATTATGATACTTTAGACTGTTCTTGCCTTTTGGCTATTTAATGTGTGAAAGCTGTACAGTCTATTGCTACCAGTATTCTTTGACATTGTTTAGTTTTATATTTTAGTTTGAGCGTAGGCTACCATTTAACTGGCATAAATATAATTATATCAATCAAGGCCGTAGCCAATAATTTCGGGGGAGGGGGGCCCATCCCCCAATTGATGGAGGCTAGGACAAATTCTAAGTATTAAACACCTCTAGAAGCTATCTGAAGTATTTTTATGGCAACATAACAGCATAACTATACGAAGGCTGGAAAAAATTATAAATATTACACCTCTAGAAGCTTTCTGAAGTACTTTTTATGGCAACACAGCACCATAACTGCCATAGGATGGAAATAATTTGAAATTTAAACACATCTAGAAGCTATCTTAAGTATTTTTATGGCAACTAACACATAACTGCCATAGGCTAAAAAAATTTGAATTTAACACTCTAGAACATCTTAGTATTTTATGGAACATAGACATAGTGCCGAAGGCTAGAAAAAATTATAAATATTAAACACCTCTGGATACTCTCTTAAGTGCTTTTTATGGTAACACAACCCCCTAATTTGTACTTGTACATTAATTTTGGTATTGTTTAAACCATAAATAAAGCAATATATATTGTTCATAAAATTTCCCGACTATGGTCTTTGATATTAATAAACTTTTATGTGAATTTTACTGTGTGCAACATGTCTAAGGCTCGTTCATTTCCAAGTAAAGTATGCAAAAGAAGAAAATGATCCAGAGATTTAAAGGAGAGATGGAGAATCCGAAAAGAAGAATCATAATTCACCGGAAACAAATTGGAATCACTTAAAAGGTAGCTGTAATTTGAAAATATTACAACTAATATTTGTATTTTGTGTTTGTTAAAGTATATTTAGGCGTATTTTATTTGTTTATTTTCTAAAAAAATTCTGCGAATATGCCAAAATGTGCCAAATATTTGTTGATAAATAAATTGTAAAAAAAGTACAGTCTTGTTCATGAAATGTGGCCGCGTTAAATTGGTTCCAAACGGAAATGATGGCTAATTTTTGTAATCGAGTATGTTGGTTACCTAAAGTTTAAAATAAAGTCCTTATATATACACAAAATATAAAGTGTTGATTTTATTTTATATAATTTATAAGTTATGGGTTAGTAATTATAAACCCTAATCAGTATGCCATGCCAAGTAAATTACACATTTTTCTGATTTGTTAATGAGCGGGAGGTCAAGGTTTGAATTCCGGCTCGGCGTAATCTACTAAAGCTTCTTTTAGTAGCAGTTTCCCACGCTTCCTCCACACAAACGTGGTACATTTCCTCTCTGTTATACTTTACTCGCTCTTAACCTATTATAATAACTAATTACGAATAGCTTGGACGCATGGTAAGACGTTATGTAAGAAATAAATAATTATGTAAAATATATATATATTTAATGGTTTTATGACTTGTGCCCAAGAAAGTGAAGACTTTACACCAACTGCAGGAACCTCCAGTTCCAAAGATATGCAGGCAAACACATACATTTTGTAACACTACGGATTCTTTCCAGATATAATATTGCTGTGATAATTTTTTCGGTTGTCTATAGCTCCATGGTCGAGCGCCTATCATCACTGTACGGAATAGATACCGTTTAACCAGCTGTTAATTGTTCCGTGGTCGAGCACTAATTAAATCGGTATATTATTAAAATGAAAGAAAGAGAACTATTGATGGCTGTTGTTTCACACACGGTTTATTCAAATGACATCTGTTAATTACTGATACATACTCCAATTAAATGCTTGATATCAATGCACACTTGTGATATTAACGTACATTATTGTATTCTGTGTTAGACTGCGAGTGCAAGTGTGTAGGATCCAGTGCTTGGGTGCTGGACTGCCCTTAACCATACGCACAAGCGGCTTATATATGACATACCCCTTGCCTCTTGGTCCCCTCGTATGCAGTGTAAAAACTAACTAATAGAAAGAGTCCTGAAGACAGGTGTTGTGAAGGCTAGCTTCTTATTGGTATAGGGAATCGGCGTCCTTTGCCAAATACTGCGGAGTTGTTCTTTTATCATAAAAAATTATATAAAATATATATTTTAATGGTGTAATACTTTTCACATAATTTCTGAAAAAAACGCGTGTTTCTTCATGGATGAATCATAAAAGGATACTCTACATATGTTACTTTAAAGAAAAATTACCTTCATCCATGACTTTTTACATATTTTAGAGGGATCCAAATCAATATCATTACAATTTTTGATGAAGATGACGAATTGTAGGATTTACTACCGAATGTGGAACATCCTTCACTCGTTAGTGAAAATACTCTTTCAAAATATGAATATAGTAATGAAAATACCTTACCACCACTTTTCATAGAAAATATTGAGAGGGTGAAAGGGCACAGGATTCTCCCATTATGTGTCACCGAATTATTGTTGTAATACCTTTTTCTTAACAGATCATTAAATTAGGTGAACACTCCAAATCATGTACGTTAGGTCACTATAAACTAGAGAATGAAGTAATAAATGGGTTTGAATTTACATTTACTCTGGTTTATTTTTTGTGACAATTGTGATGTTGAGCAATGTATTACCTCAAAACAAACCTCACACATACATAATTCAATGACGTTGTTGATTGGGGCAGTGTTCCAATTGGAACAGGCTACTCACAATTTAAATAAATTATGGAAGTACTGGACATCCCCACAATGAGCCGAGAAAAATACAAAACACAAGAGATTGGAATCGCAAAGGGTAAGACAACATTTGCCATCTTAGTAATGTCTAATGATAGCTATTGATTATTTTACTAGCCCTACATAGTACCTAACCATTTGGGCTGTACTCACATGAACTAATTACATCAGTGTAGTAAGGTTGAGTTAACATAATTTAGTGGAAATATACCCGCATTTGCGTTGAAGAAAAGTGAGAAACCATTTAGTAAAAACCACCTTGAGTACGCCCAACCAGGATTCAAACCCCCAATATCTCCATTATCGGCAGTCAAGTCTATGGCGAGAGTGACATCTTAGACCTTTCTACCACGAAAGAGGGATGTAATTTTAATAATAAATAATAGAGGTTTTTGTCTAGAAACCTTGTTTTTGCGTTCAAAATTTTAATTTTTCATTATTATAAGTTTTTTATTCAAATTAATTTTGCAGTTAGAGTGTTGTATTCATTCCTTTAAAAATAATTAGTACAAATATAGGTTAACAAAGAGAATAAAGTAAAAGATTCACTAGCTTTTTTTAATCTAAAACTATACAAGCTTTTATTGAAACTTTACATGTAGGCCTACATGTTGAGGAAGGTACAGTACATGTCAGCTATTAATTATGTTTAACATAGGCGTTTCTACTAGGGGAGCCAGATAGACCATGTTACCCCCAAATGTTGGTCCAAATATTGTTTTTAATGAGGCTAAGTGCACACACACATACACACACATATACACACGCCATTGTAAAAATTAACTATTTGGTGGGGGAAGAACGCATTGAACCTAAATACAATTAAAAATATTTATGAAGCTAACCTATAGATTCTAGAAGCATTAATTAAAAACCGCCTCAGTGGCGTAGTTGGCTAATAATAATAATAATATTTTAGCACCGCGTCTTACTACCCGTTAGGGTTATACGCTTTAAGTACTAATTACGCTAATGGATTAGGAATTGGGAAGGTTGAATTAGAGGAAATGAACCCGCATTTGCGTGGAGGGAGAGTGGAAAACCATTTAGGGAAAACCACCCCCAGTTCACCCGACCGAGATTCGAGCCTCGATCTCCCCGTCCTCAGCAGTCGAGCTCAACACGACAAGCGCGTTAGCCAACTACACCACCAAGGCGGGTTAGTTAGCTAATGCACTATTCGTGTAGAGTTCGACTGCTGAGGACGGGGAGATCGATGTTCAAATCATGTTCGGGTGAACTGGAGGTGGTTTTTTATAAATGTTTTTCCACTCTCCCTCCATGCAAATGCGGGTTCACTTCCTCTAATTCAACTTTCCCAATTTCTAATCCATTAGCGTAATTAGTACTTAAAAAGCGTATTAACCGAACGGGTAGTAAGACGCGGTGCTAAATATTATTATTATTTATCTAATCCGTGTAAGGATAGATCCAAATAAATTAGAGAGGCTTCCATTTTTTTTATCTGTGGGGGGGAAGCTCCAAATAGCTTTTAGAGACACTTGATTTTAAAATAAAAAAAAATCAGACGATGATATGGGAGGTAACTTGCTAAAATCCCAGTGCCCCCCCCCCCCCCCCCGATGGATAGAAATGGGTGATACCATTACATCGCATGTCCATTACATTGCGTTTTGGGAACAAATACATTGCAGGTCCACACGTCACATTTACCTCACCTATATATACCCAGCTAACCCTACTCTGACGTACAACCAACAGTATTGAAAGGGCGTATATATACCTTTACATCGCAAGTCCATTACATCGCGTTTTTGAACAAATACATTGCAGGTCCAATACGTCGCATTTCTCCACCACTCTCATGTATTTCGCCCACCTTAAATTTTCCGTTTGGGAAGGGGAGAGTTTCTAACTTGCCAGAAATCTAATGTCCTTAAACAATCTTGGAGATTTAAATTTGTAAATTCCAATTGCTATGGTGCAACGAAAATCAAAGATGAAATAATAAAATAAGAATATAATCTTCAAAGTAAAAATATACCCTAAGTATTTTTTTTTATCAGTGAAGAGCATATTATAAATTCTGTAGAATTATTATGACCCCCAAGCTCCCAAACGGAAAATTTAAGGTGGGCGAAATACATGAAAGTGGATATGCTAACTTGTACCCTGTCTGGAACAGATAAATACTTTTTAAATATAACTAACTACTTAACTTCAAGATGAGTGTCGGGCATACTATCCTTGTAATCAACAATGGGGAGTCAGGCACATAATCCTTTCAACCAAACCTACCTTCATAGTGATAGTGAAGCCTCGTTTACTATGTAACAAGTTGGATCCAACATGTCGGAAGACAAGACATATGGAAAAGTAAGCTGTGTTTATTCTAGACAACTTGTTGGACCAACATCCTGGTTCCTCCACCTTTTTATAAACAGTCTACACATTTCTAGCTATGGATAATGTCGTATTACTTGCTGTTTCTTCATTTATTGTGATGACAGGAAGTGTACTCTTGCAGAAGAATCAAAACTTAAGAAACAGTAGGGCGTTCGAAGTTTTATTTTGCTAGACGTCGAATTGAAGGTGTGTACATGGTAATAATGAATTACTTACATTTGTAAAGTGGAGTTGATAGCTTTGTGCACATGAGACATCACAAAGAACAGAATACTTTTGATATAAATCAATTAAGAATCTTATAGCCGAAGCATTATTATTTATTCTTTTTAGTGAGGAATTCTCCATCTAGATATTATATTCTGAAAATTTAAAGATTACACCTGGACACGGGTCCTGGGTTCGATTCCCGTGTCCAGGTGTAATTTTTCCATTTTCAGAATTTGAATCAATTAGTTTAACTGTATTAGCCTTCTTCCATTCCATGATCACAAAATTATGCAAGCCCCGATTTTAAAAGTTAAACTAATCTGAAAATAAAACACATGCTTCAGCAAGGTTAGACACTCATTCAACTCGATAGCGCATGCGCAGAACCTCCCAACTCGTCAAATATGTTGGGTTTGTCGTTTATTATTTCTAACAAATGATCCAACACAACCAACACAACTGTTGCTCTGACCGGCTCGCCAACACAACATGTTGGCTCTGACCGGCTCGCCCAACACAAACATGTTGGCCAACATCCCCAACAAGTTGGGAGTATGTTTATATTGTAACACAACTTGTTGGGATCGTGCTAGCCAATGTGGTTAGCTCTCTGTATAGAGGTGGAGAAAAGCGACGTGTTGGACCTGCAATGTATTTGTTCAAAAACGCGATGTAATGGACATGCGATGTAATTGTATATATACGCCCTTTCAATCCTATTGGTTGCACGTCAGAGTAGGGTTAGCTGGGTATAGAGAGGTGGGGAAAATGCAACGTGATGGACCTGAAATGAATTTGTTCCCGAAACGCGATGTAATGGACATGCGATGTAATGGACTTGTGACGTAATTGTATATAGGTGCCCCTTCAATCTTATTGGTTGTACGTCAGAGTAGGGTTAGCTGTGTATAGAGAGGTGGGGAGATGTGACGTGATGAACCTGCAATGTATCTGTTCCCAAAACGCGATGTAATGGACATGTGATGTAATGGACATGCGATGTAATGGACTTGTGGTGTAATGGTGCCCACCCGAGGGAAATGTCTAGGCATACCACTAGCTTAACGAAAGGGTAAATTTGATGGACCAAGATAGAATGGAACAAGCATGATGTATTAGGTGTCTAGAATAGTAATATATTTAAAAAAAATACTAACGTACTATAAATGTGTTTCAAAGAATAAAAGCTAAAACGTCTTAGTTCAAGTGTTTGTATCCAAGGTTACGAAGCATAGTGTAAACTTTGTTATATTAAAATGTTTAGTGTATAAACTAGGAAGTATCGAGTCTACTTCCTCACTAAGCAAGTGTTGGTGTTAGAACGTGGTGATACAATGTTAGCTACACATGGGAATGCCAGGCCTCCACCGTGGTTCGGATTCCCGTTAAACTGTAGGTCCTCCATTTCATCTCACAATCACCCTACCATTACACATTAGCGTAAGTGCGTATAACCCGAATGGGTAGTAAGACGCGGTGCTAATAATAATAATAATAATAATAGCTACACATGAATTGACAGATAATCAGGGTAGTAAGACGCGTGCTAATAATAATATAATATATAATAGCTACACATGAATTGACAGATAATCAGTGAGCAGTTTTATTGTTGCAAAGTAGTGTCCAAACACATACCAGGGTAACCACCCTTTTACTTACTCATATCAAGATAAAGTATTGTAATCCTGAAAAAAAAATTTATTTCAAGATATTGATGAATTTTTACATTTTTATAAACTCGAACTAGAAAATAACTAGTTTTCACAATTCTGTTTGTCCCCATGTCCGTCTGTCAACCTGTCGATGGCCATGGATCGGATTGATTTTTTCAAACTTGATATCTAGAAGTTATAGGGCAATATCTTAACACGTTTATTTTATTTTGACCCTAACCTTCAAATTAAGGATAGTTTACAAATGAAAGATTTTTTAATGCAATTTTTTTTAAACTGGATCTAAAGATTCTGATTAAAATACATAACTAGGGAGTGTAACCCAAGCTCTAAGATTAGAGGGGTTAAAATACATATATATAAATCAATAATCCAGTGTTATAAAAAAAGGGGGAAATTAGACCAATAGGAGTGCGCAGTGTGATTAACTTTTTGTTTGTGTTGAAAAATGCTGGGTACACAACACGTTCCCAGCGCACGCAACTCACTCCTAGAAGCGGGAAAACTACGGTCCACCTTCAATGATCAAATAATATTATACGAAGAGGTCGAAGGCTAAGTTAAAAGGGTTTTGGACATTAAACATCTCTAAAACCTAGGGATAACAGGGCATAACTATAATATTAAAAGATTTCAAGTCTTATCGAGCACTTTGATTTAATTTCTGACAAGTTTTATTAAAGAACATGCATATATTTTTAAGAATCTTAAATAGTTCCTCATAGATACAATAACAGTAAATGACTAAGCGCAATAATAACATTCGATATAATCAAAAAGGAAAATATTTCATAAACATTTAAAGTTTTTCTTTTCTTTTTTTTATATATTATTTACCACGGACATATTACGTGAATTAAATATCAATGCCTGGCATTATTAAATTTGAGTATGACAACATCTAATATTATAGATGACTTCTCCTATATGACACATTTCAGTACTAGTTGCGAAAATACAACATATTAGTAAAAGTTTTAAAGTTCATTGTTTATACATACTTAACAAGTATACTCATAACGTCGCTAATCTTGAATGTGCAGGGATAATCTAATTACTGAACCCTCCTAAGTAGCTCTTTACTAAATCTACAAGTACTGTAAATAACGTTAGTTTTAAATAAATGTCAAGGAAGCTACCTAACTTTACTAACACTTTGAAAGTTTCAAGCATAAATGTAATAAACAATTTTCCCACATAAATATTTACTAAACTCATATTGCAACACAACTCGCAAATGTGAGATAAATAAAGTTAATTTGATATGTATAACTGTCAAGCGTAACGCCTAACTTTACTAACATTTGACAAGTTCTGACCTAAAGTTATAAACAACCTTCCCACATAAATGTTTACTAAACTCATATTGCAACACAACTCACAACTGTGAGATAAATAAAGTTAATTTGATATGTATAACTGTCAAGCGTAACGCCTAACTTTACTAACATTTGCAAGTTCTGACCTAAAGTTATAAACAACTTTCCCACATAAATGTTTACTAAACTCATATTGCAACACAACTCCCAAGTGAGATAACTAAAATTAAACCCAATGTTCTGCAAAAGTACAAAGATTCATACAAGACTTCAATAATTATATTTAAAAGAAAGAATGATCAAACGAGAATTTTGAAAAGTTACAATAACTAAATCTACGCCAAAAATGAATTTCTCCTTACATGATATCAATATGTCCTTGAAGCCTCCGCTTCCTCCTACAGTGTCCAAGCCTAGTCCAAGAGTGGAGTCTTACTTGACGGACGGTCTTATATATGGTCACACACTCGTCGAACAAGAGAGACGGGATCACAAAAGGGTGGGGATCACTGAGATAAACACACAAAAGTGGGGGAATGCACGCGACACTAGAAACGTCTATATTCTTCTGGCAAGGCCTGGCCTTTACTATCCTTTTCTACTCTATTCTCGTTGTTGTTATTGTGGTGGCATTGAGCAGGGTGGTGGTCTCTAGCGGCGAGACGCGGCTCTAGCTCGGCGTTAGCAGTCGTTTCGCGTGTTGTTCATGTGGCCAGACGTGTTGTTGTTCGAGGTGCCTAGCCTGGTCGGTGAGATTGGGTAAGTGTATTATGATTGACTTGCCCATTTTGTTTTAACTTGGAGCAATAATTGCTACAGGCGTAACTGATCTCACAAATAACAACGTATAGGCTATTTGGTTTTTGGCCAAAAATTTGTTGAAGAGTGATGAGTAATTTTTCAAAAACTTGAAATATTTTAAAAAGAGATTTGATGATTCGGTTCTAAATTGGTATCTTGGGAATGTCTGACATGACAAATAACATTGTATAAGTTTACTTGTTTTTTGAATAAATTGTCATTTGTGGTTAGTTTACCGATGATTGCTTTTTCAAAAACTTGAAGAAAAAAAACTGCTTTGATAATTTGGCTCTAAATAGGTATCTTGAACTTGTTTGAGATTAAAACAACACACTCTGCTGGCAACAGATATATTAGCCTATATCAAGTAATATTTTGTCAATAAGTGATTAAACAGTGTTACTTGTAATTAATTGCGAGGTATATATCCAAAGTAATACTTTGTTAGGACGTGATATAACAGTGTTACTTGTAATTAATTGTGAGGGATGTACTTCAAGTAATATTTTGTTAAAACGTGATATAAGTGTTACTTTTAATTAATTGTGAGGGATGTACTTCAAGTAATATTTTGTTAGGACGTGATATAACAGTGTTACTTGTAATTAATTGTGAGGGAAAGAGCTAAAGAAGTATTTTGTTAGGACTGTGAATTAACAGTGTTACTAGTAATTCATTGTGAGCGGATAAGTAATATTTTGTCAGAAGGTGATATAAGTGTTATTTTTAGTACTTGTGAGGGATATACCCAAGTAATATTTTCAGGGTGGCCACTCACCAGTAAAATTGGGAAAAATCCCGGGAAATGTACTTGAATTTTACCATCATTTGAGAATTTAAAGGCGAGAACCACTATAAATAGTTTTTTGGGCATACACATTTAAATATTTGCTATGGGGAAAACCACTTGAAATATATTCTGGAAAAATTAAAAATATTATAGGTAAGGAAAACTATAATTATAATTAGCTTCTAGGAGTATCCAAATCTCAAAAAAATTCTAGGGGAAGATTACTCCAAATATCTTAGAAAGGAGTCTAATTTTCAAAATATTGCAGTACGAGGACCTTTCGAAATGGATTTTAAGGGTATTCAATTTTCACAAAATATATGGTTTTGAGTCCCCGGATCTCCTTTTATTTGGGAGAAAGTTACTTTAAAAAAAATCGTATACACCCCTACACAAATAGTTTTACCGCCACTGGGTGAAGCAATTTTTGTAAATGTATAGGCCTATGCATACTACTGTTTATCTTACCTAATCTCCACTTGTAGCTGAGCACACATCACACGTAAAATAATGGCCTTTTGATCCAGACATTTAAAAAACGTACGTTGAGAATGTAGAGTAATATCATGGATGTACCCTCATTTCTAGTTAGGAGAGAAAGGTACTGCCTATGGTGGATCGTGGTAAAGTCTCCCAACAGGAGATGGTCAGATTTTTTTTTTGCATGATTCCTCTAAGAAATTTGTGTAGTACTGCAATCTGTGTGGTAGAACCGAGGGGGTTAGGGGCAAGAGGGGAATCGCCGCATTAACCTCAAAATAACTTCTATATACATTCATTATTAAAAATTTCCAAAGAAGACCACAACAATAGTTTCTAAAGGCATCTAATTTTCGAAAAAAATTGAAACTAGGATCAGTCTAAATAGCTTCTGGAAGCACCTAAATTTTAAACATTTTTCGAAAAAAAAACACCCTTCAATTAGCTTTGAGGAGATCTAAATTTAAAACAGTAAACTGGTTGAGGACTATTAAAAATATCTTCTGGAGGTATCCAAACTTTTAAAAAATTTGCGAAGGATGCTACTCAAAATAGGTTCTAGGAACATCCAAATTTCAAAATAATTTGGAGGGGGGCTACTCTAAATAGCTTTTAAAATAGTATAATTTCAAAAAATCGGGAAAGGACCACTTCAAATTAGGGACAGGGAAAACGATACGTGGAGTGTAGAGAGGGGTGATTGCCCCTCTAGGAATAAATTAGCCCCCTTCTAGATGTAGTTCACACCTTCTGATATTCTCGAATATGAAGCTAAAAGACTTGAATAAAACTGCAAATAACTTCTAAAGACATTTAATTTTCAGAAATGTGACAACTGATTGAGGTGATGAGGTGAGGAAGGACCCACCAAATAGTTTCTAGAGACATCCAGTTTTAAAAATTTGCTTGAAGGGAAGTACTCCAAATAGATTATGCATGCATATAATTTTCAAAATAGCCCAAGTGACAACGCCAAATAGATTCTAAATACATTCAATTAAAAAATAATCCAGTTGAGAATCTTTTCAAATAAAGTAATATTTAATCAGGAGATAACAACGTTACTTAGGCTACTTGTGAGTGATATGGTTTGATAAATGTGTATATTTTTGTTGATTATTTTACTGTAATGAAAATAATAACTTTAATATTTGTACGAATTCCTTGTATTTTCTACTTAGAGAACATACCTTTTCTGCTATTAATTTACAATAATTTGGTTTACATTTTCGCTGTATATTATGTCTATGATTGGTGGATTTACCAAGATTTAATTATTTTTATTTGTACATTAAACAGAAGGGACATTGTTTATTCAATGTTAAGTAAAGCGCACTATTTTAATCGATTTACATTGTTATTATATAACGAATGACAGACGTTCACTGTAATGTAACTAAATATATAGTGGAAAAAGACACCTGATACAAAAATAAAACACCTTGCTTTTGGCTTAGCGAGTTCTTTATTCGCAATTTATTAACTTGTGGTCGACAATTATTATAGGGAACCATCTCAACGTTTGTCTACAGTTGTTTTTTGTCGACCAGTTGGCTGTTTATCACTTCGTTGTTCTATGTACATATTTGTCGGTGAGTCGACGGCCACTAGTTACCTAGTCTATCATATCAAATGTTTGTTGATATTTTGTCGATCAGTTGGTCGTCTAGCACATGATCCTACTCTTATCAAAAACTTGGTCTAAGTACGCCTTCATGTAGATTACTTGTCTGTCGATCACTTTGTCCACACGTGTCGACCAGTTTATTGTCGATTAGTTTTATGCATCCAAATTGGTCAACCATTCGTATGTAGATCATTTTCCTCTCCTATGCATGAGCTAGTCGACCAGTGGGTTCTAGTAGGGTCGGATACTTGACCCACCTAGCATTTCAAATATCTGTCTACTTTTTGTCGACCAATTGGCTCTTTATCACATGGTCCTACTCGCATTGACCATGTGATCGACGTTGCTTTTGAGTGACTGTCGATCACTTTTTCCACACACGTTATCCAGTGTATTGTCGATCGGTTTGCCGGCACCCCAATTGGTCGACCAGTTTGCTGTCACTTTGTCCACCTATCATGAACTTGTCAACCAGTTGTTCCAAATCGTGTCGGCCACATGTCTCATCTAGCCTTCGAGATTTTTTTTACAGCTTATCGACCAGTTTGTATGATGCCAATATAAACAATATTAACCTGTAACTAATTTTGTTTACAAATACAACTATAATACTTAGGCCTAGATATTTAAATCATATCATTAATGGCAATCAGTCCTTTTTAGATATAATTGTGTCTAAAAAATATCAAGATCATTACACTTATTGTATTTCGTTGATTATCATATTTAAAAAAAAGTATTTATCTTACTTAAAAAAACCTTTAGTTAATGCAATTTTTATCCCACGTATTCCAAAAAGTGTATTTAATTTTGTATATTAACTTGTTTGAATATGTAATCATCTTTACAAACAGCACAGTGAATTTGTTCTCATTAGCATCAAAAGTAATATATTTATTCGAGTTCAGGGGAGGCTCTAGGTGGGGTTGGGTGCAACCATCCCCTCCTGCATAGAAAATTATCATAAATTTTGAAACTAATACTTTAAAGTTGTAAAGAATGACTAACACCTTCCTCACCCTATTTCCTACACGACCTAATCAAAATTAGGCAACATCTCTTTCAACTTAGCTCTAGAGCAAAGCGAAGGGATTAAAACTAAAATTTTCCCGTATTTATATTAAGTTTAGTATTAAAATAAATATTTTTTTCTTTTATTACTAATATATATATATATAGTATATATTTATTACTTTTATTGTGACGGGGACTTTTTGTTTTATGTTATTTTATATTAAAATTACAGATTGGTTAATCCAAATTGTGTTCTTTCTTAAAGTCCTCTTATTTATTATTATTATTATTATTATTATATTATATTATTTTGTTTAATATTATTATTATTATTATTATCTATTAATTAATTATTGTGTTTCAATAGTTGTTAAACTCGTAATATTATTATTATTAAAATTAAATATTATAGATTTAAATCTTATCAATTAAAATTATTAAATTTATCCTTGAAGGAGCCTTGTGAAAACCAATTTACCCATACAACTAGCCCCGGGAATCCACCCTTGAGCTAGGCGTAGTTAAAAGCAGTGTTGCCAACCATAGTTACCTACAAATCAGTAGCAATAACATCAACAATTCAGTAGATTTCAGTATATGCATTTAAATGATGAAACATTATCATTATCATTATTAATTATTTTATTGAACGTAGATGATATTACTCAACTTTGTTTTCCTCTCCCTTTAACTTATTTATTTTTTTTTTGCTGTTGACCTCAGTGGTCTTGAGTTAATGTGCTCGCCTCAGAATCCAATGTTCGTGGGTTCAAATCCAGCCGGAGTCGATGAATCTTTCTTGAGTGATAAAAATCCGTAGCACATCTTCATTCGGAGAGGAAGTAAAGCTGTCGGTCCCATGTTGACTGTGGCATGTAAAAGACCTTGTGGGTATGTGAAAATACCTTTCCTGGCAAAATTGGTAGGTCATTTTGCTCTCGCTCATAAAAATTATCATGTTCTCATATAATCAGTAGGTTCAGAAAGTAAACGTAAAATAATGTACCTAATTAATTTAAAAAAAATCTATGTCTATAATCAGCGTGTCATGCTTTGAGTGTCCGGAAGTACGTGCTACACGAGCTAGACAAAATATAATGTTACCAATTGTGTGTTTTAAAGTGAGTGGATTTCTTCAGAGTAGTGATGGGTCGAACCAGCTCATTGACGTGAGCTCGCTCACTCAAAAGAGTCATTCGTGAAGAGTCGTTCATAAGAGTCATACTGTTCACCACATCGCTCGCTCGCTCCCAATCCCTTCACCCCTTCCCAATCATTAACTTGATGAGCGAGCGCTAACTAGTTCTCACAATTCCCGTTTCGAGCGTGCAAATCTGTCCCTTTCCTTTCAACTTATGAACGAATCAAGTTTTATGTGTAATTTATCCGAATCCTATTGTGGTTGATTCTTTAATTCTATTACTTACTCAATATTACTTATAATAATTAACCTTAGCATATAAGCTTTAGTGTCCAATTCACATAATTATGTCTAAGTAATGTTAAGAAAAATAGTTAGTTTAATATTGTAGGCAGTACTGTTATCTAGTAACGATAGTAAGCATTTATAGTTGATTTTTTCTTAGTAGGGAACGAAGAATGACAGAAGAGTCGTAAATGACAAACACTCCTGACTTTTTCCAGAGCGGATGAACGAGAGCGAAAAAGTCGTGAGTAATGGCGGCGTGAATGACTCGCTCGCGAAGCGAGAGTCGTTCGTTCACAGCTCTCGTTCAAGAGTTGTTCAATTTGAATGACTCGCTCACGAGCGACCCATCACTGCTTCAGACTATTGTAGTAGTGCCTTCCTGTCTATTCACTGTAACAGCCAACTTCTTGAAAGAGGGGTAAGTTTACAGTTATTATAGTACAAGGTGTTTTGAAAGTTGTCAAGCTACAACGCTGCATAGAAGCTTTTCCCTCACACTCAGACCACACCATCACCCCTCCTCACCAATCCATCCCATCATTTCAAAGAGTCAATTAGTGAAGTTTAAAACAAACCAACACATCAGTAGATTTGTTAATTTTATTTGAATTAATAAGTAGATCAGTAAAGAAGTTAAAAATCAGCATGGTTGGCCACACTGGTTAAAAGTAGTTGTCCTTCTAACGATAGCATTGTATTCCACCAAATATCCTCTGTAAACATTTCCTCTTAGGCTACTAATCCCCCCCTTTCCTTACTCTTACTTATACTAAAAGCGAGAAGGTAAGTGAGAGTGAGGGATAATGAACTCCCTCTTTAACCTGACCGTCACGAGCACGACAAAACGATAATACTACGCTCTATCGAAATATGCCTGTCCCCAGCAGCCTATGCACACCGTTAAAGGCAATCACTTCATAATATTCTTTTGATCCTAGATCATTCTATTAACGATATTTAATCTAATATTTGTTTCTAGTATTCTTTATGCTATTTTTTAAAACTAATTATCTACTCTATTGCCATCTATTAGAAATTTTGGAACTAAATTTTTTCTTGGTTCCATTTATTTTTCTAATGTTGGCTATAAATGGTTAGTTTAATGTGGATGTGGCGGACTTTTGGGAGCTATGTTTTGGCGCGAACGTACTACATTAGGTTATGTCACTGAATTTATGAGTTGTTTCCAATTGATACAGTGTTCATAGCTTTGTGGTATATGTTTATGAGTTTTATTTTATGTACGTGTTTAAATTCCAACTCAATGTTGGCTGTATTTATTTACATTGATGTCTGATAAAAGACAGTTGACCAAGAAGACTGGCGTCTTTCAAAGGAACTTTTGTTGGGATGACGTTTCATTGACGATTTCTCGCGATTCTTCAGATTTGTGCTATGAATTCACTGTTCAACGCACTCAAACATTGCGTACATACAATATTGGCTATATTCTTATAGCAATTTTTCTTTCTGTGTTATTGTACCAAGTCCATCAATTTTTGTCAATTTCCCTTTTTGTTACTGTTATCTTGTCAATTTTTTATCTGTTGCGGAGCGTTAAAAGCGGTAACGTTTTATTTATGTGAACAATTTATTTATAATTTATATATACAAGTTTGGATTTTTTCTGTCGAAAGTCAGTGTTGTGAACTATGCATTTGACATTAGGCCTATTTGAATCCAAAACTGTGAGCTAAGAATGGAAAACCCCACAATCCAATAGTGTATTTCCGACAGTCATATCATTATTTTAAAGTTTTTATCTTTAAACTAATAAAGTCCTAGAAATCAAATTTTGACCATTTTTTGACAATTTGTTTGAATAGAAATAGGAATTATTTTGTATTAGTGGTATATAAGTGGCATACTGGAAACGTTTTGGCCTACCATAATATTTTTCTCTTACCGTAACACTCTTAGAATTTAATCAAAGAGAAGGATCATGGTGGTGGAACATTTGTCTAGGAGGGACAAACTATCAACAACAACAAAAGTTTTTTTTTTGTAATTTTCTTTTATTAAAGTCAATGGGGAGTCCAGGGACTTTCTCCCGACAAATGTTTAAAAAAAAATGGATGCCCTATAAATTATTCGGAAGGATCCTTTAGAATATTTTTGAAATATAGATTAATCTTTTGGTTATTTTGAGTAGTCTTCACCTGAGGAGTAGGCCTACATTCGAAAATTAGATACCTCCAGGCATATTTGCAGTTGTCCTACCAAAGAAAACTTGTTTGATTTGGATGCTTTTGGAATATACTTAGGTTGGTCCTTGTTGAATCTATTTTGAAATTAGCACAACATTTTCTTAGTAGTTTCCATACAATAGGCTATTTGAATTGGCCTTTCCTCAGTAAACTTTTGAAAATTAGATGCTTCTATAATCCTTTTGTAGTGGTCCTCTAGGAATTTTTTGGAAGTTATATGCTTCTAGAAGTTATTTGAAATGGTCATTCTTTTGTTGGTTTTTTAAAAATCGGATGCTTCTAGAAGCTACGCTATTTGGAATGGTCACGCCTGGCAAGTTTTTAAAAACTAGGCCTGTATGTTCAGTGTACCAATCCGAATGGTATCAAATAGGAATTCCTCTTTATTTTGAAGCTTGGAGGGCATTATGTCAGATAGTAAAGTTGTATTCTAGTATGACAGGTGAATGTTTCAGAGACATTGCTGGTGGGGCTCCCCTGGGCATACAGCTTGCGTCAACAACCTATTTGGGCCATCAGTCTACACAGTTCTTACCTTGGGATTTGCTGCAAGATGTTGTCATTAATGAGGCGATAACTTTTGTGAGTGTTCTTGTAGTCACTACCTTTTCTACAATCAAGGGGGACTTGGTCACTGTTTTCCTGCCTTATTATGTTTCTTACTAGTGGTCATGCCAACATAATTTTAAGTGAGACCAAACCAAAAGGCAGATCATTATTGTATGATATCAACTAAGGAATTCAGGGAACAAAATAAATAAGCTACTAAAGAGAAAAAAAATGTATAGGCCTGCCAATATGTGGAAGTTAATCTCTTTTAGTCCCTGCAAAGATTTATCTGTTTGCCAAACCCTTCCTTCACCTCTGACAAGACTTGTATTAACCACAACTTGTGAATGTGTGGAATGCAAGGCCTCCACCGTGGTTTGGATCCTACGTTAAACTGTAGGTTCTCCATTTCATCTCACAATCACCCTACCACTACATATTAGTGTAAGTGTGGTAACCCGAACGGGTAGTAAGACGTGCTAATAATAATAAACAACAATCTCTTTACATAACATGTTTTCTAAGTCTTGGATTCATAGGTATTTAAATTTGGGCTTTCGTAGGTAAAATTAAGATTTGAGAAAACAAGTATTTGAGGATGACATGCAGTGGACCTAATTTCACAAGACCTAAAGTTTAGGAGCTATGACTTAAGGTTTTATAAAATCAGGTCCAGTGAAGTTAGGTCTTATAAAGTTTAGGTAGAGTGCCTTTAGGTCCACTCCCCGTTCGAACAGTTAAGGATTTTTTTAAGTAATCTATAAAAAAATAATTTTAGGTCCAATACTTTTAGGTCTAGTGGAGTTAGGAGCTATACAATTAGATGTTATGAAGTTAATAAATGTAGTTTAGGGGTTGTGACTTTAGGTCTTATAATTTTAGGTTGACTGCTGTATGTCTGTATTTGACCCATAGGCCTAACTATGATAGGTAAACATTATTACGAATCTAATATTTTTTGTCAAAATCTTGTAGCTCTTAATATTTCTTTTTTGGTAATTGTTGGATTTGTTCTGTTTTTCAGCACCGAGTGATTCACTATCTCGCGGTTTAACAATTGACGGTCGACTCATCCCGCTTTTCCAGGTAACTGCCACATAGCTGTACCAGAAATGGTAACCGCGAGCAATCATAGTATTTAGCTTAAAGCTAGTACCCTCACTGGTGATCACACTGTCTTAAGTCACTGGTTATCAAAATGGGTGCTACGGCATCCTGCTATGCCTTGATGGTCCCTTAGGGATGCCAAGAAAATATAGGAAAACTAGTAATCAAGTTTACAACTATTGCAACTAAAAATTTGTATTTTAATTTGTTAATTTAGTGTATTTACAGTCAATTTTTAATCACTAAATAATTTTTAATTTTAAATAAGTACTCTCATGGATGTAGGGAGGATTTAATTTGGGGCTGGGAGTCTGTTTCAAAATTGTAAGTCCATGACATTATATTAAGATTTACTATTAAAATCTAAGAAATAAGAAATGTTATTTTATACAGAAGTGGTGGAACTTTATTTGTGTAATAAGAAGGGGGGGATGGGGCACATGTAATTTTTTTTAAGGACTTTCTACACTACTTTCCCCTAGTTAATGTTAGAAAATTGGATGCTCCTAAAAACTATTTGTACCTTGTTTGGAGAATTTTTAAAAATAATCTTTTAACAGCTATTCAGAATAGTGCTTCCCCACCCTCAAAATTTTAGAAATTTGGATACTCCTACATGCTATTTGGAGTAGTCCTCCTACGGCAGATTTTTGAAAATTTTGATGCTTCTAAAAGCTATTTTAAGAAATGCTCACCAGAATTGTTTGTATTAGATTCCCTAGAATCTATTTGAAGTGATCCTCACCGATAATCTTTTGAAATTGGAACTCCATAAAAGCTGTTTAGAGGGTTCTTTGACTCTTTTTTTTTTCTTTCAAAATATTAGATGCCTTTAAAAGCTATTATTTATTATCATCATCATATTATTCTCATCATTATAATCATTATTATATTATCATCATGATTAGCACCGCGCCTTACTACCCGTTCAGGTTGTACGCACTTACGCTATTGTGTAATGGTAGGGTGATTGTGAGATGAAATGGAGGATCTACAGTTTAACGTGGAACCCGAACCACGGTGGGGCCTGGCATTCCCCACATTCACAAGTTGTGATTAATACATGTCTTGTCAAAGGTGAAGGAAGGGTTTGGCAATCAGATAAATCTATGCCGGGACCGAGTATTGAACGCCAGACCCCCAGCACAGAAGTCTGACACCTTACCCCTAGACCACCAGGTCACCTATAAAAGCTATTTGAAATGGTCTTCCACCATCAAATTTTTGAAATTGGTTGCCCTTAGAAGCTTTTGGAATGGTCCTCGCCTAGATTTTCTTTTTAATTATATGCCTTAGAAAGGCATATGGGAAACTAGTGTCATATAGCAATGCCTCGTTTACACGGGATGAGTTAGCTTGCGAGTTGATAGAGTCAGTAACTAAGGGTCTGCTACTGGCTTCGTGTAAACAGGTTGGCCAGCTAGTGACCGTGCGAGTAGGTCAGCAGCTGACCTAGCCAGCCACTTCAGATATATTTGTTTTACTGTCCTCTGACCTTCCCTCACTCCACAGATAAGCTAGCCATTGGCTTTGTGTGAATGCACAGGTCACTTGGTAGCTGACCAGACACCTGATAATTTTGCACGTGGTTGTTGTTGGCGATTTTGATTCAATTGTCCTATTCCTCAAATACTTATTTATATCTAATAATTATTCATCATGCAATATTAAAGAAAATTATCTTATTACCTTATGAATAAGAACTATACGCTCTTCTGACATTTTAACTTATGATCACAATACAGCAGAGCCCAATAACTGTTCACACAATTAGAAGGCCAGCTACCGTCATACTGGCTAGCCAGTAGCTCGCAATGTGTGAATAGCAGGGGTCAGTAGAGAAAAGCCCAGTAGCTGCCCACCCAATTAGGACAGCTATTGTCTTAGGGTACACGTAGAGCGGCAGCAGGTAGTCAGATTCCGACAACCGGCGCAGGTGAGGGCCGCATAATAGAGGCAGATATTAGGTGCCGAAACTGTACTGTTTAAATAATCATTCAGTCACAGTCATGGAAATGAGCAGTGAAGAAGCAATGTGTTTGCTCATTGCGTCAGAGAATGTTAGCATAAAATTGGAACGAGAAAGAAGTGGTGTCCATGAAATTATTATGTTAAGAGGAACATATGGTGAATACCATCACCTTTTTCTGCAATTAAAGGCAGATGGTGAAAAGGTTTATCTGTATTTTAGAATTAACATGGACACCTTTTACTTTATTTTAGAGAAAATTAAACATAGACTGGTCAAACAATGGTGTAATTTTCATCAGTATAGAATTCTTCCAGAAGAACGACTTGCACTAACATTGAGGTAAGAGATTTTATTTTTATTCCGTCTTTATTTTCATTCTATATTACATTGTTTTATGTGGATGAGCTATAATAAAAATGGTAAGGGGTACAAGGGTCACGATATAAGTAATTCTCTGTCAACCTGATACACCATACTGAGGTGATTTTAAAGGAAAAAATACAAAATATCTGTACATTAGAAACTATTATTATTATTATTCAACAAATGTAATTTTCACTGCAAATGCTCGTAATTTTCTTAAGCCCCTGTAGTCATAGCATTAGATGAAAGCGATTCAACTTGTGATGATGTAAACATTGATGCAAAGCTGTAGATGAATGTCACGACAGGCGACGGTTGAGGAACTTGATGGTACTGAAACGTTGAGGGGCCTGCGGAGAAAGAAAACTCCTCAACAACTTCTTGAATTTTGTTCCTGAAACACAATTTCAGAAGGGAAGGTATCTTCTAAGGTAAGGTAGGAGACTACGAAAAAACAATAAGTCATCATTATCTTGGGGGTGATGTGCAACGTCCTGCAAAAATTGCATTTTTTTTTTTTCCAATCTCAAGAATACTTTAATTGTATTTGCGATTGCTAATGCGCTGCCTCTTCTGCCCTTGACTGTCTTACATTTTCGTCCCATCCAGAGCCTTGATTCACATTATGTGTATCACTTAGCATGTTTCTCAGCTGCTCATTACCTTGTTGCTCATTTTCTGGATCACCGTCATTATTATCTTGGTCAATATGGGTTTCAATGTGAATGATGCCACCTTCATTGTCTTCAACTTTATAATTTGATTCATTGGGTGGAGCTTTGGTTCTTAAGTTACTCGACAGAGCTCGAGGCTTCACAACGTCTTTCAAGAAAAATATTGGCTTATAGTGAGGCCAGTTAGGATCGTAAGTAGAATCTCCAGGATCACCTGAACGTGGTGGCCTAATCTTCCCAAATTCAACACTGAACTGATCTCTCAGGTATTTCCACTTTTTACGCAGCACACCTTTTGAAAAAAAAACCCTTTTACCATAATAAAATAATTGGCTGACATCTGTGTATTATTAATGAAGACGTTACATTGAAAAATTTGTTGATGAATTTTTTCAAATACCTCTCTACTATAATATCATTCCGAGCTTTGAGATTCAGCTTCTGAATGGGAGATAAAACTGTAGGAGAAATTATCAGAGAAATGATTGATGTGCTGTGGAAGAACTACAAACCCTCCACATGCCAGTGCCAACTACAGAATTACTTAAAAATATTGCAGCTGACTTTGAAAAAGTTTGGAACTTTCCTCATGCTATTGGATGTTTGGACGGAAAACATATTTGTATAGTTTGTCCAAGTAATTCTGGGTCAATGTTTTTGAACTACAAGAAATTATTTTCTGTTGTTATACAAGGTTTAGTGGATGCAAATTATAAGTTTGCCACTGTTGACATTGGAGGGTATGGAAAACATAGTGATGGAGGAACATTTTTGGCTTCAAACTTATTCAATTTAATTGAAGGCAAAGATATCATTTTTACAGAACCTGATTTATTGCCTCACAGCAACGTGAAAGCTCCATATGTTATGTTAGAAGATAAGGCTTACCCTTTACTTCCCCACCTTATGAAGCTGTACAGACGTGAACGTCTTACCAAGAGCAAGACAATATTCAATAACTGGTTATCGAGAGCAAGGAAAACTGTCAAATGCATTTTTGGAATTTGGTATTCCAAATGGCATATTCTCTCGAAAGCCATTGAAATGAGGTGGAACTTGCTGAAAAAATTGTGAAATGTGTTTGTATTTTCATAACACCGTACTTGAAAGCAAGAGGTTTGAAAGACATCTCAGTGAAGTTACTGTTCATGGTGAATCAGTAAATTGGGATAGACAAGGAGGGCATCTTACTACGACCAAAGAAGTGAGAGAATTTTTTCTTCTTTCATGGAAAAATATCCTATAACTAATAATGAATAGAAGTCATTTCTAAGCATTAAACACATAGTAACACTTTGATTTAGATGCACTGTAATAGATTTTATATGTAATATTTTTAGATTACACAGTAAATAGTATTATATAAAATTAGTTTGCTTAGCGTTTATTAGTAGGGTTATATTTTTATATTATATTTCATTTGGTTTTTGTATTTTTTGGATTTTCTGTTATAATTATGTCATGGATATTAAATTGTATTGTTTTTAAAATGTGTGATGTACAAAGGAATAAAAAAACTCTTAGTAGTATTTCATACACAGTTTTACACAGAAAATAGTGGGTAGGGAAAACAATGAAAACTATTTCAATCAACTTATCTTCAACACCCATTTTCTTTGATATATCTCACCAGCAGGCATCCACAACAACCCTGTTGGAATACTCTTTCCGTCTTTGGTCCCTAATTTCGGGTTTGAGGAAAAACCTTTGATATAAAGCGTGTCCACGTCCATCACTTTCACAAATTCCAATAAAATTATAACAATAATAATAGTCCAATAATAGTTTAGTGATATTATTGAATAAAAGGTAAATACATAAAAACAAACAAATTAATTCAACAAACGTTCAATCCTGCTGGTTTTGGTAACCAGAATGAACATTTCATTCCGGTAAACTGTCAGTCAGACGGTCTGAGCCAGCATACCGGTGCCTGCTGTCACTTTATGCACTCCCATCTAAAAACAAGGGATTATTTCTTGTGCCAGTTGTAAGAATCTGACTACCTGCCGCCATTCTATGCGTACTCTTACTGACTAGCCAGTAGCTCGCATCGTGTAAACCATGCTTAGTGGCAATCTGAATGCAAAAGTGGGAAAATAAAGAGTAAGGTTTGAGGAAGTATTAGGGAAGGAAGGATAAGGTGAGAGAAACGAGGAGGGTAGAAGGCTGTTGGAATTATGTGCAAGAAATAAAATGTGGCAAACAACTGGCATAAGAAGGAAAGAAAAAGTCTTAAAATCACTAAATACAATTGGGATGGGAGCAAAAGTCGGTGATCGACTACTTTCTCATGGATGAAGAAATGAAAAGGTAGACCTTAAACATCAAGGTAATACCAAGGGTGTCCTTAGATAGTGATCACAGTGTTTGGTGGCAGACAAAATGGATGGGAATGTAGGAGAAAGGTAGGTAAAAAGAAAGAAGAATAAAAGGTGTGGAGGCTAAAAAATGAAGAGGAAAGAGAGCTGTACCTAAGAAAGGCAAGAAGCTTAGTGCCCAAGGATGAGATGCAAAGTGTAGAGTTGGAATGGGAAAGGTTTAAGAACAGTCTGGTGGGAGCGGCAGACGTATGTGGGAGGACAAGTAATAATAACGTATATGGAAGACAGGGGGAAGGAAGAAGTAACAGAGAAGAATAAAGCATTCGAAGGAGTTTTAAGAGTATAAATGAGGAAACATAGGAAGAATATAGGGAGAAGGAGAGGAACGGGAAGAAATAGAAGAGGAGGAAAGAAGTGGAGTACGCATTAAAGAGGATGAAACAAGGGAAAGCACTGGTGTAGACAAACTGACAATGGAAGTGATAAGAGCAGCAGGTTAAGTAGGTATACAATGGTTGTACAGGATGCTGGTATTGGTTTGGAAGGAGAACAAGGTACCAGAAAACTAGAAAAAGAGAGCTATAACGCTTATTTTCAAGAACGGAGATGGGAAGAGTGGTACAAATTATAGGGGGATAATGTTGATGTGCCACTGTACAAAAATATTTGAAAAGATACTGGAAGAGAGAACAAAAAATAAAATGAAAGGCATGTGGAGAGAGGAACAGTACATATTTAGGCAACAGAGGTCTACAATAGACTTAATCCTTGCCACACAATAAATGATTTAAAGAAGGTATGAATACATGAAAGACTTGGTAATGGTATTTATGGTTGTGGAGAAGACATATGATAGGGTGGATAGGAATAAAGTTTGGAAAGTGATGGAGGAGGCCGAAGTGAAAAGAGGAGTTATAATGAGAGGGAAAAGCATGTATGAGGATAACAGGAATTGTGTTAGTTGAAGAGTGGGAAGGCAGAGCGGTTCCAAACAAAAAAAAAATGATTGAAGCAGGGGAATACCCTTTCGCCTTTAATATTTGTAATGGTAATGAAAATGTTCAATAGCAAAGTGACAGGAAATCTCGGGGAGGAAGAATAAAAGCCATGATGATGTTTGCAGATGACTTGATGGTATGAGGGAAGAAGAACAAGGAAGTACAGGAACAACTACAAGAATGGAATGAGGAAGTGAAACAGTGTGGAATGAAATTTAGCATGGCAAAGTGTGAAGTGATGGTAATGACAAGAGGGTTAGGCCTAATAAAGCTATATGGTTAGATGGAGTAGAGCTAAGAAAAGTACAGCACATAAAATATCTTAGAAGCATGATTGAGAAGAAAGGTGGAGGTAGAGAGGATTTAATGAGAAGAGGACAGCAGGGAGAGTTGTTCTATAGGTGTGTAAGATACCTGCTATGGAGAAGGGACGTCCCCATGATGGTTAACTAAGTGTTGTACAGGGTGTACTTGGTACCCATTGTAACATATGCAGCAGAAACATGGACATTAAACCTAATAAAGACTAGGAAAGTGGGAGCCATGGGAATGAAGTTGGTAAGGAGCATGTTAGCTGTCATTAGGAGAAAAAAGATTTATTCGGGAAAGAGTACAAGGAAGGGAGTACATGAGTTAGTAGAGGAAGCAAGACTGAGATGGTATAGGCATGTAATGAGAATGGAAAAACAGAGATGCTGAAGAAAAAGTTGGAAATGAAGTACGTGGGAAAAAGACCACAAAGGAGGCTGAGAAAGAAATGGGAATAACAGATAACAGAAAGTGTTCAAGTGAAAAGGGAAAAGAATGCTGAAAGAAAAGGATGATGGAGGCATTTTACTAAACTGACCTGGCCACAAGCTGGTGATGATGATAATGATGCCTTAAGATATTGAAAGTGGTTTCAACCCCCCTCCCCCAACACATTTTTGAAAATTGAATACACTTAAAGCTAATTGGCGTGGTCCTTGTTTGGATTTAAACAAAATATATCTGCATCTAGAAGATATTTGGAGTGACCCTATACTGGTATTTATTCTAAAAATATGATGCCTTCAGAGGCCATTCAGAGTGATATTTGCCTGGAATTTTTTTTTAAATTAAATGCCTGTAGAAGCTATATGGATTGATCCTTCTCTGGCATATTTTTGCAAAGTGAATTTCCTATAAGCTATTTGAAGTTTAATACAAGCCTATCTTTAAGCATCATATTAAAAACTTCAGAAAATTTTGAGGGATGGGGGACGTTGACCCCCTTAACCTCCTCCCCTCCCTATGCCCATGCATACTCTACCAAGTGTTTCCTTAACTCATAATTCTTGAATTCTTTAATATCAAGAGCACTGTGAAATATAGGGGATGGATCAAGGGGTGTCACCCAGATAAACGTTGAGAAACACCCGTCCAAGCTTCATGTTCGCAGTAGACTAGATTGCTAGTGATGGGAGGTCAAAGTTATATCTTGTCCAAGTACACTTGGGTATGATTTTCCACTGTGATTTATCACTGTAGTTTTCTGATTTCATACCCATTCTAACGAGGATGTATTTCCTCTAAAACTATCCTAGAACATTTTGAAATTCAACAGGCAACACTTGGAATGTCATTTTTATGAAAGTGGGTTCCCACTCTCTATGTTCATTTTCTTTTATTTGCTCTCTTTGTCCTTACCACTCTCAGATTGTTTTAAACCTCTTGTTTTATTTAAAGGGTCTAATTTTATCTTGAGTGTATTTTTCAAAAGCTTAGACAAACTTATGTTTCAGAGCACGCGGCCACGGCTGGCTTGCCTTGAGTACATCTATCAGTGCGTCCAGGCATTGCAAAATGGTGGTAAAAGTCCCGGGGCAGTTTTGCATCGTCCACAAACAGCACCTGTACAAGTTCAACACCCGTCTCCACAACAAGAGGTGCGCACACCAGTGGTACACTCATTGTCGGAGATCTTTAAGGCATTTGACCCATCTTGAGCTACAAGTGTTTGACCTTCTTAGAATTTGAACACTAACCAGAGTTGCTACTCTTAAGAAGGAAATTTTTTTTGGTACATGATATGGGAAAAACAGAATATTTACAAAAAAAAAAAATCAAAGTAAAAATAGAATATTTATGAGCTTGGGACATTTAACTGCAAACTTTAAATAGAGCCTGTATGTAACAGAAAAAGTCAACTGAAGAACAAAGAATGCTTATTCGAGCATACGTCTTGCTCCCCAGCCCCGCTTTTTCTTCCTGGATAGGCATATAACCCGAATGGGTAGTAAGATGGGTACTAAAAAAACTGCATATATCTTCCTTTCCTACTCCAGGTAACTACCAAATGAGGTTTTTGGGGTAAATCCCCCTATACTCTGAAAATAATTAATAAATTATTTTGAACTCCTCAATAGCTATTTGAACTCTTAAAGATTTCATAGCACATACAAAACCCAATTATGCTATACAAAAAAGAGGTATTCATTGTTAAAAGGTTCCTTGCGTTACATTTGGTGAACTTCACCTTGAGCCACCACAGGTATAACTCCCTCCACTCCTCCCGAATAAATTTTTGTTCACAACCTTTTCCTGTTCTTATCAACAAAGACTAGTCAAAATAGTGGCAACCCAGATGAACACCCTGGAATTATTGATTGGTTATACCTTAAAGAATAAGTACCTAGAGAACTTGAATTAATTATGCAATGTTGATGGATTTTTGGAAAGAGGAACAGGAGAGAGGGTGTTGTGTTAGTTTCATGACTAATTAGCTAGTATATCCACATCTGTTATATAATTTTATTAGATTTTCTCTCTTAACAAAAAGTTATTTGATTGTAGTATGTCTTGCATGGCAAATTGAGTCATTTTCACATTTTACACTAATGAGCAGCATTAGCTATATAAAAGAATGAATTAAAAATCTTAAAAACAATAATATTTTGTTACATACTGGAAAAGATACCTCAAAAAGTAATTAGGTTATCTGAACTATAAACTATAATTAGAATTTCTGTTGGAAAATATTTTTGAATTCTCAGATCTTTAATATCTTTCAGGCTTACAGGAATTTGAGAGACCCGTCCTTGGTAAAAGGTTTTTGTTCCCCTTCTTTGTTTCAGGGGTAGGTTAAAAGAACATACATTGGCACGGGAGGTGGAGAAAGCTGTTCAAATCATCCTGGAGGCTCCTGTTGTCCCGCGCAACATCAAGACACTGCACTTACAGATAAAGATTGGTATCCTTTATTACGACGCTAACTCTGTGCAGATGGGATGTTTGGCTAGGATTGGGGCTATTCCAAGGTTAAACTAGATGAATAAAGAGG
This sequence comes from Timema cristinae, assembly GCA_039000515.1. Taxonomy (NCBI): domain Eukaryota; kingdom Metazoa; phylum Arthropoda; class Insecta; order Phasmatodea; family Timematidae; genus Timema; species Timema cristinae. The sequence continues at coordinate 62,242,321 of JBCFYV010000012.1, read as the reverse complement.
AATTTTTCAGATCTTTCAAAGATTATTTAATACTGTAATTATTAGAACTGGGTCAAATACTAGTTTTATCCTACTAAGGAATCCTAAATCTTAGACCTGAATCTGAATATTAGTAGCGGTAGATGAGATCCCAAACACTTGGGAAAATGTCAAGAATTTATTCGTTCCCGAGAGTCGGTTGGTATTGGTTCTTTCCTGTCAAGTTTTGGGTGGGAAACAATGCATTTATTGTTTGAGCAGGTATGGCTGGCTCATCACTGGTCACTGTTAATTTTTTATGTAGATATTCTTTTTCTTTGTTCTGTATGCTTGATTTTTTTGTTGTGAGACAAGTTGGGAAATGAGTGACTAAGTTTGCTGTGTCTATCAACAATTATTTGTTAAGTTTATTAAGTGAGAGAGCTTGAAAGATTTAGACCAAGACAGATATAATTTACTCTACCATATTTTGGGCCATGCAAAAGGTGAAGTTATTTTTAGGGAAAAGTGGCATTAGTTTTTTCAAAAAGCGATATTTTATGCTGAAAGCGGTGTTATTATTTATGTAGATATAAGTCAAATTAGTATTCATTAAACAAAATTAGGGCTTAAGTACAGCACACAGTAGCGCACTTCTTGATACACAACAATTTATATACCAACATTAGTTCACTAACATATTATGGTGAGCACACAGTGATGTTTAATTTTATTCCCATACTTAAATGGTTCCATTATGAATCAAAGCTGTGCTATTGAATTCTGGACTTGTTCCAAAATGAGTACTATATTTATTATTTATTTATCCACACCAAGTTGATTGTAAAAAGCATGATATCTTTTAAAGACTGAAAACATATAATCAATCTATCGAAATGGACAAAAGTAGAAATTGTGATTTGTTAAACTCTCGTATAGCCAACACACAGGCACCATGTGTACATACACTAAATCACCACAGAATCACTAAGCAATGCACAAACACCGAGCCAGCCGTATCACAGGCACTACATTCTATTAATAAGAACTAAAGAAAAACTATAAAACTGAACCACTTTATCTCACTATGCATGATAATGTCATCTAACTTGTAGAAATAACTTTAACTAACTTGCAGTCTCCATGTCCTGGACCCGCTCTGAGTCCATCATGGCCTTGATATCGGAGGAGAGCAAGAACAACCTGAACCTGACCCTAGGGTCTATGTACACCCTTTTCATCAAGGTCCTTGAAGTTGCAGGTGGTAAGTTGCCTCCCAATTTAACACTTATTCTTTATCTGTTGGTTTTTTGGTCACGCCAACAACATGTCATTGATCCTACTATATAAATAAAGGTGTTCTTAAATTTTCATACATTTAAACTGACATACCTAAACAGACTTTCATACATCAAATTCGGCCTTTTGGGCTTTGTAAATTGACAACCCTAAACTGACTTTGGTATGCTGAATTTAGACTCTCTTACCTGGTAAATTATTGCCATAACTATTGACAGTTAAAATACAAATTTATTTAACATTTTTATCATTCTGTGCTGTTATGTATATTACAAATAAATTTTTATATGACAATAATATAGACCACTATGTTAAACCATTCAAAATGATTGGGAATTGAAAATATAGGATACCAGCTTACAGCAAGAACCCAGTAGAGAGGAATATATTTGCATTCAGTATTAACAACATTTTACTATATTAGGCTCTGGCCAATTGGCTCCCAGCTGTGTGGGCTGGGAGTGAAGGATTTGGTGATGAATAACCAAGTCATCATCAGCACCCATAGCCTAGGTTAGGGAAAGTTACCACCAAGAGAAGGTCTACCTGAGGACCTATAGGAGGCAGCCCCGCTACTCAGGTGTAGGCCATGACAGGCTTAGTAAGCCAGTAGCCGAAACAAACCCATACTCGAGAAAACAATTTAAAATGCTGGATAGGGAAATTTGTTGACAGCCATAAGCTAAAAATAGGGATTCTAAACATTGGAACACTAATTAAAAGAGTGTAGGAGATTGTAGATTTGATGGATGTCTTGGGTTTGAGCGAGACCAAGTGGAGAGGGAGCGGCATGAGAGAAGTTAGGAATGGCTTAATTCTACATTGGGTGAGAAATGATGAAGGTTGGAGAAACAAAGTAGGCTTCTTAGTGAGAGAAGGGCTGCAAGTGGAGGTAGTAGGAATAAATGACAGAATAATGGAGATGACAATAAATGACAGAGGAAAAAAGATGGAGGTGACACAATTGGGTGCCCAGAAGAAGAGAAAAAGACAAGTTTGAGGAAGACCTGGAAATACATATGGGAAAAGTGTGTCAGATAGTAATGGGCGATCTGAATGCAAAAATAGGAAAATAGAGAGTGGGGTTTGAGGAGGTGTTAGGGAAGGAAATATGATGAGATTGAAATGAGGAGGGTAGAAGGCTGTTGAAGCTATGTGCAAGAAATAAATTGAAAGTGGCAGACATCTGGTACAAGAAGGAAAGAAAAAGTCATAAGATCAATAGATACATTTGTAATGGTGAGCAAAAGTTGGTGATAGACTACTTTATCATGGATGAAGAAATGAAGAGGCAGACCATAAACATCAAGATAATACCAAATGTGTGGCCTTAGTGACCACAGGTTTCTGGTAGCATACATAAAGGGATGGGTCTATAGGATAAAAGTAGTAGGACAAGAAAGAAGAATAAGGGTGTGGACTGTGGAGGCTAACAAATAAGAGGCTAGAGATAGAGAGATGTACCTAAGAAAGGCACACCCTAGTGGAACGACAGGGTGAAGGGAATGGTGAAGTAGAAGAATAAAGCATTCAAAAAGAGTTTTATGAATAGGAATGAGGAAACGGAGGAATATTATAGGGTGAAGAAGGAAAGAGCAAAGCAAGTTATACGGGAAGCCAGGAAGGAATAGATGCAAAAATGGATAGAAATGCTGGAACAGGACATGGAAGGAAGCAAGGAGGTGTTATATAGTCAAATAAGAAACAGAAGGAAAGAGAAAAAGACAACAAGTTAGAATAATAAATGAAGAAGGAAGAACATTAAAGACAGTAGAAGAAAAGGAGCTGTGGATTAGATGTTTTGAGAAAATGATCAACCCGGAAAGGAAAGGAATGAGAGTGAAACAGAGGAGTAGGAAGAAATAGCAGAAGAGAAGGAAAGAGGTCCAATTGGAAAGTGGTGGAGGGCGCATTAAAGTGGATGAAACAAGATAGAGCACTGGGTGTAGACAAATTGACTGTGAAAATATTAAGAGCAGCAGGTGACGTAGGTATACATTGGTTATACAGGGTGCTGAGAGTGGTTTGAAAGGGGAACAAGGTACTGGAAGACTGGAAAAGGGGATTTATAATACCTATTTTCAAGAAAGGAGACAGAGAGAGGTGTACAAATTATAGGGGGATAACGCTGATGTACCAATATACAAACATATATGTATGAGAAGATACTGGAAAAGAGAATAAGAAATATTTCCTTCCATATGTAATTAATAATTGATTCTTTTTTCAACAGAAGACAATTTTATATACATATTTTGTCCAGGTGTTAGGTATACTTCTAAGATTAGAGGCCATATTTATACATTCACACTACAGTAGAGTCTCGGAAACTCGACATTCCGTTCATGTACAGTACATTCTTGTTGGCGTCGGTCATCACAATCCAAGGTCATTCAACCGGTTAACCTCTCAGTTTGTTTGTGTAACTTGAGTGGAAAAGTCATGCTGTGATGTTTTTACAACTGCTATGTTTGTTAGTTTTCCAATTCAGTAATGTGTTATTCAAATCAATACAATATTATATATACAGTACTGTACTGCATTTCTGTATATAACACGTATGTATACACACCATTATATTAACACGTAATATATTGTACTGTTCGTATATGACTGTTACTGTACCGTACAATCCTACAGTACAACTGTACCTATAATATCCAATACTTTACTGCAATTCATCCTTGTTTATTAAACATGACATAGTAAACATGCATCTTCTGCAAGCTCATTGTAAAACTCTACATTTCAATAACTTAACACCATCTCAGTCCACATTAGGTTGAATTTCCGAGACTCTACTGTATTTGCTAATTGAACGTGACTCGGGAATTATGAACCACAAATCACGAATTCACGCATAATGTAAATCTAGCTTAAGACTTAAGAAGTTAGATGGCTGAGGATGATTTTGGATGATAAATGATCTATCCTAGTGACATACAATTAATACTATCCTACTATAAGAAAAATAAGCTAACCATTTCATTTGTCTTTATGCCAGGGTTCTAACTGCTTTTATTTTCCAACATTTTATTCAACTTGATCTTCTCCATACATTTTCTCAGACTACACACTAAACATTTCACCACTCTCCGATTCACTCCCACTAGTATTGTTATTTTCATTCAAAATATTACAACTATCCCTGTCAATCAAAACACCCTGCGCATAGTCCATCAATACAAAAAAAAACTGACACAAGAACATTACACAGAGCTTACATATATATGTTCATGAATACAAGAACAAGCTGGAAATAAGACTCACAAAGACTTTTTCTTTTTTTCCTTCCATCTACTGGTGAGTGCTTAAACTTCATGCAGAAGCTTGGAAATGAATTACAAATTACTGGATGACTGATTACTTCACACACGCTATGGCACACTTCACAAGTGGAAGAGTAGGGAAATCAGAAAGGCTAGAGAGGTTAACCTGCAACTTCTCTCTGAAGGCTCATTCTCTCTGGCTTCCTTGTTCCTTTTCCTGTCACTTTCTCATAGTTTCTGTTTCTCCTCCATAGCCTGTGTTTTCCTTGCTTGATTTACTATTAGGACTTTTTTTTGTTTGGCCTTTTTAGCCTCACCCTATTTTTGGAATATAGGGTTGAACCACTGGGCTAATAGCAAGTACTTCAAGGATGAAAAATGTATCAACTTCTTAAACATCAAAGTGTCCACTGTACAGGTTACTTCAACACCCTTCTTTGCACCCCAAAGGAGTAAAGCAGTTCTCCCATTAAGTAAACTTGAAACTGAAAGTGTTAGGTGTGTCCTGCTGCTACCAACTTCCAGGTGAAGCCATATGTTGCAGTGTTCAACATGGCATTGCAGTACCTCTCTTTCGACGAGAAATCACTCCCATTAGCTAAGAAAGTGAAGGGCTTGAAGTGCTCCCGGCATGTCATGATGTGAGACATGATGGATGCCTTCACATCAACTGACATTCAAATATCACCTTGTATTAAGCAGGACAGAGAGTGAAACACACACGATCCATCTCCGACATAGTCATGATGTAGTGTCGACTTACTTGTAATGAAACCCGCCTTGGTGGCGGTGTTAGCCAATGCGCTATTTTCGTGTTGAGCTCGACTGCTGGGGACAGGTAGATTGAGGTTCGAATCTCAGTCGGGTGAAATGTGGGTGGGTTTTTCTAAGTGTTTTTCCACTCTCCTTCCACACAAATGCGGGTTCACTTCCCCTATATTCAACCTTCCCAATTCCTAACATATTAGTTTAATTAGTACTTAAGTGTATAACCGGAACGAGTAGTAAGTCGCAAAGCTACACAAAAATTCAGCTCTCCCATTTACTGGGCTTCCATTTTACAATTCTTTATCCTCAGACATCATTTGGCTATCCATGAAGGTCCTTTAGTTAGCTGCCATAGTTATATCCTCTACCACATCAAGAAGTTATATTTTTCTATTAATTAGTGAAATTTTGAGTCCTCCGCCCTTCTCATTTATTGGCACAAATTTTCAGTATTTTCAGATCATGGGGGTGGTCTTTCTAACTGCATGCCAATATTTAAATTTTACACAATACCGGAAAGTTTTTTTCTCTCAATACTTTTGGAAATTTTAACTGACCCTTGTTTTGAATTTGAAATTTTCATTCTCTTTTGTTTATTTGAGGCTGTCCTTCTACACTTACGTAAAAATTTAATTTTTCTACCATAGTGGAAAGTTTTTTTTTTATCTTTGTAATTTTTTAAGAGACCTTCTTTTAAAAATGTTAGATTGGTTTGGATGCTACTATATATAGTAATATATATACATACACACACCAACCTGAATAATTGCAATCTTCTACCACAGTCAAAAGTTTTTCTTTATATTAGTTTTGGAAATTTTAGGCCTCTCCTCTCCCAACCAATTTCAACAACTCCAATTAGAATTTTCAAATATTCAAGACATGCTTGGTTATTAGAAGTTATCCTTCTATATTCCTGGAAAATTTTAATTTTTTCTGTTTATACTTCTACCCAGTCCTACCTCCCCATGGTTGGCTCAAGATGTTCATGCACCTTAGGTGAGACCCAAAATTTGTAACCCAGCTCTATTCTTTATAATATAAATAAACTGCATCCCCTCCAAAGTAATAATAATAAGTTGTTGCCAAAATAATGAACAGAAAGAAAAATAATAATAAAAAATATACATAAATTAAAAATAGGACACAACCCCTCTCGCTTCCCCAACATCCCCTACATAATAATTGTGTGCAAAAATATTATCTCGCATTCCCTTCCTTTTCACCTAAATATTTTTGGAGCTTTCAATTAAATATCAAAGTGATTTGCAGACAAGGCGACCCAGAATGTCATAAAACCAGAAAAGTGATTGTTGTTAATCATTACTTTAAAAAATATTCTTAGTATTATATAAATATATATGTTATTTTTTTATTTAGAAGTAATTATTAACTTATTTAATTAAAATAATTTTTTTTAGACCCAAACAAAAATTAAATTTTATTGGAATGCACCCCTAGTACCTTTGCGCCCTATGCGACCATCTAGGTTTGCCTTATGGATGGGACTTATACACATCTTTAATTCTTGAAGTCCCAATCAAAAATTTAAAATTTTCAAACATTTATAGTTATTTGACGTGTGCTTTATTTATACCTCCCAATAAGAAGTAGTTGGAAATTTTCAATCCCTTTCCTTTCCCTGCCTCCTTACCCCATTTTTGGGAGCTCCATTTTAAATTTTTAAACTAAAATTTAGCTGTTCTGGTTATATAGGGCAATCCAGCTATCTGTCTAACAAATTTTGTCTTTTCAGACTCATCCAGAAATTCTCGAACAATTCATGCGGACAGACACGTATTTCCTTTTATATTATGCATTATTGTTGTTATTCAAGCTTTCACTGCAACATATAATGTTGTCAGATGGAAAGAAACAAATTAGATAAGATGTATTTATGTAATTATTATGTGTTCTATATTTACAAGACCAGGAAAACATTTACATGTCATGTGTTTAATATTTTTATTTTCTTCTCAACCAAAAAAGCAATAGCAGAAATATTCAAACTTTGATTTGACTTCAAGTTAATTTGTACTTCAATAATTTAATTTAAAAGAAAAGTTTGTATGTACACATTTTTTGTTCTGTTGTCTAGCTAAACCTGGCCCGCTGTGCTCTAAGACCCAGTTCAAAGCTCCAATCACTTCTTTGCTTGAAGCCTGGGTGTTGAGTAGACCGAGCACTGGAACAGTTGGGAAATCGCCTTCAAAAGCAAGGGCGAGGGATCAAAAAGCATGTGAAACAGCAGACATTGCTGTCAGCAATCAATCTACCAGCATTGAACATGTTCAAACATGCACATATGACACTAATACACACACTCAAACAAACACCTCTGATGATACAGATCTATTTCTGACAGGTGCATCTGCCACTAATAAACACATTCTTACAGACTTATCACTTCACAGTAAAGATATTTATACAAATAAACCTCCCAGTAAATTACAAAATTTATCAACCATTTCTTCTTATGTTGAGAAAGTTCTCTCAATTCCATCGCCTAATAAAGAACGAGGGCTTATGGGTGAATCTGCTGGCAATGGTCAAATTCCCACAAGTGATCCTGCTATCAAGATTCAGGCTTCTACAAGCTTTTCTGTTGACAACAATCAAGCTCTTGCATATAATTCTGCTGACAATGATCAGATTTTTTCAAGTGATATTGTTGGCGGTAATCAATTGCTTAAAGGGGATTTTGCTAGCAAAAACAAATTGTGTACAATTAATTGTAATTTCAATGACCCGGTTCTTTCAACCAATTTTGCTGGTGACAATCAAGTTCTTACAAGTGATTCTGCTTGTAATGATAACATTCTTACAAGCGATGCTGCTGGTAATAATAAATTTACTATGCAATATTTTGCCAGCAATGAACCAATTCAAACAAGAACACCCTTTAGTAATGGAATAGCTCTTATGAGGGCATCACCTAATAAAAAACTATTTCCTATGAGACTGTACCCCAACAAAGAACAGTCTATGAGACCTCCCAACAAAGAACAGAGTTATGAGACCTTCTCCTAATAAAGAACAGAGTATGAGACCTTCTCCTAATAAAGAACAGAGTATGAGACCTTCTCCTAATAAAGAACAGAGTATGAAACCTTCTCCTAATAAAGAACGGTTTATGAGACCTCCCAACAAAGAACAGAGTATGAGACCTTCTCCCAACAAAGAACAGTTTATGAGACCTTCTCCCAACAAAGAACATTTTAATTATCAAGTTCTTGCAATAGCATCTACCAGCAATGAAAAAATGCAGACAAGGACATCTAATAATAATGGAATAGCTCTAATGAGGGCATCACCCAATAGAAAATTAATACCTGTAAGACCACCCCCTAACAAAGGACTGTCTTTGAGGCCTTCTCCCAACAAAGTACAGTCCACGAGACCTTCGCCCAACAAAGATCCGTCTATGAGATCTTCTCCCAACAAAGAGCACTCTATGAAACCTTCTCCCAACATAGATCAGATTAATGATCAAATTCTTACAATAGCATCTGCCTGCAATGAACAAATTCAGACAGGGATATCTTATAGAATGGTAAAGCTCTTATCAGGGCATCACCCAATAAAAAAGTATTTTCTATGATGCCACCTCCTAATATTGATCACCTTGCAAGACCATCTTCCAATAAAGAAGAGTCTTGTCCAAGCACATCATGTTACAAAAATGAGGTAAGCAGCTCTAGTTCTTGGCACCACTGTTTGTCAGCAGTATCTACCAATGTTTCTGATACAAGAGATGATTTTAGGAAGAGTGCTTTGAATCAAGAATCAGCCAATGTTAACTTGTTGAAGGGAGTTGTTTGTCAATCAGATGATGGAAGGAGTTGTGAATGCACAGATTGCCACAGTAAAGACCCTAACTATGACTCAAGCTTGACCATAAGCGACTCAAAAACTTTACCAGTTACTTGGGGCGAGGCTATGTGCTCTGGTGGTACTAATTTGGCCACTGTAGAGTCCTTGAAGTTTGGTGCACAAGCTGGGTCTAGAATATTGTCCCACAAAGAGACTAATGCTGCAGAAATGTTGACTTCACTCGGTTACTAAACAGTCCAAGAAGTGAAACAATGGTTTGTGACGTGCACTTCCAAACAACACATCACCTACAGAAGAAATAGCTGATGAGGATATGGCAGTCACTCAACAAGGTGCAAAGCCATCTCATTTGGCAAGAAAGCACATCACCCGAAATTTCAATACATTGCCTGATCTTGTAAAGTTCTTTCGTGGGCTCTCTGCTTCAGATCAAAATATGACGCTACAGGCAATGTGTCATGCTTTCCCATGCATGAAAGGGGTCACTTTTGACCCGAATATAAAATTACCATGTGAAGAGTCAATTCTAAACACTCAACCTGACCTTAGCTTTGAATCTAGTAACAAGGAGAGTTTTGATTCTAGTAACAAGGAAACACCATTTCCCAGCATTGACCCTAGTAAGATTAGAAATCCCCTTCCTTCCAAATGCCCACGCAAACAGATGAACAGGCTCAGGAAGAAACGACGGAGCTATGACTATCTATTCAATGTTGTTGACTTGTTGGAGGATGAACAGTCTTTTATGAAACTGCCCAACAAACACCCCACCCGATCCACGAGGGGCCAACTCCTTGATACTACCAAGTTGCTGAGCGATTTAAAATGGGGGCCCATGGTAGGTCTGCAAGTGCTAGACAATGACTTAATCTTCAGACAGGGAAGACAGAATTAGGTTGAGGGTATCAGAAACTAGATTTTTTTTTCAATCTCAACAAGATTGAATTTGAAACTTATACATTTGAGTCTAAATTGTACTGTTTATGTTTTTCTCTTTTGGCTTAGACTAGAAATGGGTTGGCTCCTAATTTTCTTGAATCCAAATCTATAATTTTCTTTTGAACTTTGATTTTTTTTATTGCTAGTGATAATTGAGGTTGCATATAGAATAAGTGTACCCTTAATTGTGTGGCAGTAGAGTGGAAAACCATTGAAGAAAAAACTTCATAACACTCGACCAGGATTCGAACCCCAATCTCCCTGTCTTAGGCAGCTTAGCCCATTTCAAGAGTAGTGTCTTAGACCATGCAGCCACCTAAGCAGGTCTTAAATCTCAAAAAATGTGTATAATTTTAGTAAATGTGAAGAAATAAAAAACCTATTAACAGGAAATTGGCATCACTCACTCAACAAATGTCTTTATAAATGTTTGATGACACTATAATATTGATTTCTCTTTTTATTTTTCAAAAATATTACTTATAAAGAGACACAATTTCACTTTTTTTCAATGAATTAACTATCTCTCCTATCAAATTATTTTATTATGTTTGGAAGAAGGTAAAGGAAGGGTGGATAGAAACATATAAAAGGGACAAACACAATATGTCTTTTACAATGAAATTGTAATTATTTTTTTCCCCCCAGTTACACAAGTCTATAAAATTGACTCTGTGTTACTTTACTTTACATCCATTACTGTTTCCAGCTTATAGCCTGGGTCAGTTTTTTTATTCAAGCCATATATTTTACACTATCGGCTGGCTAAGACTGTCGTAGCTCATATGCTTTATAATCTATCTTAAGACTAGGACGGGCACAACATCCAGTCTCGGCCATTAATTTATCAATGTGAAAGTTTAAACCCATATTTTCATTGACAATAAATTTTTGGTCTTGCCAGGAATTGAACCTGGTACTCTCAGCTCAGTAGGCAGACATGCTACTGACTGAAAAAAAGGTTTCTGACCACTCTGTGATACTAACAGTTGTATAAAATTGTGATTTAATTTAGGCCTTAACCTAAGAATTTTTTTTAAATATCTTGTGTGTGTGGCTTATCTATATTTTGAATTTTAAAATATGGTTACTAGGAATGATACCTTCCCATCCTCAAATCTTTAAGAATAGGTACTCAATATTTGAGGATTTGAGAAAATATGAGATTTGAGATGGGAAAAAAAATAATCAAATTTTGAATTGTAATGGGTCTTATAGCTCTTATTCTACTTGTCCAAAATTGTAAGAAACAACCAGACTCCAGACCATTAATTTAACATTTAATACCCACCTCTGTGGCGTAGTTAGCTAATGCGCTAGTTTCATGTTGAGCTAGACTGCTAAGGATGAGGGGATCGGGGTTCAAATCTCGCTCGGCTAAACTGGGGTGGTTTTTCATAAATGGTTTACCACTTTCCCTCCATACAAATGCAGGTTCACTTCCTCTATATTCAAGCTTACCAATTCCTAACACAGAGTAGTTAGTACAAGCGTATAACCCGAACGGGTAGTAAGACGCTGTGCTAAGTATTATAACTAGAGATGGGCCACTCGAATTTTCAAATCCACCGAATCCTGACAAGTATTCAAGATTTGAGGATTCGGTGTTTTACTGGATTCGATGATCGAATCTTTCACCTCATAGACAAAGTATAATATTTTGAATTCAAAAATTACTAAGTTAGGCCCACTTGAAAAGCACAACTTAATCTATAATATTTATTTTGTCGGACAAAAGAGATTAGCATGAATAAAATCATTATTTAAAAAAATTGTTAGGCGTGGAAAATCTTACGTACCTAATACCCTACCCTCCCACCTCTATGGGAAACTTGGACTCGACCGTTTCAGCGCTTGCTCAGTTCATCATACGCGTAAATATTAAAGTGGTTGATAACCTTTAATAGGTAGCTAACTTTAACCTTCCGATAGCAATATTTATGCGGTAGTCAAAGACCGGCCCTAAATGATATATTATATATCCAATGTTAATTTCCTTTGTTCATCCTTTTATGTTATTCATTTCTATATACTTCTTTATATTTCTTTTGATTTCCTCTTCTAAGCGGTAGAGTATAAATAAATACTTGTTCTCAAACTCTAGCTTGACATATTTATGGGCTCGATAATTTTGAGTTGCTTGTAAAAGCTATTTATTTCCTTGTTTTATTGTATTTGAAGATGAATTACTCATTGTTTACATCTCTCTCTCCATGTTTGGATGTTTATTGAGCAGTTTCAATGAACATTGAACATAGGAATGTAAAATACATAGAAAATTAAGGTAAAGAAAGGCATCTATGAGAATTGGTAGAGGCCCAGATCTGACCCGCCAAATGATTTTATCTGGCCTGCAAAGATTTTCAAACAAATGTGTTCATAAAAAATAGCCTAATAACTAATTATTGGGTAGGCATGTATGAAAAATATAAAATTGAAATTTTTTGCTTTATGTTTTTTTCAAACTGGTCCACTTTTTTTCTCTTTGTTTTAATACCAGTAGGGCCTGTGATATCAAAAATGTTGCCGACGACGCATGGTTTACTCTTGGTGCAGCTTATAAGATGGGATCATACTGTAACAGGTTATACCTTTCAAACCAAATTGAGTACCTTAATCCTGTTTTAAAATTGCCTCACAAAATTTTAAAATTAATCATAAATATTATTTGATTTATTGCCACAAGGATATATACAAATTAATCATTTTTAAACTCTATAATCTACGCTGGGTTCTTACAGTTTATAGAACAGTGAAATATAATTGGCCTCTCAGTCAATTTTCAGTTAAGAGAGCTCCCTTGGTCATTGTCACATATCATAGCTTTTACAGTAATTAATTTTCGTTTTAAAGCTTATTGTTGATTGTCTTGGTATTTTTGTGAGTGCTTATAGGGAAGATGGAGAAACTTTGGCTTGCCTATCCTTTACAAAATACTATTATTTACTAAAAACATATCGTGGCAATATCAATTTACAAAATTTGAAGATATATTATACCATTTTACAAACTGTGCTGGGTCGCAGAATTATCTTATTGACAAGTATTAAACTAATTTAGTTTGTTTATCAGTAATTGCTAACTAGACATGCTAGATATAAAATGCCAATTTAAATATTTCCAGACTAAATATATATTTGAAAGGTATTAAATCTTTGTATTTTATTATTTAGAAATGGATCTTTAAGTCTTTATGATGTTTAAACTGTTTGTTACCAACTAATTTAGCTTGCATTTCAGTTTTGAGAAATATCTATGTTTTTTTATATGATGTAAATATAAATTTTAAGCTAAGCCCTATTTTTTATATCTTTTGTTAAATATCTAATAGATATAGAAGTGTCATACCATGTCCTTAAAGGTAGAGGGATTCTTGTTATGTTATTTGCTCAGCACTGTCTTACAGTAATGCCCTTAGCCTAGTGATATCTATCCTTCTTTTACCCACTTTTTGACTTCACTTTAATGCTTTGTGCAGACACTTAAAATTATAATGACTTTAGGATGAGCATATATGTATATTTATTTAGGAAAATATGCTTTAACTGGCACATTTTTTTTAGTTCTCCATTTTCATGGAATTAATAAATAGTGCTATCCGGTGAATACCTGTAATTTAATCCTTATTTGTTGAGGTTATGTTTATATAATACATATACTGTTTGTTATTCATTGGCATTTGATTTAAATTGTATAAGAGATTTTTATTGTTTTATTGCTTTTGTGTCTTAAAGCCTATTTAGGTTGTCAACACACAGATGAGATATTTATTTGGTGTTCTATGAATTTTATTTAATCCTAGTATATTTGGATATGATAGTAGTGTTATTCACTGTAAGTTGGTGGCTTATCAATTTCTGCTCTGTGATTAGGCTTGGCTTTAACCATGCTCAAAGGCACAACTTAGTATAGAAAAGGTTAATATAATAATTTTTTGGGGCAATGTTTGTTCGTTTTCTAGTGAACTAAGATGTTTGAATCTTGGCCAGTTGTACAAGATAATTTTTCCCAAATGGTTTCCCACTCTCCACACAACTGTGGGTACATTTTTAAATTATACCTTTATTATCCCTACTTCATTGATATAATTACAGAGATAACCCGAACAGGCTATAAGATGTAGTGCACAGTTATTATTTGTAGTATGTGTAAGAAATTAGATATAAAAAATAATTTTGAATGTAGTTTTGTAATTATTTTATTTTTCTCTTGTGTGTTGTGTTTGGTGAATAATATGCAAATAGCTCAGTTGCAGTTATTTTTAAGGTGCTATTCAGCCAACATTTGTTGGTATGGTTTGAAAGTTTGTGTGTATAAAGGGACCCAAATTAAATTCTTTGTAGACATTTAGATATACAAAACATAACATATTCTTTCTTAAATTCCTACACAGTCCTATTACATTATTTTTGAAAAATATTAAATAAACTATTTGTATATCCTTTTAAGTGTAGTTCTTGAAAATAAGCGTAGGTAGCGTCCGACTTGGTAGCCCATATTTGTACTGATTTAGGTCCCAGGCTTTATTTCTTGCATGGCCAAAAATTTTTCTTTGGTGAATTATCAGATTGGAACCTAGGTGTTTTGTGTATCTTCTAGTAATAGGTTAGTTTGTATGTCATGTGCTGATATGATTGGTTGGTTCAGACTGCACATTAAACATCCTTTGTTTAAAAAAAAAATAGTTTATAGTCCTTTGAGACAATAATTTAAGCATTGGTTTACCATCCCATGATGCAGGGGGTGTGACTGCGCCAGAGCCCAGAGCTCGGGTAGCCAATAAAGGAAAATAAAATATTTAAAAGTTTTCCTATTTTATATTTGTACTTTAATTAATATCTTAAACTTCAAATAATTCAATAAAAAATATTTATCTTTATTATCAAATAAGACCCACTTGTTCCAAATTGTTCATGATGATTCTGATGAAAGTAACCCTGTTTTTACCCTCACAAAATTTCTTACTTGGGGTTAGTAGGTAGGTTGCTATGATTTGGTGTTTATTAGGTAGACTGTTATAATTAGGTTTGGTTTATTTAGTAAACCCCACCTCACTATGCCAACATCATGCCAGCGCAGAATGTAGACTGCGAGCTGTTGTACTGATATTAACAAATATTTTAAACAAAATTTGTTTTTGCCATTTTTTTACTTTATTGTTATTAGTAATTGATGACTAATAATAGAATAATAGTGCTGTTTAAATTATTTATATTAATAAAATGAAGAGTTTGTTTGTTGGTCATGATCACTGTGAGAGATCTACTGCACACAGAGGGCTGATATTTTTAAATTAGTAACTCCTTTGCACAAATATGTGCACCTCAAAGCTGGAATTTTAATTTTTTTTATTTGATTTTCAAAATGTATTGAAAATTGGGACGGAAAAAAATCTGCCTGTTTGAAGCAAAGAAAAGTGTTTTCTGGGGTAACCACACATTTCATCAACTTAAGCAGCATAAGAGTGAATGTATCACTATGTAAAATATTTGCTTGTTTTTTTAATCTAGAGGTAGTAACAAGATTTTAAGTTTGAGTTAAGAAAAATAAAACCAGTAAGTAGTGTTGATATGTTAAATAGTGATACAATCTGTGACAAATGATAATGCCGAAAACTTATTTATGACATTTCATTTTTGTTCATATTTATTTTACCAAGAGACTGAAGTTGATACAGTCAAGATGTTAATGCCACTAAGTAATGACATATTTTTAAAATCAAGTGCCAAATCAACCCCTTCACCGAATTCCTGAAGATCCAAAGCAAAATAATAGCGTTTTTAAAATTTTATTAATAAATAAATATGGTGACCTGGGGTCTAGGGGTAAGGTGTCAGACTTATGTGCTTGTGGTCTGGGGTCCCGGCACAGATTTATCTGTTACCAAACCCTTCCTTCACCTCTGACAAGACATGTATTAATCACAACTTGTAAATATGTGGAATGCCAGGACTCCACCTTGGTTCAGATCACACGTTAAACTGTAGGTCCTCCATTTAATCTCACAATCATCCTACTATTACACATTAGCGTGTGGTACAACCCAAACGGTTAGTAAGGTGCGGTTAATAATAATAATGAATAAATAAATCTGGTATACAAATAAATCATACATGACTGGACTAATCTATGGTGCTAGACTTTGCATAATGTCAGTCATGCTTGTTATTTGCGTTTAAAAAAAGGATACTGCTTGGGTTACTGGAATCCAAGATTTGATTCATATCTACAGGAACATTAAAACACATGAAGGATCTACTTTTATTTTCTATTATATGATAATTGATCAGTGCACTCCCATCAAAAACACTGTCTAAAGCAGAAAAAACTCTATGTAAAGAAGTCAATTATTACCAGACAAAAGTTTTGGGATGAGTGGTTCATGTAACTCTAACCCTTTCTTTGTGTAGTTTGCCTTTCAGAAACCATGATAAAATTCCACATATTGAAAAAGTAAGGTACATTGTTGTCATCACTTTCATTTCCAAGTATGACTTCCTTACAATAATGGTTGAGGGAAAAGGGAAATAGAGGTACATTAAGATATTTGAGTCATGAAGTTACAAAATTATATTATTCAAATGCTCTCGAATAATGTAAAGGTGGAAATTTGAAATTATATAAGAAAAGAACTATTTTTCCCCACTATATCTGACACCACTCAATATTAACAAAGCTAGGTAGCTAGGTATGCTTCCATTGAAAGTGGTGAGAATGGTATTCTAAATAAACTTGTGAATAAACCATTTCTTGGATTTACTGAAGGAAACAATCATTCAGTATAAAGGCCTACAAAGCTAATGGACAATGATCTAAAAGATTAAATTTCATTAACAACTCATTGTTTCATTGGCAAATAGACAAAGCTGTAATGGAACTTTAGAGATGTTTTAAAAGTTTATATAAGATCACTGATAACTTTATCTCACTGCACTCACCACTCCACAAACAGCAATGAAGAGGAAACAAATAAGGCTGCTGAACAATGATACATTGGGTATCATTCTGATTTTAAAGTCTTCTTTCAGTACTCAATTCCTATCATCCAATGCTAGTTTGAAACCACAAATAATTTGTCTTTTATAAGAAAGGTAGATGAATTGTTAACTATTCTTAATTATTTTCTTATTTCGACTTTCTCAGATATTTATACTTCGATTTTATTATTTTAAACTCTGTTAGTAAGTGTGGTAACATTGGAACATTCGTTCTTGGAAATTAAAATTAATAAACAACTATTTGCAAAGCACAATGGCAGCACAAAGGTTATTGGGACCTGCTATTTTATTATTTGAAAACAGAGTGCATGAATATCAAGGATATTGTAAACTAAATTGGAATAATAAAATAAAACTGCCGCTAATTTTCATTCCATACAGCACATTCAACAAAATTAATATAGTGATTAAAAAACTGTTTTTTAAATGTGATGCAAAAAGAAATAGAATCTGCGTACCAATGATTTTATACTTCTGGTTAGTTAAATTTTTGAAGTAAGTCAATACAAATGCTTTATATTCAGTAAGTCTGCGTTTGTATTAACAAACTTGACATCAGGGTTCCCACTGTTGATGTTACATCACTGAATTTAAGGAATTATCATGTTAAATGTATTGTTCATCATTCATGCATACTTGACTTATTTGGAATTTAATAATTAGGGGTATATTAATGAATTTCCTCACCTGGAATGTCAGAGTTTTCGAACCAATAGAAGAGAATAACCCAGTATAAACTAGCAGTTTTATTAACAATCCATATGATTTGACGAAGATCACTGACCTTTGTCTTTACTAGCTATTCGGTCAAGAATGTATTAGAAAACATTGAAAATATAGATTTTTTACTTATAGCGTTGCTTGGAAAATACTGGGAAACCTGAAAAATTATTAGGAATTTTAATATGTAAAAATAAAAAAAATCATTCCGGTTTTGGTCTACAGTGCCAGGAAGATCGGGGGTTTAATTCTGAATTCTACCTTCTTCCTCACTACCACATTATTGCAAACAAATGTGTATTTCCTTGACAGGAGCAATTAGTTTTTCTTGTTATATTGATATACATAAAGAAATAAGTGTTTAGTTATAATTTTTTTTGACTAAGTTGCTTAGTTAATTCTCAAACCAAAACAAAAAAATTCCTGGCTAGTTAGATTAAATCTTAAAAAGGTTTGATTCTTCATTATTGGGCCAAGTGCCATCAATATATAGTTTATATTAGCATAATATTTTTGATTTGCCATTACTTGATGCAACTAAGGCAAACAACCAATAAACATATACATGAAACAGTTTTACACCCCCTTCCCTCAAATTAACTGAATCTAGATTATCACCCCCCTCCCTTTGATATATATTTTGTATGTCATGCACAGTAGTCTACACTTTGTGAGAACACTTATATTTCATTTGTTATGTTCATCGTTTGATTTTAACAAGATAAACAAACTTATTGTAAAAAAAGTGTAAATAAATAAAAGGAAAGAGCTTTATTAAAACATGTATTTCTGTCTGAAAAAATAAATTATCATATATATTTTTTATCTTTGTATGATTTACCTGTAGTGGTTGTTATAGCTTATTTTAAAAATGTGTCAGAGGGGAAAAGAGGAAAATTAATTTATATTGACAGTATTGACAATCACCATGTATTTATTGGACATTATTTATTATACAAATATAAAACTACTTGAATCTGATGCTAAAATAACTTTGGGAAGCTATTATTAACATTTATGTTATTTAACTAAGGTATTATTTTAATATTATATTTATTTATATAGAGACAAATATAAAGTTTGTGTGAATTTCAAATAATATTTTCTTTCAGTATATAAAATTCTAAAAGGGGTGGTATTTAAAGAGTTCCTTGGTCATAATACCATAATGATTGCCATGGGGTGCTGCAAAAATATTAGAACATTTTAATTAAGTCCTCGAGTATTGCATCAAATACTGTTGTGTTTTAGTTTATTTCTTTGGAAAAATTGTAATCACAAAAGAGTATTTTAGTTTTAATTACATTTGGGACATAAGGATGTTTCATACCAGGGGTTGTTGCGAAATATAAGTTGTATAAAGGGTGACACCCTGTTATAGTAAAGAAGTTAAAAAATTATTAATACTGCCAAAAGCATGTCTTCATTGTGTATTGGGATTTTTTTTTTTTAAGATCTATATTCTCTCTACTCTGAAATAAATTAGTAAAACATTCTAAAATATGAAATAAAGTAAGGAGAGTAATATAATAATATATAAGACTTGGCTATATAATTAGTTATATTTAATGGATATAAATCATGGCTGGCCAACTACATAGACTTTGGTAGCCACAATAGTTGAGGTAAGATTATGAAGAGCCACACCACTGTAAAAGGTCCTGCCCCCATAACTAACTACAATTACCAAGCAGATGCTGCTCGCTGTTCCTCATATTTAAAGATCCAGCCAGTCAGCCTATTGTTATGTATGGTCTTTCATTCACCGAGAAAACCAACGCAACGGGCTACATTGTGGGCAACTGCTCACTTATAAATTTCCTTGTTTCTCGTCCACACAAGAAACCTATTTTTTTATCAGTCACAAGAATGTCTCATTTGTTGAGGATCTGGATGTTGGCTACATGTACTTAAAAGCTCGTAAAAAGGTCTGGAAACAATTAGGGGTTCATCCAGATTTTGTAAAAAACAAAGATAAAAGGTGGTTCAATGTTGCCGGGAGTTCAGGACCTTTAAGTCTAAACAAACATAACGGATGAGTAGGGAAACTTTAGAAGAACTTGAACGAATCATAGGTTCAACTATCAAGAAGAATAATACAAGCAGGACCCAGAAATGAAAACTTGCAGGAAAAATGCAAAAAGATTGAAACTTAATCTTGCATAAATGGAAATAAAACACTGTGTACCGCTGCACAAGTGCATGCCGCATTGACTAACAGCCAACTTATACTGGCAACCAACATGTTTGTTCTCCTTATGATGTATAGCCCAGCGCTAAAGTAATCGCTTGATGAGTGAAGTATTGTTTGAATGCAAAAGTTGCCTAAGTGAATGGTTGCTTGGTCATAAGTGATTAATCACTTTTGGTTTTGGTCTCCTTGATGAAGAGTACAATTGACATTTTTTTGGCTAACGTTTGTTTTTTCAAGCAGAGTGATGTCATCTAAAACATGTAAATATGAAGAAGAGAGTAGAGGTTTTAAGACAAGAGTGGGAGGTTTTTTTGTTTTGTTTTTTGTGGAAATACATGATAAGCCAATGTGTGCCTTACGTCAAATAACAGTGGAGCAGTTTAGGGGTAGTAATCCTAAGCGCCATTATGACACACATCACAGTACTTTCAGCAGAATTTCCTGATACTTCCGTTTTAAGGTGAACTAAGTTTTATCTTTAAAAGATAAACTTCATGCTCAGGGTAAATTGATGTCTATGTTTACTAATGAGGCAGATACAACAACAGATGTCCATGTTTACTAAGGAGGCAGATGTAAAAACTAAGGCTGTGTTTATTTTAAATTTAATATTGCATGGGCAAAGCACCCATACACTAAAGGATAATTCGTCAAAAGTATTACACATATAGTTTCCGATCCGAATAATAAAAAAAACTGAACAAAGTTATTGAAATATAGTTAATTTGACACCATTTAGTTTTTTAGTTTGCTACATAAACCTATAAAATTATATTTGCACTATAATCATTTAAAGTATTTCACTAATACATTTTTAATCAATTTTTTTTTCTCACATAAGTATGTTTCTTTAGTAATTATAAATGTTTTTTTTAATTTATTGTTTATATTCCCTGGTATATTAATTCATTACTGTAGTTATTAAATTGATACTGTTCTTATTTTGAGCATCTTATAACTATTAAATCTAAACACACAATAAGCGTATACCAGTCATGTTTATACTGCATCCGTTGTAATTATTTCATGTTATTTATTGTGTACTTTGTCAGGCACATTCTGTTATCTAATTTATCGAATATTATTTCAAGGTATTAATACTTTATTTTGATAATCTATATCCAAGTCTTATCTATTACTTTAAGTTAGCATCATAGTGTAATCAGTCAACTTAGGATGTACAGTATAAGCAGTTTGTACATGCCCATCAACACAAATGTGTCACTGTTTTATCAGGTAAATTGAGGATTTATTTTATTTTTATATTTCAATACATGTATTTTTTTTTAAATCTTTTTATTTAAAGAGTTTGGTGAAAATTGTGGTTGGTTTTCTCTTAAAATATAAGAGAAAGATTCATTTTTAATATTGTTGTTTGAAGGTAATTTATTTAGTCTTAATTGAATAAGATAGAATTAATCTAAAATAGTAACCATACTTTTGTTATTAATGTACATTTTATCTTTAAACCTGAGGTTATTCTTGAAGTAAATTTTGGAAATGTACTATGAAAATTCACTGTATTTAGTGCCAAGTGGTTGTGACTTATAAAAGAAAGCTTATCAATTAAATTATTTAAAAGTGAATAGTTCACTACATAGTCATGAATAAATATAAAACTGTCTATAGCTTAAATATATAACTTAATCATAATGTGATGTGGCAGTTAGAATTTCTAATCCTTTCAATGAATAACGAAAATGTTTGTAATTGTTTTTATCTGAAATTATTTTCGACTCAACATCTGATGATAGGGCTAGTTTTTGTATGAGATTGAAAAATTTAAAAAAACATTCAGAGGTAAAATATATTTACTCAAATAATGTATATACAACTTTCAAACAAGTTAAAGTTCATCTTGATACAGTATTATACAGACTCACTATTATGCCCACCACAACTGTTGGCAACTGAAGGATTCTCAGTCATTGCTAAGTGACAAAGAATGTGATCATGTTTTTAAAGCATTAACTCCAAATTAAGCAAAAACAAAATTAACTTTAGTGGTCATCATTATGACAATTTTATTTTGGTACAAATGTACATGACTTGCAAGTTTACAACTTCCAAAATAACTTTTTTTTAAAAGATAGTTAAGAATGTGCATGGCTATTGATGAATTTGATTTTCAAAAACGAACATTGCATGCAAGTATAATACTTAATATAATGATGCAAACAAATTAAAATTGAATTAAAATGAGATATTTTTTATGAAAAACTAAATTTTCTCAGTCACAACCCCACTCACCTTGAACTATTCTGCTTTAGTTGTACTTATAGTCTTTTATATTCTTTATGAAAACTTTTTCAATATGGCACATTTATGTTTGATAAACCCTTTCACTTGTATTGTTATTAATTTATGTTTTTAATAGGGAAGGGAGGGGCCCATGTGCACTATATATCTCGTCAAGTCTCAGTCACAACTGAGGACTGAGTTTAGCACCAAAATAATCTAAATAGCTTGCAGAGAACCACATTTTTCTGTACCTTCAGCGGCCATCAGCACCATCTATCTGCACTGTTAAGTACACTTAACACCATGTATGTATAATATTTACATTATCTTTGGTATAAGACTTGTTTCACACACACGGGGCCACAATGATGCCAGTGTCAATAAAAATGTTTTTTTGCTTGAAATGTTTAAACATAAATTTGCTACCTGCACATTTACACATTTGGGCAATGATGGGGAAACTCCAGCCAGGAGAAGATTCTTTGTGCCTTATCAGTATTTGACAAATTATTATTTAATTACTAAAAGGACCATGAAAGAATGAACTTTCAAAAATGAGTGTTTGCCTTGCCCCAGCTTAGGTTAAGATGCTGAAAGTCCAGCATGAATACACCACCACCGAAACATGTCAACCACTGAAACACAACCATTCTGTATGATTCTGAACAAAACAATTCCTCCAAGTTTTACAAATATAATTAAAATTATTACACACACACGTTTTTATATTAAGGGCAGATTAGGCTAATGAAAGCATGAATATTTTGTAATTACCAGTTATTGCCATTATTTCAGTTTGGGGTTACATTGCTTTTGTGAAATCATGGTAAGTAGGTAGGTATTGTAGCGTTACCTTTTTTTAATTTTAGTAATTATTTTAACACAATAGTTATTTGCAGTGTGAAGGTGTGGATATTATTGAATTAAAGCAGGGTTGGGGAACCTTTTGGCATTGGAAGGCCGCAGGCCCAACACTTCATATACAGTAAATATTACAAAAAATATATGGAAGTACCTACCTAAATATAAATAGGAGTAATTAATTTACTCACTTGAGAAGTAGTTGCTTAAACTAATTTTAGGAATTTGGAGCCTTTTCCCTCTTTCTTGCAGCTATTTCATCAATTTCTGTGTATACATGACAAAAACAAATTTGAAGTATTCAAAAACAAGGTGCTTAGGAAGATATTTGGTCCAAAGAGGGATGAGGGTATTGAGGAGTGGAAGAGGTTACATAATGATAAGTTAGTACCCTGTACTCATCACACAAGACATTGTTAGGATAATCAAGTCTCGTAAATTAGGGTGGCAAGCAGTGTGAATGGGAGATTCTAAAACCTTGTTCAGAGTATTGATTGGCATACCCAATGGGAAGAGGCCATTTGGAAGATCTAGAGCAGATGGGAAGATAACATCAGAATGGACCTGAAAAGATACACTGCAATGAGGTGGAGTGGATATAACTAGCTCAGAATAGAAATACTTCTGTAAGTGCGGCAATTAACTTAGGAGTTCCTAGTGCCATAGACTAAATATCTGGAGGGGTTCTTTAATCAACTCACTAAATTTAAATTTTCCACCACACCTAGATCTTTTTTTTCTGTTTATATTCCGTCCCCTATTTCTCAAAGTCCCATTTAAAAACTAAACATTTTCAGACTTTTATGAATATTTGGAATGGTTCCTTTAAATGTCTTCCAAATGTCAATATTTCTTATACATTGATAAGTAGTTATTTCCATAAGTCTGAAATTTTTTTACCTCCCCCCACCCCAACTTCTTTTCTCCAACTTTCTCTTATATATTTAACATTTCAAGATTTATTAAGTTATATAGAGTTATCTCTCTACCTGGCTAAAAAGTTGTTGTTTTTATAATTAAATCCCTTGCTCCACATCCATATCTCCGAACCCTCATTTTTATGATTATTTGGGGCAATCCCTCTCCACCTTCTAGCCAAGTTTCTGTTTTCCAGCTCTTCTATTCAATTTTTTTACTCTCACAATGTTCCAATCCTGTTTTACCGCTTTGAGTGTAGAATTTCACAAAATCCTTTATTATGGATCCATATGACCTGATATAGTCCTCCCAGCAAAATTTCTATATTCCAGGTCTGGGGTTTTGGGAGATAGTGATGAGTGAGCGAGTCTGGCCTTTTGTCTTTATATATTTATGCATAACGCTCTCATAAATATCAAAAGTGTCGCTGCAGATCACATAACTTGACTTAAGAATATATGAGGATTGTAACAAGGAAACATTGTGAATATCAAAAAAGTTTCTTACTAACTGAATCTGACTAGGTGTAGAGAGGTTAGGAAAAACACTCGGCACACCCAGTATTATCTGGTTATTTTGTAATAACTGCCATCTTTATTTCAATACAAATTTCTCAAAGGAATTAAGTAAAAAAAACATCCCCGTATGTATGTATGTATGTCAGCCAAGCTTGGTGAAGATCTGTAAATTAGACCATGACCGTGTTGATTGAGGCAGGTTTACATAGATAACCTAAAATAAGAATATGTTATATATTTCCAGTTATTTCAGGGTAATGTATGCTCTAAGAACTCAAAGTACATTTTTTTATGACATAACCACCAAAATAAGAAATCTGGGACAGTCATTTATTCATAAATAAAAAGGTTTTAAAGGTTTTTAATAATTAAGGGTGTGTGGAGCCTTAAAAGAGAAAAAAAAGTTTAAACAATTACAAAGCTTTGCAAATAAAAATATTGAAGGCTAAAATACACATTTATGTTCAATTTTTGTCGTTTGGTACTGTTCTGTATATTTTAGATTAATGTTTATATGACAAAACTTTGTAATAGGTAATTTAATTGCTTGTTGCGGTATTTAATTGATTCATCAGCTTAGGCTGAAATATGTTAAAAGACTTTTGCAAATTTTGTAAATAATATTTAGTGTCTGAAGCTAAATACATTTTTTCACAATCTAAATCATTATTATGACATTCAAACTTCAATTTAGCTTTGGGATATTTTATATAATTCAATTCAGTTTCACTTTGGGCTGAAACTATGAAAACTAAGCTCTTTTAAGAGTGCTTAAACCATTCACACATTACAACAGCTTACAATACTATGTATAGGAAAATTTCGCTAAGCTTTATGTTTTAAAAAAAGGTGATAAGGTTTAGGCAGTGGTGCAAGCATATAAAATTATTCATGCCTACTTAAAGAATTTATTATTATTATTATTATTAATTATTAATTATCATTATTATTATTATTATTATTATTATTATTATTATTATTATTATTATTAGCACCGCGTTTTACTACCCGTTCGGGTTATACGCAATTACGCTAATGTGTAATGGTAGGGTGATTGTGAGATGAAATGAAGTACCTACAGTTTAACGTGGAATCCGAACCACAGTGGTGGCCTGGCATTCCCCACATTCACAAGATGTCTTGTCAGAGGTGAAGGAAGGGTTTGGTAATCAGATAAATCTGTGCCGGGACCGAGGATTGAACCCCGGCCGCCCGGCCAGAAGTCTGACACCTTACCCTAGACCACCAGGTCACCCTTAAAGACAAATGGAAGAGAAATGGGGTTGGTTTTGTAGTGAGGATTGGGTGGGAAGTAGAAGTGACAGATTAAATTAAAATGGTAATTACAGAGAAAGGAAAGCATTTTGAAGTACTCCAGCAAGCTGGATACAATTTTGAGGAGAAAGAGAAATTTGAAGAACTGAAACGACACCTGTGTAAGGAAAGGCAAGTGGTGATAGGGGACTTAAATGCCAAAGTGGGGAAGGAAACAAGAGCAGGGTGTCTACTGGGTCAAGAAAGTCACGAATTTTTAATATTTTGGTCATAAAGTCACGCAAATATTTTTAGTTTGAATTTCCCGCACAATGTAACAACGTGAACACTTCAAAGAGTGCGCTATCCACTACAGGTGATGCCACGCGGCATTCACCATCTCGTGTTAAATTTTAATGTGGCATGCTACTTGTCTCGTGGGGTCTGTGAGTGCATTATGCCTTGTGTGTGTCTACAAATAATGGTTTTCGAGTGAATGAATTGGAATTCAGGTTTTGTAGATGAAACGAGAAAATACCAGGACATTTTCTAGACAAACCGTGCATTCATCTGTATTGTGGATCTGGATCAAGATGTTGATGGCAATTGTCAATTTTTTATGCTTTCATTGATCCGACTGCAATTTGAAGGTGGTGTAAAATGTATATTATAATTTCAAATTAACGTTGGCAGCAAATAGCAATCATTTTCGCAGTGAAATATGGCGTATTTTTATTAAAATATAAAATAATACTAATATTGTTAATATTTGATCCTTGACTTAATTCAGTTAATTTTAAAGACCATTCATTCAAAACAGTTGAAATTTACCCATTTTTGATTATGTATTGCGAATTTTTTTTTCTTTCTTCTTTTTTTTTTTTTTTTTTTTTTGGCATTCAAAGATTTTATGTGTGAAGTTTAGGCTAATCTGTTAAAAGATGCCTGGTAAATGTTCATTCAAAGAGTTTTGGCTGACTGTTAAAGAAAATAAATACTCACAGGGGTTCATGTATTTCCAGTGATATTTTCTCAATCATGTTTCCTGACAGTGTAATAGCAAAGAAGTTCAAAATGCAAAAAGACAAACTTATTATTTGACAACCTTTGTTCTTGGCCCCTTCTTCCAAGAAAAACTCGGCAAAGTTAAAGAAGATTGCATTTTTTGCAGTTTCACTTGGTGAAAGTCTCAATAGAAATGCCCAAAAAGGACAAATGGACATCAATGTCCATTATTGGAACTCCAGTTTAAATGTGGTTTCGACCCGATACTTGAACTCTGTGTTTTTAGGGCATTCTACTGCAGCTGACCTCCTTGATGCCTTTACGTCAGGTATGTCTGAATTAGGACTGCCTTTAAAGAATGTTCTACAAATTGCTGTTGATGGACCTAATGTAAATTTAAAATTCCTTAAGGACTTCAATCAAGAGATGGGAAAAAATTTAGATAACCCTGAAGACAAGAAACCTATTTATGTTGGCACATGCTCTCTTCATACAGTTCATGGGGCTTATTAGACTGTGAATGGCAAGTTCATATTTTCTGCATTTGTTGTATTATCAGTTTAAACAGTTTCCATCTCGAGGATCTGATTAAATCCTCTCAAGTGGATCAGACCTCTTTCCACTTAAAATGTGTTCCATCAGATGGGTGGAAAACTAAAAAGCAATTAAAAGAACCTTGAAAATGATTCCGCATTTAAAGAAATATATGGCTTTTGTGTGTTTCAAACCACCTGAAACAAAGAATTTCAGTGTTGTATGAGACTTCCTAAAAGATAACCTTCTTGAAGCAAAACTCTTTTTCTTGCAGTCAGTAGCAGGAGAAGTGGAACCATATCTTACAATATTTCAAAATGGCAATCAAATGTTGCCCTTTGTACAAGCCAAACTTTATTCGATGGCACGTAGCATTGCTGCTCGCGTCCTTAAGGCAAAGGTTATAAGCAATGTGAAAAACGCAGGACAGCTCTTGGCAATTGATGTCATAAATGAAAATCTATTGAGCTTTTCAGATGTAGATGAAGGCTTTGGTGTGAAGAAATTTTGTAAAAATGTGAAAGAACTTTATGTACAACTCTTTAGAAAAGATTGCAGACACTTCTTAGTGGAAATGGTTCAAAAACTGACTGGGCCTAGGTCTCCATTACGAAAGTGCATGGTGAAAGGTGCTTCATGCCTTTCACCAGAATTAATGACTAGTGGCACTCTAAGAGTACAACGTGTTAGCATAGCACTTGAACAACTCACTTCAAACAACCACATTGCATACAGTGAAGCTGAATATATAAAAAAAAACTACCTTGAAAACTGTGAGCAGTCTTCTGTTCAAGAAGAGCTGAAGACATTTGATTTCAATAAAACCAGACTAGATTCTTTTCTCTTCAACATCTTCATTAATGCAAAAGCTTGCAAGGCATTGCTGTCATTTTGCACGATGATATTTACAATGTTCCATGGAAACAGTGCTGTCGAAAGAGATTTTTCAGTAAACAAGGAGTATTTGGTTGAAAATAAGAAAGTGTGTTCTCTAATCTCCCAACGCAGCATATATTCAATGGTTCAGTCGATAGGTGGCATAAAGAATGTGGAATTTACAAGTGGGATGCTGCATGCAGCTAGGCGAGCAAGTTTCAAAAGGAGGGATGCAATTGAAGAAATGAAGAAAGAAAGTGAAGAAGCTAACAGATCAAAAACAACATTGGAAACTAAATAAACTTGAGGCAAAGAAAAGAAAACTTCTCAAACAGGCTAAAGAAGAGGCTCCAGCACTTCAAATTGAAATCTATTCTGAGAAGAAACAACTGAGGCAGATGTAAATCCTGTATGTTGTGATTTTGTGTATAAATTAAATATTAGTTGACAAATCTGAACAATATTAGAGTTTTATGTTTGTTGAGAGACTTCAGCTTCTGTGAGCTTCAAACATCATTAATTACAAGTAAGTTTTCTTGTTGGTATGGTTATAGTAATAGTTATTACTTGTGTTTGTTATTACAATATCTAGGGCCTATGTACAATATATTGTTCGACCGTTCACTGAAGGATTTTTTTTGCAGCGTGTCTTACTGCCCGTTTGGGTTATACACCCCTGAAGGAATTTTGTGGTTAAAAAAGTCACCAAAAAGGCACAAATTTTTGTTCCTCTAACTGAGTAGACACCCTGAAGAGGTTTTGAAGACGTACTAGGAGCTGATGGATAGGGAGAAAGAAACAAAGAAGGAAAGATACTCTCAGATTTGTGCACAAGAAATGGACTGAAGGTCGGTAACAGTTGGTTGGTGGGGATACCGGTGAGATAACATGCTACACCTGGAATGGTGAGCAAAAATCCCTAATATACTATTTCTTATTAGATAGGGAAGCAAAGGTGTGCACAGTGAACATTAAGGTCCTGCCTAGTGTGTCTTTGGATGGGACCACAGATTATTAGTTGCCTGCACGAAAGTCTGAAGGAGGGGGTACCAGGTAGTGAAGCGGGAAAAGAAGTTAAGGATATGGAGGCTCAGCCAAGCGGAGGAGAGAATGATCTTTCAAGCTAGAGTAAAAGGCGCACCAAAGGATGATATAAAAGGAGGAGAAAAGGAATGCTAAAGGTTCAAAAAGTGCATGGTGGAAGTGACAGAATAGATATGCGGAAGAACGAGTGGAAAGAGAAGATGGAAGGAAACTCCATGGTGGAAAGAAAAGGTAAGGAAAGCGGTAAATGCTAAGAACAGAGCATTTAGAGAATGGTTCACAAAAAGAATAAGCGAGAGTGAGGCTAAGTATAGGGAGGAAAAGAGAAATGCCAAGAATATAATAAGAAAAGGGAGAAAAACATAGATGGAAGAGTTGACAAAAGTGCTACAGACTATTGTGGAAGGGAGCAAGAAAGTATTGTTTAGTCACATGAGCCAAAGGAGGAGGGAAATAGGAAAAAGGTCTAAATGATGGATGAAAAAGAAAGGATAATGGAAAGGAATGAGGAGGTAAAGAAGCTGTGGAAATTATATTTTGAGTTATTGTTGAACCCGGAGGGGAAGGGTTGGTATGGGAGGGAAACGAAGAAGAAAAAATGGATGGAGAGATGGAGGAGAAAGTAGAAGATGTAATCTGGAGGAAGGTAGAAGAGGCCTTGTAAAGAATGAGAAAGGGAAATGCTCCAGGAGTGGATTAACTCACAGTGGAAATGATAGTGGTAGCAGGAAAAATGGGTCTACAGTGGTGGTATAGAGTAGTAAGGGCAGTGTGGAGGGAGGAGAAAGTTTAACAAGATTGGACAAAAGGTATCATAATATCAATGTTCAAGAAGTGTCTGTGGAATAGTTCCCCTTTTGGGTAAAATACCCATGGCACCAGCCAGGAATTGAACCAAGGACCTTTATGTTTGTAGCCAGGTTTACTTACCACTAAGTGTTATTTTGTCAAAGTTAACACTGCAGATAACATTACTTGGTGTATGAATATATTAAAATTGTTTTAATTGCTCCATTAACTACCAGATACTGTTTTTGTTAACAAAATCAGGCTACATATTAGCTCTAGCGTGATTAACTATGAACTGCAGGGTGGAGGAGGTGGGATGCCAATACTCAAATTTCAGCTTTATGCACTGAAGTTGGCTTTCTATGTTTAAATGTTAATACATTTCTTTAAAATCTCCACCCTTATCATACCATGTTCTTTGATTATTTAATGAAACTTGCATAATGAAAAACATACATATTTAACAAAACCCGACCTTTAATATATTGGACTTAATTTCACAACAAAGTAGAGGGGCAAAGCCCATCACTTGTCAATTACCACATATGGAAGTATTCGTTCTTTTCTACACATCCTACAAACTTAACAAATACCTTAACTCGTAATAAAAAATACACGAATTGAATACATAAAAAAAACTTACAAACAAAAATTTAGGCCTATATTATCAGCAGATAAAAAATATATATTTATATTACGATCAAATACACACCTTACATTCCAAATAATTTGATTAAAATTCACAAGGACATGTTGAGCACCGTAAATAACAATGACTATATTAAAAACAATGTAATGTTGCACTTACAACATTTAAGGTGAGGACACAAAGACTCGTAGCTGTATGCGACAAAACTAATGTTCCTTGAGGGTCTGTTAATACTTACTATTACCGTGACCTGACTAGAAAGTTGGTCAAGATTTTTCTTAACCAGCTAATATTTTATCAAACACTTTAAAGTGGTTTCAATGGCACTTGAGAACAAAATAAAACAGGCAGTTCACAACTTTCGTACAACCTGCACTTTTGTATATGTTATGCGACATTTGGGTGACCGCCTCAAACCTTGATGACTGAGCCATCGGAGTCGGTTGCTAGAGCACAGGCACAATATGGAAAGTCTGAAAACTGTTTAGTGAGAGTGTGACAATGTATATAGAAATAATTTTGCACCTCAGAATAGTTAACTAGCATGTAAGGATGTCTTGTACATAGATTATAAATAAGATAACTTATAATTAAGAATGATATGATCGAACAACCCACTTAATTAAGATGACAAAGATTGTTTGTATTTTGGTTTCCCATTTGGGGATGTCAAAAACAAAGTATCCATCCAACCTCCAATTTTGTATTTGCAAGTTAACTTATTATTTCACCCTCTAATTCTTCCCCTCCCTCTATCTACCTCTCCATCCCCCACTCAGCCCCTGCGAAACATTAGGGCAGCTCTCCCTCGCTCTTCTCTTCTCAGCACCCATGAAACATTCAGGCCTCTTACCCCCCTCTTCTCACATCTACTGTTCAACTCTCCTTACTCCTTCTGTAACCCTGCAAATGGACCCCCATCACATGGAAGTCCCAATGCAGCAAGGGAGGAAAGGAAGCCAGACAACTATGCACAGCTAATTACACCAACTTCAGAGACTTCTGGAGTCTCCAGAACAAGGTCACCCACAGCCCAACACCCTGCTCTCTCAACTATCCTCTAAGTGTTCCACCCAGGCCATCCTGCCCTTACAACCCTCAACCGTGCCCCGCATTCCCTTGACCCTACCTGGAGGTAGACTACCTCAAGAAGGACCCACACAGAACCCACAGCCAGTTCCTCCACAACTCCAAGCTGCAAGCTGAACCACTGGCCCTGGGGTTAGACACTTCTCCCCCCCTTCCCCTTCTCTATCTCTAACCAAACCATTGCACCTCCACTTGTCGCTATACCAATCTCACCTACAAGAAACCCCTTCCGCAAGTTGTATCGCCTCCCCCCTCCGTGTTTTCACCGTCAGATGGCACCTATCCCCTTCTACTCCCTCCGCCCACTCCTCCAGTCAAGAGGAGCCTAAAAACCCTACCTACACAAGTTCAAGTTGAAACCATAACCAAAGACGACGAGAGACAAAATGGCGCCCAACGTGGGGCTAGTCTAAACAAACAATGAGCGACATACATTATAAATTAACACACCTTAGCCTACTTTTACATGTCAAAATTAAGCTTTCATATAAGAATTTCTGAACAAACATTTCACCTTATACTCACACAGACTGTCAGCCAACATTTTAAGAGCATCAATGGAGGTACTATCAATCTATTCATAAATGTAAATAAACTAAAATTTGAAGTTCATAAATTACTTTAGAAACTAAATTTGTATTCTTTATATTCAAGATTGTCTATATCTTTAATTAATTAATTAATTGTATCACATTCATAAGTAAAAATTAACTTTTATATAATCAAATTAATTAAGGGTGTACGAGTAGACATTTTTCACTTCAAGACGAGTTTGAGTGAAAACATCAATTTTTAATAACATAGAACATATATTTTTGAATTACAAATTGAATTTCTATAATAGATTCATGTATAAGTCATTAACATACATTTTTAAGAACATTAATATTTTGTTCAATAAGTTATGATCATACAAATTTTTAACCAAATTTTATATAAATATATAAGCTAGATGTATTTCTATAGTCATTCAAAAGGAGAAATTGAGGAATTTTTTGCTTTAGAATATTTTATCAAAATTTAATTGGGTCAACTCAAAAATTCAGAGAAAATTTATAGAACTAGACATTTTTGAGCTTTGTAAAACTTTCTAGTTGAGTTTTAACAACAACTTAAGCTTGAATAAATAGTGAATTTTTGAGTCTTCGCACAGCATTATTTTTATTTTTCAGCTCTCTGGTAACCAACTCCCCCTATTACATGTAACTGTATCGTTTGACTTTTGTAAAAGTTTTCGGGAAGGTGTTATGTACGAAAGTAGTGGAGTGCCTGTTGTGAGTTCCAAATTATTCGTTCAATGCCTGCTACTAAGCACACAAAGAGTACATTTCAATCTGACCTGGATCCAAACTATTAACACTCAGAGGTGAATGGTCAGTGTCTGCTTCTAGTGCACTTTGGATCATGGCTAAAATATTTTTAGTAAGAATGGACTCTTTGAATACTCAAAATTGATTTCGAGTTTCAAGAATTTGAAAAAATTTCAGATTCAAGATGTAAAAAAATATATATATATTTAATTCAAATTTTGAATTTGATTCTTTTTAGATCTATTGTGATGCTTACTATTGTTTTGTCCAACATAATTATGGGGCAAATCTAACAACCAGAACCCAGACCATTAATTTACCACTTACTGAACGTGACTTTACATTAAATCAAACCAACAAAAAAAAAAGTATTACGTCATGATTTTGATTTTCTATGGCAACTAAAGAATTAAAATAAAATCAGAATTTAAAAAAAATCCAATGTATAAATATTTTTATGTTTGTCATGTTTTCTAGGATCCAGATTATGATTTGAGAAAAAGTGAATTCAACTCATCTTCAAGTTTTATTTCTGTGTTTGTAAAACTGATTAGCACCCTCACATTGAAAATGATGTCAGATTCACAAGTGATGTGCCCTTACCTTTTTGTATGATATGCTCATATTATTGGTAGTAATTACCGGGGAATCGAGTTTTGTCCAGAAAATTGTGTTGGACTCAATAGGAGTAAGGTAGATAATGAGTTGTGTCCTGCGACCTCCAGAACGACCCAAGGGTGGGGTCTTGAATTGTGTCTCGCTTATATAACTCTATTACTAGAACCATAAAGTCAGTCAGTTGTTTACATTAATAATATGGCAAACATTCAATCTTTATTTGAATTCTGTAAACTGTTCGCTCGTTAGGTTATGTTAAGTCATATTAGTTTGTTTTATGTAACATTTGACTGCAGAATTGATTGAATTATACTTTTATATATCATTCTGAACAAATTTTTGTTTTTACTTCCAATATTATTTTATTTCTTAGACTTCACCCTTCGGCATAATAAATGTGGCAGGAAAATTTATCTGTTCCAGCCTTAAGTCGCAACTCAGGTGGTAGTAAAATTTTATTTGTACCCTTTCGGGACGCAACTCATTCAAGAAATACAATTTGGGAAGCAACTCGATACAGGCCGTAATTACATTAAATCTACCAAGAAATTTGTAGTGGCTTTTATCATTAATATACTAACCAGTTCTCCAACTTCCATACTTCCTAACACAATATATGAATAAGACTTTATCTAATAATTACACTAAAATAATTAGTAGCATGTACACATTTAAGATGCTAAAACAATTAAGTTGATTTTCAATTGTACACATCCTCGAGTAATGGACAAGCATGTCAAGAGACTGTTTGTAATCAAAGTTCAAGCTATGACTCATGTATGGAATACCCACAAGCAAAAGGGTTTGGCAAATTCAAAATATCAATTGCTTGATTTTGATACAATCTTGAGGTAAACCAAATATTTGTGCCGTAAAGCACGCTAATTCTTTTTTAACCCTTATCGATAGTTGAGGATAAATTTTGGGACTTTCATACCATCTTTATTGCAAGATTGAAAAAAATTGGACCTTTTTATAAACTAACATTTTTTCTAAAAACACTATGGACTTTATGTTGAAATCAGGAGTCCCAGACAAAAATATATCGGGCAACTAAATTTCATCACTTTAAATGGACAAACCTTACATTCAAGATTGTAATAATAAAGTGCATTTGTATTTAATAAATGACACAGCCCGATTTAAGGATTTGAAAAAATTTCAAATTCAAAATTCAAGAATATTTAAAAACAAATTGTTTTCAAATTTTGAACCTGAATTTATTTTAAGAGCTGCTTGCTGCTTACTTGTGGCTTAGTCTAAATAATTATAGAACAAAACTAAAGCCAAACCCCAGAACATTAATTTACCACTTAACTGAATGTGAATTCACAACGTATCAAAATATATCATCATTTAATTACTATTTCAATTTTCTACAGCAATGAAATAATTAATGTGAACTACCGCTATATCAAACTTAAAGAAAAAAAATAACATCAATGTGAGAAGGTTAATTTATGATTATGAGTATCATGTTTTCTAAGATTCATATTGAAGAAAAGGTGGATTTGACCCATCTTTAGTAAAAATAGTTATTTTTGAAGCATTAAGTAAAATATTATATTTGTATTTTTTTAATTTGTTACATTTGGAAGAAGGTAGCCTACATTTGAAGTTGATGGAAACATATAATAGGAAACAAATACAATATGGCTTTTACAATGAAAAGTTAATTTCTGTGAAATATGGAATAAAAATGTAAGACATATAACTAAGCTTAGGTACAAGTACTTTCATTTTATTATGAAAAGGGATTATTCAAGTCAAATTCTTAGTTGAATTAACAATAAATCTGTGTTGATGGAATTGAAATGGTTGTTTTGAATGTTAATTATGTATTTATCAATGAGTTTTCTATGTATGTTTTTAGGTTCAATGTAATTTTTGAAACATTATTAATGTTGGATATTTCACTTTCGTATGAGAGAAATGACAAATTAATGAGGTATTATCAATAAAAAGTCGGAATTAAACTTTTTCTTTGCTTCATGTTGCCAATCATATAAGCTTTACCTAGCATACAAATATTTTTCTTTAGAGTATTTAATGTGCATTTTCTGAAATGACTGGATATATCAGCACATGACTAATTAACTAAGAGACACAGCACCCACTCCCAAGGCCATTAATTTATCAACATTTCACCAATAATACATTTGGCAATGCTGGGAATCGAACCAAGAACCCTTAACACAAAAGGTAGATGTGTTTCTGAGTTAAGGTATCAGTGCATATAATGAATATAATTGTTTCACTAGTAACAAAGAATGTAATTTGATTCATGATATTGTATTTATTTTGTTTAGGAACAAATGTGTGGTTAAAACCATTTCCTAAACCTGATAATGAAATATTATTAGATTAATATTATAATTAGCTTTATTGCAACCACTCAAATATTAGCCATGCTCCTGATATTTTGCAAAACATACAAACCTAATTGGTGAGGAACTGAAAAAACAGTAGAATGTGACAACATGAGATATTGCTATGAAGGATTCAAGATAATTTCAAATATGGGAGTGGATTTTTGTTTTCTTTCAAATAATAAATACAAGTTCTTTTTAGGGCTATTATGATGCTTAATAGTGGCTTAAACTAACATAAATATAAAGCAAATCTAGCAACCAATAATTCATCACTTAATTGAATGTGGATTCACACTATAGAGAAATGTCATTATTTAGTTAACTTTTATTTTATATAGCAGTTTCCAAACATAATCAGAATTGAAGAAAAATTCATATCAATGTAAGGAAGTTAATGATTTTCTTATTCAGATTGAATCCATCTCTAGATATTTAGAATATTTTATTTTTGTCTAGAACCATACATTTAAGCCATTTAAATACTTATTAAGTTCCAGAAAGGGAAATTAAGTGAAAAGAGGATTTCCTTAAGGAGATAAATAAAGGAAAACAAGTTATACAAATTAATCATAATAGGTCTTTACGTAGTCCCAGAAGACTATATTAAAGATCTGGTTACCACCACTCCAATTTTGAGAAGATGTCTATGTGCACCAACATTGGTGGTGCACGGTCTATTATATCACTCTAACACTAGAATGGATTGCCGATGATGGGGAGATTAAAGCTCAAGTTGGGTATACTAACGGTGGTTTTTACTAATTATCTTCACACTGTTCTTCCATGAAAATGTGAGTACAATTCCTAGAAAATTAAGTTTATCTTATTCATTCCTACTCCATTAATGTAAGATATGAGGATTGCCCAAATGGGTACTAAAACTTGGTGCACAAAAAGAAAAGCTTCTGTGTATTATTTTGGCATGCGGCATATGAGCGGATCATAATAAAATAGTCCCTAATGACTTGAGGTGCGTCAAATCTAGGGCTGAGCTGATCAGCTATTTTTCCAATTGTGTGGTTTATATTATTTTTAATA
Organism: Timema cristinae; assembly: GCA_039000515.1. Lineage (NCBI taxonomy): Eukaryota > Metazoa > Arthropoda > Insecta > Phasmatodea > Timematidae > Timema > Timema cristinae. Next base: position 62,205,226 of record JBCFYV010000012.1, on the reverse strand, counting down.
TTACTGAAATAAATTAAGTAGGGATTTTTTTTATATTTTTTAAGTTTTCTTACCCGCCTCGGTGGCGTAGTTGGCTAACGCACTAGTCGTGTTGAGCTCGACTGCTGAGGACGGGGAGATCAAGGTTCGAATCTCGGTCGGGTGAACTGGGGGTGGTTTTTCCTAAATGGTTTTCCACTCTCCCTCCACGCAAATGTGGGTTCACTTCTTCTAATTCAACCTTCCCAATTCCTAATCTATTAGCGTAAAAGTACTTAAATCGTATAACCCGAATGGGTAGTAAGACGCGGTGCTAAATAATAATAATAATCTAAGTTTTCTTATGTGTCATTTTTAGTTTGTTTAATAAAGTAGGCTTGCTTATACAAGTTTAAATAAAAACTTTAAACTAATTCACTTTATAATTGGCTCAACCACATTTTAAAGGGGATAGGTTGTGTAAGGTGATTCCATTTTTTGGATAATTAATTTTAAAATAATTTTTCAAGTACACCAATTGAAAATAAATTTGAGTGTTGAACCGAGGATAAATGTTGTATTCATGATGTAGTTTTGAAACCTCCGATAATTCTTTATTTTTAACTTCTCTTGAATCCTCATCAGTTGTAGTTTCCAATTGAATATTCCCCAGTTTTAGCTTCCCTTAAATCTTCCTCAATTTTAACTTCCCTTGAATATTTCTCAGATTTAGTTTCTCTTGAATCTTCCCCGGTTTTAGATTCTTTGGAATTTTCCTCACATGCTTCTGACATCTATTTGCCAGTTGACCTTGTGGTTGACCTCGCAAATATATTCCTAACCTTCAACCTACTCACAAACACTATAATAATTCTACTATCTCAATTGATATTTCTACTCTCAAAATTACTCTCACCCCTCCTCCTTTCATACGTTAAGAAAACAAGTAAATGTTTACTTAAGAGTAAACTAGCAGATAACCCCACCCTCATCCTAGAAACAGAACAAAGGACAAGGCTGTCTGCAGGAGCTTTAAAATGATGAGTTATTGGTACCTGACATGTGTAGGGCTAATATAATGCTCAAAATATGTGTTAAGAACCAGTGAATCAAATGGTGATCATCAACTTAACCTTGTGGCATTATCAGTACACTTTTTACTGAATCGAAATCTCAAATCCAAATATTTATTTTAACTATACATTCCAAATCTCAAATACATCTTAGAAAACATGACTAGCATAAAAGTTTAACTTTCTCACATTTGTATGACATATGTTTCTGCAGTTATTATTATTTTCACATCAAGTGGTAAATTATAGTTCTTAGAATTGTCATATGAGGTGTAGACATACTTTACATCCATTACGGTTTCTGGCTTATGGCCTGGGTCAATTTTTTATTCAAACCATTTATTTCCACTAACGGCTGGCTAGGCCTGTCGTAGCTTCATATGTCCTATAACCTAACTTGACATTAGGACAGGCACAACATCCAGTTACTTGTCGTTAATTTATCAAATGTGAAAGGGTAAACCCATATTTTCATCGATGATAAATTTTCGACCATGCCGAGAATCGAACCCGCAACCCTTAACTTGGTAGGCAAACATGCTACCGACTGAGATAAGGTGTCAGAATGAAGTAAATACTACCAGTAAAATTCAAAATTTAGGCTATTTTTTCCTATCTCAAACCCAAATTTTTTCAAATCCTTAAATTTTGAATATCCTTAAGGATTTTAAGTTTCAAAGTGTGTCAATTGTCTAAAGACTTGATTAAGTTTATTTTAGACATTCCCTGGTAGCCAGAAGACCAGTTATCCAAGATATAAATCCAGTGCATCTCGATTGAACCCGCAAGGCATCCACAACTGTTCCTACACTTTCCCAGAGCCAACCTGCGACATAATTCGCCTCCCTTTGATGGCCTTGAGCCGCTGGTTACAATATATTCGTAGAAACACTGCTACAAACACAATGATGACGCCTGCTATGCCCATCGCTGAGATGTAATGATGATAGATCAAGCATGACAGCAGGATCGCCAACAGCTGAACAGAGAAAAGTTTGGAAGTGACAATTAGATATAATGTGCTCAACTTTTACACCAAAAAATGCACTAATGGCTGCATAGTCTCAGAATCTAGACTAATTTAGTGAAAGGCTGCCATTGGTGGGGAGGTCAGGGTTCAAATCTTAGCAAGATGTATTAAGGGTTGGTCTACCCCATGAATAATAATAAATTTAACCTCAGAATAACCAAACCTGCACCAGTGATGCGTGTTTGAGAGATTGGGTTACAAAGATTATATTGGCACGGGATACGGATACACACGACATACATATATGTAGTCATAAGCAACGCATCATTTCTTATAAGATAGTATACTTGCCATTCAAGCTGATGAAGTAATAAAACAGGTACACACCAGTACGATGGTGACCTCTATCGTAATATATGTGTATTAAAGCAACACACTCTGCTAGTCTCTTTGCTCAGTATCGTACAATATTTCAAGGCGATGACATGTATAGGTAAGCTAAGTTAAAGAAATATTCTTGATTTATTTAATTAATATGGTGGAGGAACACCCCTGTCTATGGAACTATACACTTAAATAATACAGTGAAAACTGAAATGACAAGTTTGGTCTAGAAGATTCATTCTATAAAATTGTTTACATTTTATTTCGTGTTGAGATAGTGAGTGCTATTCGCACTCTGTCACACATTAATTAAATTATACGAATGCACCCGATACTTCCTTTTCCTGTTCTTCAAATATCAATACATCACAGGAACACCATCTTCACTCAAAATTGTGATTACAACTGATAAATTGAGTAAAATATGTCTCCTGCTAAAGATAATCTTGCTTTGATGTGCAGCAAAATGATCTTAAGATAAAAGTCGCACCTGGCAATGATCGTAAGATATAAATAATGTATAAAAATGAGGTGGCCCAATGGCTAAATAATTTTATAGCAAAGGAAATTGATAGGACTAAAGAAAGAGGAAAAATAAACTACTAAGAGAAAATTTGTTGAAGAAAACCCACCTAGGGAAAGAGGAAAAATGTGAATTCAAAATGGAGTAATCCAGTGTTTGTTCATCTGTACTCTCTTCTTTCTTCTTTATGTTTGATAACGGCAACAATGCTGAAATATTATTCTATTAGTGTTAAAATGTGTATGTGACTACTTCTACTATAGAAAACAGAAGAAAGGAAGAAGATGTCACCTTTGTGCATTGGATTCTTTCCACATTTTTCCTCTTTCCTTTCTACATCAAATTTTAGTTTATTTTTCCTTTTTCTTTAGTCCTATCAATTTCCTTTATTATAAGATATAAATAATATTGTCCTAGTGTGCATCCCACCTTAGAGTTCTAGTCCTGACTGGGTCCAATGGAGGAGATGATTTTTAACATATAATTTATCAGCGTGGTTTTCCAATCGTTCTCATGCAAATGTAAGTGCTGATACTCTACCAAATACCCTCCTTGTTCTGATCCCTTTGATAAAGTCATTTTTAAAATAAATTATACATACTATTCATTTATATTAATAACTTTGACCCTGGACATCAAGTAGGAAATCTAAATTATTTTGAGGCAATTCTAGGTTTGTGCAGAAAGTCCACCTAAGGTGGATTTATCATTGTCTAAAGCCCAACAGCCTTTTGACAAACTCAATCAAGTCTCGAGGCTCATGCGCCAATTCTCACCTGTCTGATAGTCATTATGATGACAAAAACGACCGGTCCGAAGGTGGCAATGGTGTAGAAGATGAACAGCTGCCCACAGGCAGAGCAGAGGGAGAGGATGACACAGTCCAGCATAAACTTGGGGAACTGAAACAAACCAGCGTCAAGGAAGGATATACAAGGAATCCTACTGAACACGGTGTTAACAAGAAGATCAATATAGTTTGGAATAAAAAAGCTTTGAAACATCAAAGCCAAAGCTAGGAATCCATTCATTTCTGAGACACCAACAACTTTGTTTGTGTCTTTAAAAACATTGTGAAGCAATCTTAGAACTTCAACTAATGTCAAACGTTAGAAAAATCTAAGACCAATAAAAATATCTCTACTTTTGTGCCATTTTAAACTGTTTGTCGAATTTTGTTTATAGCATATTTAGCCCTAGAATTAGCATACTGTTTTCAAAATAAAGATCAACTGCACATTAAAAATATACTATTTATTTATGGATCACCATTTGAAAAAAAAAAAAAAAAAATGTAACGATTAAAAATATTTTAACAAATTCTCATGCTCGATTTATGTGAAATCATTAACACACAAAGCTTATGTTGAGTACATTTAATATGTTCTGGTTCTAATGTGAAATAAAAAAACTACTAATAATGGTTACAAAGAAAAATTATCAAATTCTGAATGATCCTGTTTTGTTTCAATGCCAAAACTTAAATTTTCTGGGATTTAAGCGATAGAACTTGAAATATAATAAATGGTGATATTAAGATTGATTCTCTATTTTTTTTATATTCATATTAATCTAAGGTATCAAGGAATCTAATCTAACAACTCTAATCAATTTATTAAGTCTTGATAATAATTTTTATATATTTTAATATACCTGGCTGAAATAATAAATTAAACAAAGGAAAGCTATAGTCCAGTACAGAGGTGTATTAAGTTATAAAAATGGAATATCAAGCTGAAAATTTGTGAACTTACTGGTATTATGGAATAATAATTCTTTAAGTCCTTAAAAATCCCAGTTGGGCTGGATCCACAATGGCAGAAAATAGGCCGCCATATTGGAGTTTTACTTTTTTGAGTCTAGTGGCTAAGCAAAACATAATAGAAAGATAAAACTTGCATAGAAACACTAAATACATCATTGATTACACAAAATAATGTATATTTGTGTCCGTGACACATTTTTTATCACACTGTACAAGCTGCTTACTATTGCATGGTACTGAGAAGAAAAAGAAATAAATGTTGTTAAGAAACTGTCTTTTATTATTAAAAGAGATGGGACTCAAAAATGTTTGAAGCAAAGGTTGTGGAGGGATAAAAATTACATAGAAATCATCCTTAGTACATTTGTATGGTTGGACATGATAACCATAAATGGATACAGCAATATGGAACAATACCACGTGCGCGAGGCAGCCTTATAAAACATGGCTGTTCCCAACACTTGGTTTGCTTGGCGCTAAGTGAACACTTACAAGTATAGATGCGTGACTTAGTCAGGTGTTGCACTTTTGTTTTCTGTATATTACAATCAGTTTTCCACTAGTTGTTTAGGTTTCAGATTGTCGCGCATATTAATAAATCGATGTGCATTGTTATGTTGAATAGGTTACAATGGAATGTGAATTGTGTGTTATTTGCAAGAGTAAATTCAAAGAGGGTGAGAGTCTAATGTGGTGAAAGCTGACCTAGAAGATCTTAGGAGAATTATTGTGCTACAAAAAGATGGAATTTATAATCTACTTGTAAGGAAAGAATCTGTGAAGCTGCATGGTAACTGTAGAAAGGATTACACTCAAAGGGTGAAAAACACATAACAGGATGAAAAGTCTGGCCAGTATCTTAGAAGAGTGGATTCAAACTTTAATTTATAGAGGTTTTTTTTGGGAGGGGGCGAGGGGAGTTCATGGTTGTTGATAAGAAGCATCCCAAATGAAAACCAGTCTCAGAGAGTCAACAACTTTGGAGTTAAAAAAAAACTTTGCAATGTTGTGCGCAAAATGAGCTGATTTTTGGGGCCAAATTGTTCTTTCAATAATAACTCTGTAATAAATTTAGTTGTTGCAGGGTCATGATATCACCGTGATTGTTATCCTCTTTTTAGTAGGCTTGGATCTGTAACTTTATATACCAGAGGTGGTAAACCAACACTAATTATTTATTTATGTATTTATGGGAGACCAACAGGGTTAACCTAAAAACCCCTAAATAGGTCATCCCAACAGTACAATTGAATAAATAATGAAAGATAATACAAAATAATACAAGATGACCTTATATGAGAAACATTAAATAAACCGTGAGGGGAAAATACCAAGAAAAATATATAACCAAGTAAAGCAACTAGCAAAACAGTATTATAAAGTAAATTGAATAATGGCAAACTGTAATGAAGCAAGCAACCTTTTTGCCATGTACAGTAATATTATTAGGCTATATGAAAAAGTATTAGTAAAATTATTTAGAATTATATATAAAAACCACAGGCTTACAATAATCACAAAGATAGTCACAGAATATACAGTGATACAAAATAATACCCACAAAAATACATTATTATACTGTGAATATTTTCAATCTTTATGGTTGATACTGACAGAGATACCCTATAAAATAGTAAGCTACATAATAATACACACAGAAGCACTAGATGGTGCTTGTGAGATCATTGAAGGTTCAAGGAGAATTAACCCATGGGTGTGGTGTGACAGCTCCCTCCTTGTCTCGCCGGGTGAATTCAATACCTGCATGTATGCAAGTGACAGAAGCAGTGGAATCATTTTGTGACTTTTCCCAGTAAATTATGATCAACACGTGGATCTGAGACATTCTCGCCAGAGTTGTGATAATACAGATAAAAATATATTTATAAAATGGCTAAGGGAGCACTCTCCATTTGAAGGCCCTCCCAGAGACCTTGTTTCATTGAGCAACGGTGTAATAGGGGAGCCATCTGTGAACTGTGATGTGGCTGTGAATATAGGCACTGCCTCAATAAAATATACATTGGAAAATCATCCACACAGGCTCACCTTCAGCGCAAAATCAAAGTAAAGAATCTGGCAGCCATGAACAGAACTGTAAAGATAAATAGCGGTAGTTGTGGTAGTTAATCCCAATCAGTTTTTCCACTGTATTATTTGTGTTGGGATAACAGAAGAGGAACTGGGCTATGCTTAAAATATGAACTTTATCATCCCCCTGCTCTTTTCAATAATCTAACTATTCGAAAAGGAACTAAGTCTTCTCTTGCTGCTATGCTAAAGAATAGTTGCCCTTTGAGTGAAAGGTGACCACAAAGTCCTATTTACATTATAGGTGGTGGGGATTTGCTTCACAGAGTATCTTGGCCAAAATTAGCTACTTTCTCTCAAATTTGTTGCCACCACATTGATTTTGTAATTAAGAACTATGGAACTAGTAGTATATTATATACGATGGGTGCAAATCTGGACCCAGTACTAAAGACATTGAATATATGAGATGGGCAAAGAGCACATAAGTGGAGATTGCTTTGAGTCCTACAACGATAGCAGCTACATTACAACAAAAGTTTCTTTCAAATTCCTCAAACAAGTTGAGATTCATAGGTCTTCTTTCTGCTGAGCTAAGAGCCGCCAGCAATAAAGTATTTCAAGCTCTCGCTGAGGCAGTCACCATGACCGTAAACAGAGCTGTCAATCTATCACGCAAGGGCCTGCGATCATTTGCAGTTGTGTTACTAATTGCTCTTCTATTCATACAAGACCTCAAATGTCGGCTTTCTTGTTCAAGGTTCACAAACGCGCCAAAGAAAAATATTCAGTAGTCAGAACCTTCAGCAGACTCTACGAATATCATTGGAAATATTATATTTCTCTCGAAATAACAGCATGTGATACAACCTCTTCAATGTTCATGAAAGAAAATCGGACTGCTTTCAATCTTTTGAAGAAGGAGGTAGAGCTTGGAGAATAATTGCTTATTTTCAATGAAAGAACAGCCTTTGTCGTCATTATTGCTTTGGCCGGAGAACATTTTAGTATTCGTAAGTATGGTTGTTAAAGTCAATAATGGTCTGGACAAGATAAGATATAAACTTTACGTTGGCACAAAAGCGCGAAGTTTGACATGTCAGTCCTACTACCAACATCTGCTGCAGAGAGACAGCAAGCACAGCCTGTGAGCTTTCACCAAGTTTAGACATGGCTTGGCGTGGCTCGCCCGCCAACTACATGGGGTTGGGAAAATAAAGTTGGCTACCTTTTACCAGTACCAACCACATTTCCACCTGCCCCAGAGTGTTGCTTCGACTTATTATTTTGTAATTGCAAATCCAACTGTGACTGTAATTGTGAATGTTATCATGATGGTCTCCCCTTGCACCGGTATTTGTGGCGTTTGTGGTGGAGAAGTGTATAATAACCGGAAAAATACAACCTATGTTGGCAAAGAAGAAAGCGAGGATTGGTGGAAGAGCCTGAAGAAGACCTTAGCAGTACGTCGCCACCGAAGCACTGCTATGATCAGTGATGCGCCTCCTACCAGCTGAGCAGATGCTCTCGTTGAATCAGTCATTGGTTAATAGTGCAGTTCTTAATTTTTATAACACTATTCTGTATTCATGACGAGCTTCAGTAACAAAAAACTTAATAATAAACTATGTGCTACGCCATGATCATTGCCAACTATAATCAGCTCGACCAGCAATTGACATAGCCAATAGCTAATTTAGCGCAACTGGGATTTTGTGGGACTCTTAACAGTTTTGTGTTCCATGATATTATTTTTATATGCACACCAATTTTTAGCTTGCTATTCCATTTTTCCTCATCTTGCCTTTATTATGAGTATTTGTACTGGACTACCAAGCAAATCTAATCTTTGGCCTTTCCTTCACTTTACATGGGATAAAATGCACACCCCTAAATATAAAAGAGGGTTTGCTTTCATTAGCTGTCAGTTAAATTTGTGTTTATAGTGCTAGTGACCACCTTTGAGTTGTTTTTTAAACTTCCGAGTCTCAGCTTTGGTATCTGATAGCTCGCAATAGTAAATGGGTGACCTGGTGGTCTAAGTGTCCGGGGTTCAATCCTCGGTCCGGCACAGATTTATTTGATTATCAAACCCTTCCTTCACCTCTGACAAGACGTGTATTAATCACAATTTGTGAATGTGGAGAATGCCAGGCCTCCACTGTGGTTCGGATTCCACGTTAAACTGTAGGTCTTTCATTTCATCTCACAATCACCCTACCATTACACATTCTAAGCACTCAACAGGATCGCATTTATATGTTCGAAAGGTAGTAATGATCGCGGTTGCTAATAATAATAATTAATAATTAGTAAATGTAATATTGCTCATATGTATCTGATGATTTCTGCATGTCCATCACAGCTCAGTCTTAAATTAAATTAATTGTAGTCTTCTATATAAGAACATTCCCATAGTTACAATGGTTTACAACTTGTGGTTGATATTAATTCAAATAATAATAAGTTAAGCACCTGGTGTTAGTGCCCACCTGTATCATGAAGTTGAGCGAATGATAGAAGCCTCCTTGCTGAAGGAGAGACACTGTTGTGAAGAGACAGGAGAAGAGGTTAACCCCGCACATCATCTGAACGGAGCTCATGGAATACTGTGTAAACAGCTCCCCTTGCCAGTTGGACGTGAAACTGTCAAACAGCATGTACGAGCCAAGGAGGACAAGGCCAGAGAACGTCGTCACACCCGTTTCTGAGGACAAGGGAAGATTATAGTGCTAAAGAGCAACCTAGTAGTATTAGTAGAAGTAGCAGACTGGTGGTGGTGCACGATCTCATCAGTGATTGAAGCAGTGTCAAAAAAAATTATTGTCAGTGTGATTACATTTGTATTTTAGATTTGTAACAATTAAAATATACTAACTTTTAAAATATATCCTATTTCTTTGTAAGTTTCCTTGGCAGCGAGTGTTGTGGAGGTATATGTTCAGTAGTTTTATACATTTATATAGAAGGTATAAATAGGGTTTCTTTCAAAAATAAAAACACTTGAGTAAGCTTTCACCTGTAATGTAATCTTTGATTTAGATCAATAAGGCTAGGTTTATATTCATGTGTAGTATATACTAACAGTAAACAATGCACAACATACAGTGCATAGAGAATAATTATTAAAAAAGAATGAGTTGTGATAAAATGTAGTGACCAAAGTCTAATAGTAAAAAAGCATATGTTTTTTATTGTTAATTGAAACAGTGCCTCCACACAAGAGAGCCTACTTGCATATTTGTCTTAAATTTAGGTAGTTCATTTATTTTATAGTTTTGTGTGTACATCAGGTTTATTAATTTTGTTTTTTTGATAGTAACCTAGTTTACCAACAATGTCAATTTCAAATCGAATCCGTATCTTGGTTAACTTACTCAAATCAAATCCGAATCAAATCTCATGCATAGCAAAAGTGTTGAGTCAAGTCCAGATTGAATCTCTTAAAAAATAATTAATTTTGAGTCAAGTTCAAATCAAATCTAATGCCTTAAAAAAGGTTTTGAGTTGAGTCCAAATCAACTCTCAAGCCTAAAATAATTTATTTCGAGTTTAATTTGAATTGAATCTAATACTAAATTTATTTTATCAAATCGAATCCTAGTCAAATCACATTTAAAAAAGAGGATAAATATTTTATTTTAAAAATAGGTTCAAGTCTGAATTAAATAATTAATTTTCGGCTTACTGTAATAATGCTTCAAATCTAATCTGTTTTGAATATTCAACTTTGTTAAGTTTACAAATACAATCCAGTAATAAAATATGTTTTTAAATGTTGGTAAACATTTTAAACATTTTTAGGTTTATTAAAAAAGTAATATGATAAATAACACAAATAAAGATCACACCACTTTTTTTTATCATAATGCAAAGATTTATTAATATATACTAATAGGTAGCCTAGTTACTTTTTTTTTAATACAAGTTATTCACTGTCACAAACAAATGTCAACCTTATCATTCCTTTACAACCTGAAACTCAAGCTAATTTCACTCTTCAATCTACCATGCAATTGTTTCCATTCTGATTATATAAATTGTTAAGTAATTATTAGGGACCAGATTTTGCCTATTTGCCTTTACTTTTCCTTGATCGTAGAACATAGGCAGTTGAAAAATATATATATATATATATATATATATATATATATTTTTTCATCTTTTTATGAGTGCATTATGTTAATTTTATAGTGCCTATAATTGCCTATTATGTTGGTTTTTGCCTATTTTATGAATAAGTGCCTATTTTAACTTTGGCCTCTCTCTTTTTCATAAGGTATGAATTTTCTGCTGAAAGAGAGAGTCCAGTTTCTTAAAAATTTTGAGTTGTGGCATAATTGTTTGGAGTAGGTTTGAATATAGACACTTGTTGAATAGCTTCCAATGAACGTAAATTGAGTGGAGGATAATTGGAGCAGTGGCAGACATTTTAGGAAGAAATGGCATGCTATCGCAGGAGAAAGTTTCAACTTCTTTGGAAAAGACAGATTTGAAATTTTGTCCTTTTAAATTATGTGAAGGAGAACTCAGTTTTAAAAATCATAAAAAACTTTCTATTTGAAAATATAGCCCATTTTACTACTGAAAATCTAGAAGATTTCTAGGGATTAACAGTATGTGACCCACATCAGTGAGACATAATGTTAAAAAAAACAGCTTAATGTGAATTGGCTGTAGTTAATAAATACAGTAGTAGATAATAAAATCAATTTTACATTACCTATTGTATGTATGTTTTTAAAAAAAATTAAATGCCAATTATGATGCTTGGATCACATATTTTGAATGTCCATTTTAAGCGTATAACCCCAACGAGTAGTAAGACACGGTACTAAATATTATTATTATTATTATTATAAGCATTTTTGGTGCCTAAGAATCCGCTCCCTAGTAATTAATAATTATGAATTAAAAATTTGAACTTTTAGATAAACCCATTGAATCCAAATCCATGATGTATATAGATTTGAAATTTTGAATCTAATCCAAATATTCCAATACTAAGATTCAAAATGTATAACATATGGTATTATATTTTCCTTAATGCACTTTATTTCGGGCATAATAATTTTAATATTATTAGTAATAATGATATTGATAATTTATAAGTTTATTTTGATAAATAATACTAATTAAAAGAGAACTTGTAATAAAAAACTAAATTTTGATTAAAAATTTGTAATCCTAATTTTTTTTAAAGTCATCGTCACAATAAAAGTAATAAATATGTACATAGGCCTAATGTTTTGGTATTAATAGAAACGTGATGTATTTTAATGCAAATATTTAGTTATCATATTATACTTGGTAATATAATAACTGGAAAATTTTAGTTTTAAACCACTTACCTGGTTGCACATTAGGGTTAAGTTGAAAGCTTTATTGGGTAAGTCAAGTAGGAGATAGGGAAAGGGAAATTCTAGCTACATATATGATTCAGCCACTCTTTACAACATTAAGGTATTGGTTTAAAACATTATGATTATTTTCTATGCAGTAAGGGGAGAGGGGGGTTATCACCCCAATCCCCTTGGATTTGCCACTGTCTGCATATTCACACTACTGTAGTAGGAAGGAGGAAGGTAGTAATTATAGGAATGTATTCGCATTTGCATGGAGGGAGCTTGGAAAAACTATGTATGAAAACCCACCTTGATACACCCCTTTGGGATTTGAAGCCCAACCTCCTCGTCACTGGCAGCCGAGATAAGACTGACACCTGTGTTCTATTTATTAGGACTGGGATGATGCTTGGGAATATCCACCAATTTATTACACAGCCAGTTAACTGGCTAAGTTTATGATACATAAAGGTAGATATTTGGTCCACTATTTTTAAAGCTGATATTTTGAACTGTGCTTTAAAGTCCTTGTTTGACTCATTATTGTTATACTCCTGGAAGACACCCCTTTTCATTTGTTCCCCTGCTAGAAGGAGGTGGCTGCAAAGTACGCTTAATAAAAAGTTATTTCTTAAACAAGAGGGTGGGAAAAAGTTGGAGGGGCAGAATGTAATGGATGAGAATATAAAGGTCAGCAGGTGAGACACCTTATTTGAGTGTGAGAGAAATATCACAGCTAGTGGAGTAGAATGGGGGATAGAGGACCTTTAGTTGTAAGCAAACTACCATAACATTAGGAGAAGATTCAAGTTAAGCTAAAATTGGGGAGGATCCAAGGGGTGCTTAAACAAGGAAAACTTAAGATAAGTTAAAACTGGGAAAGATTCATGGGAAGTTAAAACTAAAGAACTATCAGAGGTTTCAAAACTACATCATTAACTTTTTTTACATTCATTACAGTTTCCAGCCTGTCTATTGAGTCAGTTTTTTTTTATTCAAGCCATATATCTTCCACTACCAGCTTGCTAGGCTGTCGTAGCTTCACATGCCTTACCACCTAGCTTAAGACTAGGACAGGCACAGCATCCATTCCCTGGCCATTAATTTAACAATGTGAAAGGGTAAACCCAGAGTTCAGCAATCATAAATTTTTCAGTCATGTCGGGAATCAAATCTGGGACCCTTACTCAATAGATTGAGCTATAAGGTGTTGAATACATCATGAATAAAGGCCTTATCTTTGTCTTAATACATAATTTTATTTATCTGTTGATAATTATAATTTTTTTTTAGAGTACCTATTCATATTGTTTATATTTATTATCTGAAATATAAATAAGAAATATTGTTGGATATACTTTGTGGAAAAATCCTTCACCTCTGACAAGACGTGTATTAATCACAACTTGTGAATGTGTGGAATGCCAGGCCTCTGCTGTGGTTCGGATCCCGCGTTAAACTGTAGGTTCTCCATTTCATCTCACATCACCCTACCCCATTACACATAAGCGTAAGTATGTATAACGCGAATGGCTAATAAGATGCGGTGATAATATAATAATAATATATGGAAAAAAATTAAGGTAAAACAAGATCTTGGGCTTTTAATTAACTCTTTGCTAGACCAATTAATATGATTGTTAAGTATTAAAATAAGTTAATTTAGCAATATGTCTTATTACCTGTTCAGGTTATACACTTATGTACTAATTACACTTATGGGTTAGGAATTAAGTAGGTTTAATTTATGTGAAGTGCACCACATTTGCATGGAAGGAGAGTGGAAATCTATTTAGAAAAAACTCGGTGCACTCGACAGGGATCAAACCCTGATCTTCCGTCGTCGGCAGTCTAGTCCAACACGAGATTAGCGCGTTAGACCATGCGGTCACCAAAGCCGGTAGTACAGTATTAACCATTTATGGTCACAGTTTAATTTTTGATTTTGTAGCAAAGGATCTACAAAAGAAACTACCTCATAAGATTTAGTTCTGGGTGATATTTGATATCCAAATAATGCCAAGGGTATGAATTTATTTGTTTCCTTTTTTATTCTGATTTAATTATGCTTATATTAATTTCAATAAATTTTATGAACAAAAATAAAATTGTTTTTGTTTTTATTCACAGATTAATTTATTGCCCTGATATTCTAGGCACAGTTTTCAAAATAAAATTCTCATATAAAACTATTATAACCTTAACCATAAGAAAAGTGCAATCAATTAAACTGTAACTAATTATCTACAATATGTGGTAAGGCCAAAGATAAAGTGAATTATATTTTAATTAACTCTCAACGTTATCACTTAACTTGTACAAGTGAACTGACTAGCTTGAACAAAATAAAAATGACATAAGTGAACACTTGTTTTTTTAAGTTTCTTTATAATAATGAAAGGTAGTCAAATAATTGGCTTCAGGGATTGACCTAATTGGCAACAAATAATTGGCACCGGGATGACAAGCAAAATAGCTGATTGGTTAAGCCATACTATTTATCAGCAATGATTTTTAGCACTGTGTCTTACTACCCATTTGGGTTACATACTTATGTAGTAGTTACGCTAATCGTTTAAAGAAGTAGGAAGGTCATATTCAAAGGACATGTACCCACATTTGTGTGGAAGGGGAGTGGAAAACCATTTTAGGAAAAATCACCCTTGGTATGCTTGATCGAAATTCGAACCTCAATCTCCCTGTCATCCGCGTCTAGTCTACTGCAAGAGTAGCGTGTTAGACCATGCGGCCACCGAAGCGGGTCATCAGATATGTTCTTTTCATTGTAAAAGCCGATTTTGTTCGTTCCTTTTATATGATTTTATCCACCTTTCCTGTATCTTCTTCCAAATATAATACAATCATCTCATATAATTAATAAGGACAGAATCTTTGAATCCTTGTGAGGAATTCAATATTCAAGGATTAACAAAAATATAAGATTTGAGACCTAAAAATAATAATCTCATTTTGAATTGGAATTTATTTTAGAGCTCTGATATTGCTTATTGGTTGTTTAATCCAATGTAATTATAGGACAAACTTGAAAAACAGACCATAGACCACTTAACTGAATATATAAATGTTGCAATGAATGTATTAAATCAAATTTAAAATGTTAACAGTTGGTTACTATTTCAATGTTCTGGAATATTTCTTAGTATTATCAGCAACTTCAGATAGTTGGCACCCACATCAGTTAGCACATAAGGCGGTATACAAGAACATGAGGGAATGCTTAGTGAACAGATAATGTAGTCCTGAGCATACTATCACTCCCCCTTTTAACCTATATGACGCAAGCAAACCCACGCTAATGACCACTAACCATCCACTTAGTCCTTGCATACAGCCCATATACTAACTTAGGTATCAGCCTCATCTGATCTTGTTAGTCGAGTGATAAGGAGGTCATGGTTCAAATCCTGAACAGCTGTAATAAGGACTTTTTTTATATAAAGCGTATCCCAATGTGTCTCCCTTCACACAACTGTGGGTACATTAAATATAAATTAAATTTTCTTCTAAATTCTACCTTATTTTTTCCATAGCCAATTAATGTAAATATGCAAATAGCCTGCAAAGGTAGGGAGACACAATGTGGAAAAAATTACCTGTTATAGTTTAACAGGATGAGGTAGGTGAATTTTAATAAATATGCCTGCAATGAGGACTTGACAAGCATTAATTCAACTTGTCAATGGTATATGTAATCCCTTAGTCATCAAGTTGAGCATCACCTTTTTCCTGGTTTGAGCTGCCGAGCATGAAGAACGTCATCCCCACCGAAATGAGGACTGCCGTGATGTACTCGTAGTAATCATATTTCTTGCGGGAGACCAGCTTCCCCATCAACATTACCGGGATTATCTTGGAGGCTTTGGCCAGCACCTGTCAGGAAGCAAGTGCATTCCAAAGTCAAATAGCCATGCATCACCAACAAAGTCTCATTTTATTTAATTACTGTACTTAACAGCAAGGTTGCTCTATTTGTTTGAAGTATTTAACTTTATGAGCCAACTCATTATTTCACCGTAAATTCATTGCTGTAAAAAGAGGGGCCCTAATTTCATAAATAATAATTTTTTCCAGCCATGTTGGGGATTGAACTTGAAACCCTTAACTTAATAGGCAGATGAGCTACCGGCTGATCTAAGTTGTTGAACCAAGATTAATAGCAAGTTAATTTAGGGGTAAGGATGAGGAAGCTAGTATATAGTAAATGAACCTGCAGTAGCAAGGAGACAAGTTGGAAAAAAAACTGTGATAAAGCACCTCCCATGGCCGAGATTCAAACCTTGAACTCTCTGTCACTCAGCAATCCAGTCATTGCTAGAATGATGCCTTAGAGGCTTAGATCATATGAAGGGTTAGAAGTTTCATGAACATTTTAGTTTATTTGAATGATTATTTATGAATTTTTTTAGCTATCCTAAAACACTCTTAAATATGTTAATTAGGTTTTAATTCTTATGTTTGGTACCAAGGTTTTAAGGACTTAATCTGAGGGGTAGGAATATGAAGGGTAACTTGGAGTATATCAACCACATTAGAGTGGAGGGTAGATGGGTAGATGGGATCGTATAAATTACTTTTGGATCAAGAGTTGTTTGAAAATAATATTTCAGCAAAAATTTATTGATTTTTAACGGAAAAATTAAAACAAGAAAATATTAAGTTTACCTTTTATCCAAAATGTATGTAATACCAACAACATAAAGCTAATTTTAAAGTTATTAGGTCAAAAGATAGATGCAACTTTTATCTTAAATATGTAAGTGTTTACTTGGCTTAACCATTTGGCTATTTTGTTTACATTTGATTGCTTTTTTGTGGTTTTTAACCATAATAAAGTAATAAGTTATGTTTAAGTTTTGATTAAATTGTTTTGAAATGTTGCTGTACCTTAAATTGCTATAGGTACCTAAAATTGTAATTGTAAAATAGTGATTGATTTGAAATTAAATTTTTACTCTCAAATATGTATTTAATTTCAATTGGCTTTTCCAACTTCTTTCACTGGAATTTTCTTGAAACCTAAAATACTTCTGCTATGCTCACACTTTAATATACAGGATGAGAAGTAAATCACGGATACGGACAATACCACATGATTAGGTGGGTAAATGTAAGTCAAAAACCCTCTTTGTAAAAAAATCTGTTCTTCCCATACAGAGTATGGATTCAGTGTGCAGCTGGCAAAGCAAGTAGACGTCTTTTGTTGTAACAGCTACATGGATTCATTCTACAATGTCTTTGGGTGACTACGGTGGCTTGTCAGGTGGTTACATCAGTGCTTTGAGGTGACCACCCCAAGAAAAATGTTGAGTGGTGTGAGATCTGGCGACCTCCATGCCTGACCCACTGGTTGGGATGGACTTCATTAAGTAGTCCCAGGCCTCCACCGTGGTTCGGATTCCACGTTAAACTGTAGTTCCTCATTTCATCTCACAATCACCCTACCATTACACATTAGCGTAAGTGCGTATAACCCGAACGGGTAGTAAGACGCGGTGCTAATAATAATAATAATAATTATTATTAAGTAGTCACCACACTTGTGCCCATAGTGTGCAGTGGTGCCATCACACTGATACTATATTATATTCTCTTTTGCACAATAAATGGTACATCCTCCAGCAGCGCAGGTAAAACCATGTAAAGAAACAGATTGTATATGCGGGAATCCAAATGACCTGGTAGCAAATTGGGACCTAGAATCGTATCCCCAATAATATTGGTCCCAAACAATGTTTTCTGGGGAAGCGATCAGGGTGCAGTCACGCCGAAGGTCCGGCTCGGCTGTCAGATGCCCCAATGGCCATTATCAAATCCCAGTATTCTACATGTGTGTAGTTTATTGCTGCTCACATAATACTGACCTCACATTTATATTTACGTCTAATCACCTATCACTATGAAATTTCAGGCACAGTGTTGCCACCTCATCCTCTCTAACTTCAATGTTGTTTTTCTCATAAAGTATGGGGAAAACGGATTGTTTGCAAAGGGTACTTTCATTTATTATCCACCCACTTAATCATGTGGTACTGTCCGTACACGAGAATTACTACTTACCCTCACCATGTATATTATACTGCAACAATGTATATCCTAAAATCACTAAACATAACAAGTAAGCACAAGATACATTTTTTCAAAAAATGTACTAGTAGGAGAAAGAAGTAAATGTTTTATTTAATACAAGTACATATGAAATTTCAAACATGAAGCCACCCAAGAATTAGGTAGTGAATAGACTCAGCTTGGTGTAATCATGAAAGTAATTAGACAGTAATTTACAATTAAAATACATTTACAAACTCACCATCACTAGGTAATTTTGTAAGTGTTTTGCTGCAAACGTATTGTGCATTAATACAACCATTATCTTTTTACTATAAGAGAGCGATAGGAACAAATGATAAGAGACATACACAAAAAGAAACATGGGTTCTTACTTTTATTACTGCTATTAGGCCAATTAAAATATATATTTAAAATGTACTCTAATTTTCTTTACACTGCCTCTTACTGTTGTCCAAGTAGTACAACAATGAGGCAGGGACGAGTAAAGTAGGATTTAGAAGAAGTGTACCAGCATTTGTGTGGTTGATGGGAAGCAGGGGCAGGTTAAACTTGAGACTTAGTCTCCCCAAACCCAAACCCACTCAAAGTGATAAAACTAACTAACTAAGAGGGGAGTGCAAGTATTTTTCAGTTTTTATAGAATTGAAATTTTTTGGCAAAAATAAATTAAATATTTCTCCAGTAGCAACATAGAGTTTAGTTTTCTGTCAAGGGTGTCCTGGAATGTTGTCAAAACATTTTAAATAACGTGAAAAAGTTTTGACAAAATTCCAAGACACCCTTGACAGATATTCAAGATCTGTTGATATTAGCATGTGCAGAAAACTAAATTCTATGTTGTTACTGGAGAAATATTTAATTTATTTTGGCCAAAAAACTGTAATGCTATAAAAAGTGTAAAATTACTCATGCTCCCTTCTGCCGCACTTTAAATGTCAATCGAAAGGAGAAAATATTATATTTCTTTTTCATTTCCTCAAAGAAAACTTAATTTTTTTCTAGTTGTTATCAGTCCTTTAATATTCCTGATCCTCTTCCTCTACTCCTGGAGTACCGCTCATAACCACAAGAAGAAGTTTGTTTCAATGAGATTCCAAAAACTTCTGTCAAGGGGTTGTATTAGGATTGAGGGGGAATGTGCAGTTGTAGAGTAACAGGGGAATGAAGGGTGGCTAGTACTTAATAAGATGAATAGGGAGGCTATTCTGGTATGAAACATTTTTTCCTTCTACATGAGCTAAAAATATTTACCCATTTTAACTACGAATTTGTGGGAAAATATATTACCCAAAGTCAAATATTTAATCGAGTCATTTATTCAAATAAAATATAAATCACACTTACTTTATTAATGTACAAAGGTCTACAGTATGAACTATTTCACGTACAAAAAACATAAGTGAGTAAAACAATATAACTAATATTTTTTTAATGCTACTATGCATATACATAATTGGGATTATGGCTTATGAGAGATTTCCTGTTTGGACAAAAGAGTATTTATTTACCTTTCTAAAAATTGTGTTAGTTACTTTTAGTTTGGACTTAGAAGACATTGTTTTGTGTACTGTAAACGTTGAAATATTTTTTTTTAAATAATTTAGTTTCAGTCTATTTATAAAATGGAAGGAGAAGAATTGATATAACTCTTGTTTAGTGTCATTATATACTACGAAGGTTGTTCAAGTGTGAACTACCATATCCTTTCACTTGAGCTAAAAAGTTTATCCATTGTAATTACATATTCATAAGAAAATATGCTAAAGTGACTTATATTTAGCCTAAGTAGAATAAAATAAAAATCACACTATTTTTTTTACTTACATTGGCCTACAATAAGGACTGTATAATGTACAATGGACATAATATATTAAAAGTGAGTTAAGCAGTGCAGCTAGGTTTTTTTAAATAGAAAGAAATCTATGATGATGGGAGGTTCCCCATTTGGACACTAGTGTCATTCTAAAAATCAATGTTAGTGCTTTTATTTTTTACTATAAATAAGTTGTTTTGTATGGTAATCCTAGAGTTTAATTTTTTTTTTTATATCTAGTTTCAATCTAGTTTTAAAATGCAAGGGGAAGAACTAAATAGTTCTTGTTGTACATGCCATCATCAATTCTGTCATGCCATATGCACACAAATTAGTGATTAATGTATTATCTGTGAGGTAATATAATATAATAAGACATAAGTTAAAACGATTGTACATATAGTTTTAGTCTCCGCTTCTTCACAACGTTTGCTAGGCCGATAATGGTAAGCTATTTAGGAAATAACAAGAAAACCAGATTGTAATATACTGACATCTTTGTCCCTATTGACCCACCTCGGTGGCGTAGTTGGCTAACGCGCTTGTCCTGTTGAGCTCGACTGCTGAGGATGGGGAGATCGAGGTTCGAATCTCGGTCGGGTGAACTGGGGGTGGTTTTTCCTAAACGGTTTTCCACTCTCCCTCCACGCAAATGTGGGTTCACTTCCTCTAATTCAACCTTCCCAATTCCTAATCCATTAGCGTAATTAGTACTTAAAGCATATAACCCGAACGGGTAGTAAGATTGGTGTTGGTGTTATTTTATTATATTATTACTGTTGTTATTGTTATTGTTGTGGTTGTTGTGTTGTTGTTGTTGGTGTTATTGTTGTTGTTATTGTTGTTGTTGTTATTATTATTATTGTTGTTATTGTTGTTGTTGTTATTGTTGTTTATTATTATTATTATTATTATTATTATTATTATTATTATTATTATTATATTATTATTATTATTATATTATTATTATTATTATTATTATTATTATTAGTCCCTATTCCCACTGGGATGAGCTACTATTAATTATTTATGGAACATGTTACAGCTAAAACAAATAAATCACGTGACATATGTATAACTGAGTAGTTAGAAAGGTTGACTGTAGCATTAATTACAAGTGTTAACTGATTATTAATGTTAATATACTTTTGTTTCAGTCTGTCAAAGTACCTATTGGAATATAAGATCAAACGTGAATCTTAAGTACCGTAGGCTAAATGAAGCAGTAGAACAGAGGATAGGAAAGTGAACCACTTTCGATACAATTGGTCAGGAAACAAACTTAAGTCTCCCGTGTCAGAGTAGCCACCTCGGAAACACAAAGCACTAAACAGTTTGGTTATCATTATGATTTCTCAATCTTAATGATGAATGTTACATCTAGTCAATAAACAGCTACAGTAAAAACATGCAGTATTGTCAATAAACACAGCAATAAATGACAAGATAACACTTTGTGGATAAGGTATTTTATGGAACTCTGTGTTCATCAGATTAAACAAGAACCAGGCTTGCGATTATATTCTCATCCTTACTGTAATCTTGTTTTGGCTAACTTCCCGGTGGCAGTTGTTTCATTTTGACACTGTGATTCACACATTGCACTTGATGGCTATTGAAAGGAAGATAAGTTTTTTTAAATCAAGACCAGTTGAGCAAGAGATTGTTTTTACATATATGATGGAATATCATAATTATTATAATCATCATAATTTTTCCATCCTCAATGCATATTAATGTGGGTGCATTTCCTCAAAGATATCCTTATATTTGTGGTTTATATTGAGTTGTTAAAAGCTGAAGTATTAAACATTTAAATTAAGTACAAACACACAATGGTGGGCAGCAAGATAAAGATGTAAATCATATCTGGTCTGGTTTACCAGTGATGAGATAGGTCGAGGTTTTAATCCTGAGTGGGTGTAATAAGGTGGTATTTCCTAATTAGTTCCCCACATTTGAACCTCAGAAATGTGGATACACTTCCATCTGGACTAGTTACATATTTACACTCATGAGATTAGGATGGTAGAACTCATGAGAAATGCACATGCATTTTCTTGGAGAGAAATTGAATCCAGGCAAAACCAGCCTTATTTCAGTATTCGAACTCCAACCTCTCCAATATAGGTAGCCCAGTCTAATGTGAAAGTTATACCTTAAACTAGGGGTCCCCAAACTTATCGAGCAGAGGGCCATGTTAGGAGAACACACACACACACACACACACACACATACAGCTATTACCATAGTTAAACATGAAGAGATGTAAATTTATTTTCTCATGGAAATAAAGAAGTGCAAATAAGTTAGATAGATACATACAAGCACAATTAGTTAATAAATGTAAAAGTTTTTTATTAGTTTCGTTAGCACATTATGAGGTGAACCATCATGTTTATATTAGCCCTTAAAACTATTTGATTCATTATTTGTTATTAATAGGCTGCGGGCCATAGTTTTGTACCCCTGCCTTAGACCAACATAAATTATCTCTTAAAGAAATATTATGTTAGTAGTTCAACAAATAAATGGAAATTTACACTGATACCAATGAACATATTTCAAATTAAATTAGAATGTTTTAGAAGTGTGTAAGAGACCTGTTATTTAAAAGGGAAGTACCCATGAAATGTAAGCATGTAGTTACGTACACAGCAGAAACCTGAACATTGGATAGAAGAAATACAAGGGAGGTTGAGGCCATTGGAATGAAGTTTTTGAGGAGCATGCTAGTTTTCACAAAGAAAAATAGGATTAGAAACGAAGATGTTTGAGCAAGAGTTGGACTACAAGACGTACATTATATAGTAGAGGAAGCAAGGGTGAAATGGAATGAGCACATAATGAGAATGGAAAAGGTAAGAATCCGAAGAATAATGATTATGTAGAAGTTTGAAGAAAAGCGACCGCAAGGGAGACCAAGGAGGAGATGAGAGTGGAGTAACAGACAAGAACACGTATGCGATTGAGAGGATTGGATTAGAATAAGGAAGGAAGAATGGTGGAAAAACAAAGTAAGATGGCAATATTCCACTAAACTGACCTGGCCACAGGCTGGGAACAATTCATGATGATGATGATGAGTTGAAAAGTGACACCTGATTACTGGAATCAAACCCAGAACATTTGGCTTAGTGCTACATTGCTATACCATTGAGCTATCCAGGATTTGTCTCGTGTTTAGGTGTCATTTTTCAACTAATTTAATACTATTATGTTATGTGTGTGCACTTAATAAAATACAATTACACTAAAAGTATGGTAAAAATATCACCAACAGGTTTTATAATTAGCTTAACTTGCTAATTCTGACCTGAAATTCTCCAATCATATCAAAAAATTCAATGCATATTGTATGAGTCGATGAAGTGGCTAGCAACCTTGAAACTTGACATGGGAGACCAGGGTTCAGTCTTAAAATATTGTGCTAACGGTGGATTTTTCTTTGAATAATTATACATCTTTCTAGGCAGAGATTGGTGGGGCTTTCTTAAATTTACTTTTCTCATCTTATGACCTTGTATAAGTTAGTGTAAATTAAAAATAGTTTGATTGGGCAAAAATCCATGCAGCTTTAAAAATCTTCCCCTAGGAAGCATTCCCTAATTCACTGACCTGAGTTGGGAAGCTGACGTACTTGAGGGCCTCATACTGACACCAGGAGCTCATGATGTTGGAGAATGAGCAGTAGACATATTTGTAGAGGGGTGCCATGTGTCGCGGCTGACGAACACACAGGATATACGCTCCTGAGAGTGCAAACGCCAGGATTCGATTTACAAACACTAAGAACTGAGAGTCCCTGAAGTAGCCCTTGACTCCCTCTGAGGTCTCGTACTCCTTGTAAATTAAAACTGAGATACATTACCAGGGTCATGTTTACAAATTTCTGATAAAGAGGGGGACCAAATTAAGATTAAACAATTCACTCTGACAGCCGAGAATAAAATTAGTAGAGACTGTTGGGGCCAGTCGATACACCAAGCCTTTGACTCTGACTCTTTTATTTTTCTACTGTCCAACTCAGATTCCTTCATAAATGGCTTGATTATATTAATTAGTAATAATTAATTTACTGAAGTAAAATGCTTCAATACAGATGATTTCATGAGAAGCATCTTTGACAATGTAACGTTTATATTTAAATAAATTTATCAATAAAAATTACAAATATTGGTTCAAAAGAATAAAAAAGGTATCAAATTAAAATGATATACTTACTATATATTTTTATATTATAAATTTTATTATGAAGCCGAGTCAAAGTCTGTAAATTTTTACCAATTCCAACTTCGACTTCACCCAAAATTTCTTCTGACTCCATAACTCCAACTCCACAGGATATAATATCAGATATTTTTTGTACTTTTTGTAAAATATTACCCCCACCCAGAGGCGAAAAAGAATATTTGAAATTCAAGGCAGTCGTTCCTGTTAGCCACTCCTAATCAAGGTTTCAGATCATAGATGTTGAAAGAATTTACCAAGAGTTGTGTTAACTGTAGTTTATTGTATATCAGATACCAAAATAAAGTATAAAGAATATTAAAAAAAACAAATAAACAACTATTCATCTGAAATTAATTTGTGGCCATAACACAACTTAGTACATACTTCCATATCTCCTGCATAGTTCTAGTTCTTCTATTAACATGGAAATTTGTATGGAAAGAGGGTGGAAAAACCACAGTGATAAGTGGAAAACCACCCCCAGTGTACTTGGCTAAAATTAAAACTTCAATCTCACTTTTCAACGGCAATCTAGAGTCTAGACTATTGTTAGTTTGATGTCTTAGACTGTGTGACAACTGGTGTGGGGTGTCAGGGTTCAAATCCCAGCTGTGTGTGATGACAGATTATTTCCCACTAGTTATTTATCAATGTGTTTTTCCAATCCTGCCTCTATGACAGGGATGGCTAACTTTTTTCTCTTGCATGCCACTATTTACGCTGATTACTTGAGCATGCTACTCCAGCCCAAAACCTATACTCTAAATTTAACCTAACACCAGCGAAAAATATAATAAAAATGTAATAATCCTATTTAAAAAAAGTGGGCTAATTATTTTTTTTACTTCTAAGTGAGGTAGGAAAGTTCTGTGAGATTTCTATG
Source organism: Timema cristinae (assembly GCA_039000515.1). Lineage (NCBI taxonomy): Eukaryota > Metazoa > Arthropoda > Insecta > Phasmatodea > Timematidae > Timema > Timema cristinae. The sequence goes on along the minus strand of JBCFYV010000012.1, from coordinate 62,180,158 downwards.
TACTTTATATAGCACGTTTAAAATAAAAAATAAGATAATGAAAACATTGTAAAAACCCTTTTATTGGGAAGAAATAATTTCATGTGTCTGGAATACACAATCCAGAAATAATTTAAGATTAGTTAAAAAAAAAAACATGAATAACAAGGTGATATGAAAGCTAGCATATTACATAATTGTATAATGATAATAGGTGACCTGGTGGTCTAGGGGTAAGGTGTCAGACTTCTGTGCTGGCGGCCGGGGTTCAATCCTTGGTCCCGGCACAGATTTATCTGATTACCAAACCCTTCCTTCACCTCTGACAAGACATCTTGTGAATGTGGGGAATGCCAGGCCTCCACCGTGGTTCGGATTCCACATTAAACTGTAGGTCCTTCATTTCATCTCACTATCACCCTACCATTACACATTAGCGTAAGTGCGTATAACCCGAACTGGTAGTAAGACGCGGTGCTAATAATATAATATAATGATAATAACATTATTAGTAAAACAACAAAATACTAAGAGAAATCACAACCTTTTTAATAAGAAAACATTAGAATCAAAATAATAAATGCTATTTGAGTTCTTAATGAGGCTTTTAGATTTCTTTGGTATTCACTTGAAGAAACAATAAGAATTAACCTTAAGAGTGCCACTTAAAATATATTCACGTGTCACAAGTTGGCCACCCCTGCTATATGCTAATGTAAGTTTATTTCCTATTAACCAGCCTCATTAGACTGACATTAAGATGTTAATAGCAATTGTGTTATATGCAAGTCTACCACTGAGAGTATTTATGTTTTACAAATATCTTGATTTATTTACAATACATTACATTTCAATTTGCAATACATTTGTACAATTAGCTGTATAAAATATTTAATTAGAATGGATCAAATAGTAACGTGTCACATTTTGCGTCTCACCTGCGTCATGATCTTCTCCTGCAGTAGACCCCAGGTGAGGTAAGTCAGTTGCAGCCCCAGGAAACAAAACATAAGCAAGGACCCTTGCTTCAGGCTGCTATGACTTTGATTCTGGGTTGCAGGACCCCCCAAAGGGGCCCCATCCATACCCAATAACGGGTCGGGTCCCGACAGGCAGAGACGCACCAGGTTAGGAAAACAACTTGGGGCTACAAACAACAGTGCATGACACTAGCAAACATATATCTTTTCCAAAACCATCCACCAAAACATAGTTCAATGAGGGTACTTCCTCAAATAAGAACAATTATTTCTGGAGGTCAAATTTATTCCAGGAGGAAAATCTATTTTCATGGAGCAGTCAGCTTTTTGTGCTGGCTGATTGTTTGATTATTTTGTATTCCAATCTAGGATAATTTGCTTGTGTCACCCTGGTAGCAAGAGAGTTTTATATACGGTGATAACCTATTTTTTTGCGGTCATTATTGATATAACCTATAGGTACTGAGACCTAACTTGACACATGAATATGTCAAAATTGTTTCAGTATATTTTTTAATCATCAACAAAATTTCTTCCTATCTGAATAATTTATGGCTGTACAAGCATATTTGTATAAAAAAAGGGCCTATGTTTTTACCTGGGCAAATAAAAACTCACCTGTTTTTTCCAAATAGTTGGTCCTCCTTACATATTTCAAGATGAGAAACCCAGGAACAAGAATCGTTGCATAGCCCAGCAGGTTGAGGGACAGCCGGAATAGCCAACTGTCTCCCAGACCGGAGAGTAAGGGTTTAGCTGTGTCCGCATTATCCAAGTCAACCAAGGATCTGAACAGCTGAGTGATCAGGTAAATGATTCCTATTGTGCTAAGGATTAAAATGCTACAAAAAAAATAAAAACATTTCAGGTTGAAGTGGAAAATCAAACCTTTAAGAAGTTAAAAGTTGGGGGATAAGACACAAAGAGTGTGGTATTGATGAATGACACCTTTTCTTTGTCATATTATAGTAAATTAGTTAGGCCTATTTTTTATCAACAATACACACAATAAGGATGCACAGATTCCATTAATACATACATTAATATTGGTAAAAAAATTGTATATCATTGTAAAATTAAAACAAAACTCACATAAATCACAGAAGAAAGTAAATATTCAAGTGAAAGCAAACTTACAAAATGGCACCACAAGCATTATAATAAACAATATTTTGGTTCCTTTTTATTAATATAAACTATCCTAACCTAACGAAACCTAGCAGTAGCAGGTTTTTCTTGAAATACCAAGATCCTGAAGTATCTTGCAGTAAAGTAATTTCTGTATTGACAAACACACCATTTTTATCCATGGTCCTATTTGATTCTTATTCTTTTGTTGTGGTCCTATTCCATTCCTTCTCATAAACAATATGTTTAAAAAAGAAAATTATTTTATTTTAAAAATATTATGCTACAGTACCTATTGTGAATTAACCTATAGGGGCCTATGTTTATTGAGTTACGCATGAAAGCTCAGGTAAGTTAGGTTGGGATGGTTTTCTTTGCCAGTATAAAGATGTATTAATTATACAGCACCAAAATAAATACATCATCTAACACTTAAATATCTGTGATGCCAATGGAATATATTAGTTGTGAGGTTTACCCATTATGATCAATGAAACAGTAGGTACACCAAATAAGTTATGGCTGAATGTTTTTGTGTGATTAGGGTGATTTTTTTTAACTTTACTTACTATAGCATAAACAGGGATACTGTTGTCAACCAGTCTGTTCAATTCGTATGGAGATTGGTTGGTTAGGGAAGCCCTGGAGCGACGTGGCAATTTCAGGATAAGAAGAATTTCATCAACACAGTAAAATATGCAGATGATCTAGCATTGCTGGCCAAAAATGAAGAGTTGCAGGAAATGTTGGGCCAGCTGGTGGAAATAGGGAGAAGATATGGCATGAATTTCAATATTAAGAAGTCAAAAGTATTTGGAGCAGAAACTTGGAATCTCAGGAAGATGGAAATAAAATTATTTGGAAAGCTTTAAATGTGGTGCTAGAGAATACTTGAGAAGATCAGGTGAACAATGAAGTCCTGAGAAGAGTGGATGAGAAGAGATCCCTTTTAAATGTGATTCTTTTGTATAAAGCAAATTGGATCGGACACATCCTTAGGAGGAACCGCCTTCTGCACAATGTCATAGAAGGCAAGGTTGAGGGGTAGTTTGAGCTATATGCACAGTTTCTTATTTAATTACTTGATTACTTAATAGCGCCTAACAAGGGTAAACCCGCACCCCCAGCCCTCCCCCCCCCCCCCCCCCAAAAAAGTAAATAGGCCTATTGAAAGCTTTGATATAACCAAACAAAAATTTAGTAGGTGCAAAAATTTAACAATGATAACTTAAAGTAGTGAAACAACTTTTTGCTCACTTACCAAATTATCACTTCTGGAATCCTGGGCATCGTGAATTAAATTGGATGTTGACAAACAATGACATTGAGAAAAACTATGTTAATATTTCATTCTCATTCGTCTCTCCATATTGAAAATATAACACGTACTTTAACGTTAAATCTTCTTGCTACGTTAAATTTCTATGCATAGCATATGGTTATAATTTAGGCTGAGCCGGTAAAGTAAATATAGAGCTGACATGTACACAATATTTTTGGTGATGCTAGCAGAAGACACTTGTGTAAACATTAGTCATGGCAAGCAACCTTCAAATTGTAATAATGAAAACAGAAACAATTTTTAACAATATCTAATAGCTGTGTACATTTATACATCGATTTTAATGAATACTTTAAATGATTTAAAATCAACTGTTTAATCATATTTATTTCTAAATAGTACAAGACCTTTTTTTTCACTTAGCATTGGTACTATTGTGTTCCCCTAAGCTATTGCCATCTAGCAGACAACACAGGACTAAACACAGCTCTTCGCTGTTTTTAAACTGTTTGTTTTGTAACTACGCAAGAGGTAGCGGTAGCGTAGTAATTAAATTACACTGGTTATATCGATGCACAGCTTATAAACTAACTTAATTCAGAGTGTAAGCTAGGCTTAGCATTTTTTTTAACGTAAAACTGCAGAGCACGCATGCAAAACCGTCAGGCTTGTTTTGTCTGATTTTCCAGTGGAAGTCAGGTCTCGAACAACCCGGCTGTGTGTATTCAAGTGTTTTTGCCTAAATACTTTCCATACTTAACCTTCATGAAAATGCTGTTTGAGGGTATATTTCCTCTAAATTATACATCCCTCCTTCCTTCTCCGTTTGTGGACAACAAGGATGTATAGTAAAATGCATAATAGTTACAATAATTAAAAGTGTATCGAAATGCTTAGCCTATTCATGTCTTACTGTCCGTAACTTGCGTTTACAAAACGAAGGAGCCATTATTCATTTCATGAAAATAACCTCATTTGAAGGCATCCGATCGGGATTCTAACACCGTCCGCATGAGCCAGAGTCAAACACGTTAATAGAGAACTAATTTGAATAAATGGCCCCATTTATTTTGCTATCATCAAAGACAGAAAGAAATATGGAAAACAATCATAATGGCGAGATTAGTAAGAAGGATTTAACTTTATTACATACATACTACTAATTACATTAGCCGAAAGAGCCCGGCTTTGAAGTTAAAGTTAACGGTCTCGTGAAATTTTAGGGTTGAAAATTCTCTTTGAACTCAAGCTTAAAATGTATCCTTGAAGTTAAGATTGAAATTTCTACTTTACAATAAAGTTTGGTAGGAAAAAAAACTATATTCAACAGTACTAATTATTATTATTATTATTATTAGCACCGCGTCTTACTACCCATTCGGGTTATACGCACTTACGCTAATGTGTAATGGTAGGGTAATTGTGAGATGAAATGAAGGACCTACAGTTTAACGTGGAATCCGAACCACGGTGGTGGCCTGGCATTCCCCACATTCACAAGATGTCTTGTCAGAGGTGAAGGAAGGGTTTGGTAATCAGATAAATCTGTGCCGGGACCGAGGATTGAACCCCGGCCGCCAGCATAGAAGTCTGACACCTTACCCTAGACCACCAGGTCACCAACAGTACTAATAATAGTAAACCTCATTGGACACTTTTTTTTTAGCAGCATAAACAAGTGGCAAGTGGCATAGCAAAAGGCGTCAGGTTAGGAAAATATAAACTAAAATTTAAATATGCATATATATGCCCAAGTGCACACTCTCAGGTTCAAGGATCTAAACTCAAATTCAAATCTTTATAGTATTTTTTTCTTGGCACCGCATCTTATTACCTGTTCTGACTACGCTTAAGTACTAATTACGCTAATTGCTTTAGGGATTTGGAAGATCATATTTAGAGGAAATGTACACGCGTTTGCGTGAATGGAAAGTGGAACACTATTTTTGAAAAAAAAATTCAATAAAACCGACCGAGATTCGAAACTAGATATTGCCGTCATCGGAGTTTGCCACATGGCTGTCTAATTCAGTGCGAGAGTGGTGCGTTAGACCATTCGGCTACAAAATTGGGACTTTCTTACTGACACTTTTTACGCTACTTGATTTTGTAGTTACAACGTAAAACGCACAAAGACACATTTTAATTTGTTGTAATCAAAAGTCAAAATGTTATATATTCATCATTTTCTTACCTATCTCCTTAAAATAGATATCTATTCTTCAAAATGGGTTAACTTTAATTTAGGTCAGCTACTCTAGAGCAGAGCTATAAAATAGCTCTAGCGTCAACAACGTCAACTAAACGTTTAGTTGGCTCTAACTGACAAAGATGGCGTTGACAACATTCTATAGGAAATTGCCTGTCAAAATAATACTTAATATAAACGAACATATAAATGATTACAATGATTTGTTATCATAATAAACTAATGCATTAGCTAAATTATAAATATCCTTATATTATATTACTAAATAAATTGGTTTTACGATAATATTTGAGTACTTACTAAGTAATACAAAAATTAGTAAAACCACTGACGATATAAATAAAACTTTATGAAGATATATATAACATATTTCTGTGATGGTAAATGTACTCGCTTCGGCGGTACATATACTAAAATTGGAACGATACAGAGAAGATTAGCATGGCCCCTGCGCAAGGATGACACGCAAAATCGTGAAGCGTTCCACATTTTTTGACAAAAATTGGTCGCGTGTGCGTAGATTTTATCGGCGATATAAAAATTACTTTCATCAGATTTATTTAGAGTAAATTTAAGAATATATTTATTTCTCTATTTCAAACAACTCATAGAACAGGCGAAGTAGACTTTTTTATACTTTATTGGCGACATAATTTATAAGTATTATTTGGGATTGTTATGATTGCTTTTCCAAACAACATATTAAAAGTCCTGACCAATCCGACCTATGGCTAAGATCACCCACTATCTTGGAAAATAGTGGCTTAAGCCGTACCTTTTTCCATTGTTTCGCAATTATCATACAAACGATTGATCTTAGGTAAAATATGTGGAGGCCAGATAGAAAAAGAATAACATTTCCTGTAAAATAAATATTCTTATTTCACATGGTATATTTTCATTGTTAAGGAAATTTTATCAGAGGCTAGCAGGGGATAGATTTAGAAGTGTGAGCTGAAAAGACTATATGATTACACAGAGAACACAGATTGGGGACCGTAATTTAGAGATTACTTCAAACAACATATAATTTTACAAGGTTATAAGAACTTAAATATTTAGGAACAGTTTTCAACTTGCCTTCTACCAAGGAGTGTAAAACTCAGAATATACCAAACAATATTTTACTGGCTGTTCTTTATGGGTATGAAACATGATCTCATACCTTTACATGACGAAAATGTATTTAGGATGTTCGAAAACAAGGTTCAAAAGGAGATTCGGCTAATGTTGAGTGTGGTAAGTTACATAATGATGCGTTACATACCCTGTATATCGAACAAGACAGTGGGCATGACATGCAGGGTGAATGGGAGAATCTATGTGTTCAGAATATTTACTGCAAGCCCAATGGGAAGATACCGTTGGGAAGAATTAGACGCAGATAGGAAGATAGCATTTAGAATGGACCTGGAAGAGATAGGGTGTAATAAAGTGGACTGGATAGAAGAACTAGCTCAAAATAGGGTTAGGTGGGGTTCTTTTGTAAGTGCAGCAATGAACTTTTGAGTTCATAATGCCCAAGGAAAAAATAGGGCCTATAGCTTTTCCCGAAAATAAAAAATTATACCTAAGAACCCTGGGTTATTGAAATTTCTACTATGATTATTAGCACCGTTCGGGTTATACGCACTTACGCTCATTTGTAATGGTAGGGTGATTGTGAAATGAAATGGAGAACCTACAGCTTAGCGTGGAATCCGAACCACGGTGGAGGCCTGGCATTCCACACATTCACAAGTTGTGATTAATACACGTATTGTCAGAGGTGAAGATTATGATTAGTTAATTGTCACATTAGTTTTCATGTTTATATTACTATATAGGATAAAATGTTACATTGGTATACTCATGTGCATAGATGCGATTCTTCCTCCCCCCCCCCCCCTCACCCTACCCACCGAAATGGGCTATCTCGATGCAGAGGGATCATAGTGATTTCCTGTGTTGTGTCATAAATCATAAACATAAGTCACTTATTTGTGCTCAATACTCCCGTTTGTCTAAATTACTTATATTGAATCAATATTATCATATTTGACAAAAGTATTATTTCGAAAAACCCACCATTACATCTGGAATACGGGAGAGTCGGCAACACCGAGGATTTTGATGCCACACAATCTCTTCTTTTCTTTACCGACTATGAGCACAGCCGGTCGTGGAATAATCAGATTTATTTATATTTAGTTTACTGTGCCACCTTGTGTTCAAGACCACTTTCTGTATTGCTATAACTTAACAGTAATGATAATATTCAGCGATCTGTTTGTGATTTGTAAAACCTCTCAGCTACACTGTAAGTAATATCTGATAGCATTTTAAAGTTATTTTTAATCAGGGGCGTAGCGTTAGGGTAGACCATGAAACTAAGTCCCTCCATATCTTCTACTGGGTGGCTAGCAAAAATAAATAGCAAAGTTATCTATAATAATAAAAGGAAGTGTTTGTCTCTGTATATGTATGTTTGTGTGCGATGCTCAGCCAAATCTACGGCACGCAGAGATCTGAAATCTATACTTATAAAATAACATGTCCTGACTGACTGACTGACTGACTGATTCATCATCGCCGAGCGCAAACTATCAAGGCTACAAGCATGAAATTCGGACTGTATATTCATTTTGTTATGTAGGCACCCACTAAGAAAGGATTTTAGAAAATTCCACCCCAAAAGGGTCAAAATAGGGGATGATAATATGTATGATAATATCTATGAAAGTCCGTCATTTTGAAAGTTACATAAACAAAATTTTGTATTTCGGTTATTGACGTAAAACAAATAAATACATGTTTCAGGAATTTTGGAAATTTTATTTAATAAGGGATGAAAAAGGGGTGAAAGTTTGTATCGGACTTGCATTATTTTTGATCTGAGGTCAAGTTATGGTCATCAACGTAACGTAATATTTTAAATTAATCTGTAAATACATATGTATATTTTCGTATTTGTATATAATCAACTTCCACGCGAGCAAAGCCGCGGGCAACAGCTATCTAGTGTTTAATATAGGTGGACATAAGGGAGTCCAAATGCAGCTCAAATCCGTAGTTTTAAATTTTAATTAGCTTTTTAATAAGGATATTTTTAACAAATTTGTGAAGAAAATATTTTAAATCTGGATTTAGAATTAAAATATGCCGCATCCTCTTCGGGGACAAAAATGTTTATGAAATCGACCGTAATTATAAACCATTTTTTGGGAGGGCGGGTGCGGGAGGGGGGGGGGGTATTGCCAGTGATATAAGTTTAAAAACACTTTCCAAAACGATGTAACTGAACACATTGCTTCTTGCAAGGAGAAAATATTATTTTTCTCTTTCACTTCCCCTTCCCTATGCTGTGTATCAAATTCATTTCTTTCTTGTTGTCATCACTCATCATTAATTATACATTTCTTACCTCTTCCCCTGCTTCAAGAGGCGCTGCTAGTCTCAAAGATTTAATGTCAAGAGGCTGTGACAGGCGTGAATGGGCTTAGACAGTTGTATATGAACAGGGGGGATGAGGGGTTGCGAATACTTGAAAAGATGACTAGGAAGGATATTTAGATATAAAACATCTTTCTCCTCTACCTGAGCTAAAAACATTTATCTATTTTAACTACAAATTCATGAGAAAATACGCTAGCCAAAGTCAAATATTTAATTGAGTCATTTATTCAAATCAAAATATAATCACACTACTTTTTAAGTACAAAACTCTACAGTAAGACCTAATTCACATATAAAAAAAATGAGGTAAGCAATACAAATAGTTTTTTTTAATGTCAGTATTTATATAGTAAATATGGAATTAAGACTAATAGAGTTTTTCCCGTTTATGCAAAAGATTATTTTTCCTTTCTAAAAAAATGTGTTAGTTACTTTTAGTTTTGACCTCGACATTGTTTTGTGAACTGTGCAAGTTTTTTTAAATTTCGGTTTAGCTATAAAATGTAAAGAGAATAATTGATATATTTCAGGTTGATAGTGCCATTATAAACTCTGTCGTGTAATATGCATAAAAATTGGTGATTAATATAATAACTAAATGGCATCAGCAAGCAATTCAGATAGGCAGACAAAGCGTCCGCCATCTGTTGGTGAAGATATTGCCAACTTCTGCAGATAGTTGTCATGTGTTAAGCACAATGAACCATCCAGCAGTTAATCTCAGTTTTCTAAATCGAAGTTGATACTTTTTCATTCAAGTAGCTCCTTATTTTTGTTCTCATGAAGCTGAGTTGACTCTGTTCAAGACTCACTTCTTCAAATTAAATCTAGAAGCACCGGGGATTGAACTCGGGATCTTTGGATCCAGGAACTCTGGTCACTATACCACAGAGGAGGTCAATAGTCACAATATTTTCTAGAATCCAAGCTATCAGCTAGAGATAAAATATAAGGTAATATTAATGTAGGTATGTAGTACATCAGTCTTCTCTTCTTCACAATGGACACTGGATTCTGAATTCGAGAAGGGAATTAGATCACTTATCCCCCTATCCTTGGTCTCACTACTGGATATCGCTGATGAAGGAGGCAATATTTATAGCTAGAGTAAATGAGAATCTGGTAACTAATGGAAAATGTAAGCATATATCAAATTCAAAAATAATAAATGACTTCTTATTTTAGGGATACAAACTTGATAGATGATCCTGTAAGACAAATATGAAACAAGAAAAAACGTATTTAATTTGTAAAACAAAATCCTTTATTTCATACCATATTTTTTGGCAAAAAAAAATGTACATTTTCATTTGATTTCATGAGATTATGTGCACAAATATATCAGTTTTTATATGTCTATCAGTGTATAGTTCATCTTTGACTGAACACTAATAGTTCCAGTATTTATTTTCAACCTTCTTGTTCTTAAGTTTGACCCATGGATAGAGAGTTAAGATTTAACGTAGATTTTAAGAAGTGTAGATAATAAGTTAATCGAGTTCAAGTGCGAATTTAAGGGGGGCAAAGGGGGCACGTACCCCCCTTAGGTAGAATATTTGATTTTTTTTTCAACGAATGGAAGTGGAGGTGAGACTGTGGCGGCGACCGATGAGGTTGTGAGACCAATTATATTTTTATTTTGAATCTTATTGCTAAGCTGTAGGAAAGTAGGGGTGGGCAGTGGGAACTGGGCAAAGCAATTGGCAACAAGGACCCGTGTTAAGGAAAGATATGTCTACCAGCGCACGCAAATATTTCTCCATTCATTATATCTGTACCCCCACTCCCATTTTACGATTTCTAAACTCGTACTTGATCACGTTATATTATATGCAAGCTCACATTTATTTGTGTATGATGTATAACATACTAAGCCACTATTTAACATTACCATATTTTATATTCTGTAGTATTTCTGTACTGAAAGCGATAGTTTCAAAAAATCAGAAGGAAGTTTAAGTTTATCTGAATAGCTAATAATTTTTTGTTGTATTTGATGTTGCGCCTTTTTAATGTTGTTTAATTATTCAAACTAACTTAATAATATAATTAATGTGATTAATATTAGTTATAATATTTTGATACTCGTATTAAAATAGCTCAATGATTTTACGGTTTAACCACCATCCGCTTGAGGAATCAGCTATAGGAATCTATAATTGGCTAATCCTAGCATGATTTTAATTGTGAGTAATTAAAATTGAAACAAAATTAGTCATTTCGTGGATTGTTCTCTCTTCTTTTTATAAATATTTCTAGATAGTGCACTTATTCCAAGATGGCGATTGATTCCAGGGAACTATCAGCGTTGCGTTGTCTGGGTTGTTCTAATGATGCTCTAAATATCGGCCCAGGCATTGAGGTCCACTTTAGGAATGGACTCACTGGCGCAAGCCACCCTCTGGTTCCTGTAATAAACAATACATACATGTACACCACAGCAGTGTTTTTCAAAGTGTAGTCTTTACACCAATGAGGGGCCGCGGTGATACATCAAGTGTTTCGCAGGATCCCCAGGATGTTTCAGAATAAAATTTAATCAAATAATTTTTGAATACATACATTTCACAAATTTGAAATGCAATATTAAATATTACTATAAACATCCCTATTATGTTGGGTTTTTTTTCCCAGTAAACATACGTCTTATAGTAAAGGATATTTCTACCAACCTTAAATCAACAAATCTGAACAATTATTTATTATAAATCATGAAGTTTTAAATGATAAAAACAGGGGAAAAAATATTAACTATTTATAAATATATATATATATATATATTATATATATATAATATATATATATATATTATTCTCTTTCTTCAATGGTGACCTGGTGGTCTAGGGTAAGGTGTCAGACTTCTATAAATGGCGGCCGGGGTTCATCCTCGGTCCGCAAAGATTTATCTGATTACCAAACCCTTTTTCACCTCTGACAAGACATTTGTGAATGTGGGGAATGCCAGCTCCACCGTGGTTCGGATTCCACGTAAACTGTAGGTCCTCCATTTCATCTCACAATCACCCTACCCTTACACATTAGGTAAGTGCGTATAACCCAAATGGGTAGTAAGACGCGGTGCTAATAATATAATAATCTTTCTTCATGCACTGAAGAATTGTCTTCAATAAGCCAAGAGCACTTATATTTGATTTACTCAAATCCACTATCTTGATTTTTTTTTATTAAATCACTCCATTCTGACCCATCTAACTAGCCCTATCTCACCACGAATTTCGTCTACGAGATAACCGGGAAGACATTTGTTCGTCTCTACACCGACATATTTATATTTAGAAGGAAATTGTACAGCCTCCTATACAAGTAATGTTGTATGAGCGTAATACATTAACTAAAGAAAAGTCTGTAATATAATTAAGAATGTAATTTCTCGAGCCAACTGATGTACAGGGCAGGTCGTAAATATATGTTATAATGTTTCCGGAACGTTGCAAACCACCACAATGTGCGGACGCTACTTACGCATCAAATAAAGTCGTCTTTCGTGTAGCGTGCCCGACTGAAGGCGGATTGTTGTACAATAAACTTCGAGTGCCTTAACTCCTGAAAACCATGGTGTAACTAATTTTGTACCACAAACCCCATGGTACCATTTTGCTTTCTTCTGGCATGTGATCTCCCACCATTGCTCCATTTAACCTGACTTTTGAGTTTTACCCTCGGTATAAAGTCACTATATGGTTGCGGAATTTCCTGCACAATTATTATTATCAGCACCGCGTCTTACTACCCATTCGGGTTATACGCACTTACGCTAATGTGTAATGGTAGGGTGATTGTGATATGAATGAAGGACCTACAGTTTAACGTGGATCCGAACCATGGTAGAAGCCTGCATTCCTCACATCCACAAGTTGTGATTAATACACGTCTTGTCAGAGGTGAAGGAAGCTGCACAATTGAAAGTAAATTTACACTAGATGCCAAACTATCTACTCTCTCATTACCCATTACACCCATGTGACTAGGAATCCATTGGTACCCCAATTCGTAGTCCCTAGCTTGTAGAGAGGCGCACTCTTCGCGTGTTTGAATTATCAATGAGTGTGATGAAGGGCCTGAGAAGCCGCCTATAGACTCCAAAGTGCTACGGGAGTTACATAATACCACTACAAGCTGATGACGTAAAGATAATATATATTTCAATGCCTGTAGGATAGCAAATAATTCCATTGTAAATATTGATGCATCGGATTGTAGTCTATATGCCTGACCCATAATTAATACCACTGTCATAGAAGGCCGCACCCACTAGGACTGGCTCTCCCCACTTAAAATATTACCGATAATCCAATGTAATTATATGTTTTTTTAATACTACAGTATCAGGTTTATTTTTGATTTATTTATAATACTATTGAACAATACTCAAAATGAATGGAAAAACAATTTTGTTAGAAATTAACCAATATGTTTTAAATTAAACTAAATTATTAGAATTAAAAAAGCGCGCGGAACCCACTGCGGCGATATCGCTGCAAGTTAGCTTTCATTTGTTTTGAAGGCTCAGAATTCTTTGTGATTTAATTTGTTTTACGTCACCAGTAGACCTCTATATTCTTTCTTGATTATTTTACAATTTGTCATTGTTTTGGGCTATCTACTTTGTATCTACAACTGCAAAAATAGATCAGTGGGCAAGAAGCAATTCGTTGACACGAAAAACCAATTATGAGAGGGGCAACAAAAATACAAACACTTAGAATATCTTCATAAATGTAAATAACGAACAAGACTCAACCGGGAGAATGGATTTGAATCATTATTTAATGGAACAAATAAATTTTTAGTGGAAGTGAGGGAATTTTGAACAAGTAGACGAAACATAAATTAAGGGTCAGTTTCATACTCAGACTTGCTACACCTTAAGTGCTGTTCTAAATACAAGACGACACTTAACTTGAATGGAATGAGCTATTTTCACATATGATGCTGGCCGTTCCATTCTGATCTAGGTAAGTGTCGTTCTTTGTTTCATCGTCTTTCAACCGGTGTACCACGGCACTTTAGTGTGCCGCGAAAAGTCAACAAGTGTTCTACGGGAGTTTGGGGGAAGATAAAAAGAAGCGAGAGAAAGTTGAGGGGTAGAAATAAATGTGTTTAAATCGATGGTCAATCTTTTTTTTTTAATTAGCAAAATCATTAGAATCTTAGCTATTAAACTTTTATATACAATCTAATTAATAGAATTTTTAATTGTAAAATCTTTCCTTAAGAAATAGATTGCTCACCTTGTCAATTTTATTGCTTTGTTCAATGTGCTGTGAAATAAAAAGTTTGATAATCACTGTTGTAATTAGTACTTATAACACTGCACTTGAGGTGAACTAAGTTTGAGTATGAAACTGGCCCTAAATCTGAAGAAAGGATTTTAATGTACCAGTGATACACTTGCACGTAGACTCCAGTGCGTTTTCTTTAATCACAAAACTTTGTCAGATAGTGGCATGCAGAGATTGAAACTCTGACGTAATGTTCAAAAAAGCAAGTGTATAGTAGATATAAACTATAAGTAGTGACTAAATGATTTCAAATCATGACAGCTACGTGTGAAATACAGGCATTGCTACACGTGTTAAAGAGGTTGCCAGTCACACACACACACTGATTTATTCGAAGAGAACAGTTGACGGTAGGAAAATTTGCCTCCTGAACTTGATTCAGTACGGTAGTGCAACTTGGGATACAATTAAACCGTGGCCATCAAGTGAAGTGTATTCAACGCGCTTTATTGAAAGAGATTATAAAACTCCTTCTTTACTCCTATCTACGTTGGTTATCTGGTGTAAAGATGCTCCCACTAGTTTTTGAATTAAGGGATGAGATAAAAATCTGTTCTTCATGTCACTAATAATATAATATTGGGCGTATGGAGCTACAACAATCGTGGCCCAGCAGTGGAAAGATTAGCCAGTACTAATGTCCAGATGAGATGAATGAGATGTTGAGGATAGTGAGTACAAGGGTGTGGAACCAGTGGAAGCACAACCTAACTTGAATCTAATTAATCAAACTCTGGTGACCGCTGTATTAATTCCCCCTTCATTAAAAACACCTAGGTATAGGTAGGCCAGGAAACGAATCGGGGACCCCTAGGCTTGTAGCCAGGTACACTGACCGTTACACCACGGGGCCGGGTTTCGTGTCAATTATAATGCCAGTCAAAATAATTTCTATGATTTCAACTGGCTTGCGCAAATGGCGTATCTCAGTGATATATTCAGTATCTTGAGTAGTATATACCTTAAGTTACTTATGGTTAGAATATTAAAAAAATTAATTATATGACAATATATCAGAATAAATGAACTATGATGCAAGGGGTTCGATACCGAGAGTTTTTACCACTTGCCACGGGTGGTTTTAGCAGCGCGGCTTAAATTGTTTTTACCCGCTTCGGTGCCGCATGGTCTAACGTACTCTTTTCATGTTGGACTAACTGCTGAAGACGGGAAGATTGGAGCTCGATTCTGTCATGTGCACTAAGGATGGTTTTCCCTAAATTGTTTCCAACTATTCCAATCAAATGGGGGTGCACTTCCTCTCAATTAAACCTTACTAATTCCTAAACCATTACTGTAATTAGTACATAGGCGTAAAACCCCAACGGTAGTAAGATACTGTATAATCATAATAAATACATCGTTTTCTTGGTTGTGTTCACGGGCGGCAGAAATACACGTGACTCGTTTGAAAGAGAACCACATGTGGTGCTAAGCTGCATGAGAATATATTATTAGACGATGTAATGCTAACATTTGTTGAGAGTTTCGATGTGGAGTTATTTATTGGTGAGAGAGAGTTGCTATCGGCAGTCTGAGATCCAATACACCGATACAATAATTCGTGAGAAAATACTTTTTCCTTAGTTTGTTGGATAACGTGTGCACTGTCTTGTTTCTAGTCTTGTCTAAAACAGAGGATGTATTAGTACGGTGACACTATTAATGTTCACACATTCTTTTATGTAATAAAACAAGTGCAAGTATTCGTCTTCTAAGTCTATTTTATTACTTAAATATTAGACGAAAACATTAGGGAGTATTGGCGGTGCGTGAGGCGTACTGTTAAAAATGCTTGAAAGAATGGACTCTAGTCTCTTCCAATTGCTCGTTTGAGGAAATAATATGATGTTTATTGACATATAAAATCGCTTAAATACTGCAGGCAAAGAAATCAGAATACTCTCAAGAGTCAAAAATTGATGTGTGGACTGGAATCGTACTAAAATAACGATGCTGTCATCGCCCTTGCTTACAATCTAGTGACCTTAGCATTGTCACTTACACATAGGAGGACTGAAGAACGCAAGGCTGCATGACACGATATCATCCGGTTCACCATGACCGGCAAGACTGATTTGCAAATTGCTTGTAGAAATCGAGTTGTGCTGGAACAAAAAGTACACTCCATCAGCTTGTATCACTCTCGGGACGTTTTTAACAAACGGACCGTTTCAACGACAACGTGTTTTATTGACACAGTTTATTATTAGTAATAAAATAAATAAAATGAACATCACAATTGTTTGGAATAGTGTTGCCTGAAATTAAAATACAACACAATAAAATACAACGGTTGGGCTTAAAGAAAATATTGATAATCGAGTATTTTTAAAATAAATTATTAGCTATCGATAGTGTTCTATTATTTCAAAGACAGATAATACATTTAAATATATCCTTCTTAACAGTAGAATACTAGACTAATGTGTGTTTTCTGATTTAAAACCAGTCTAATATTAAATGTAAAAATGAAGCCCATCTTCTGAAGCTCACCCTAAACATGATAAGTCTAGCCAATCACGAATGGCGTTCTAGGGGGCTGCGCCATAATGGAAAGTTGTTGAGTTGTAAACGCCTTAAGTAATTTTAATATGAGTATTAAAACGTATAAATTAATATTAAAGAACTGTATGCCTATTATTTAAGTTAAAAACCAAATAACGTAAATCTACAATATTAGAAAGGCTAATAATCGAATACAAAGCAAATAATATTTACATTAAGGAAAATATCTTCTGATTTGAAATGATCGCTAAAGATAGTTTACTCGGTGGATGTCTACTTACTGAAGCAAGGGTCCCGGGATCGATTCCAAACATGGACTAACATGGTATTATTGACGAAATTGGGAATTTGCACCTCACAGTGATGAAGAACCTAGGTGTTGTGTCTATTCTATAATTTAGTTGGTTTAAAAGTTGTGTGCTGATATAATTAGTTGGTTCAGATATAGCACAGGATAAATGTCTCTAATATTTAAAAGTGCAAGTACATTTGATTTAAAACTCTTCTTTCTGCTCCCTCCCATTTATTCTTAGTGCCAGTTTCATATTTAGTTTGAGTACGCTTTAAATGTGATGCTACACTAAATACAAGACAACACCAACCTAGATCAGAATGGACTGGCCAGTTTCATTATTCGAGTTTAGGTTGATGTTGTCTTGTATTTAGGGTGGCACCACACTAGAGGCGTACTAAAACTGACAATTGAAACTGGCCCTAGTTTCGGAAAGCCCTAATAGATGCAAAGGAACTGTGCAAACAATTTAATTTACTATCGAGGTAAGCAATAAAATAGTGGGGAGAGGACTAACCTGGTGTGAAGGAGGACTGCTGGTCGCTCTCCTCATAGAAGAACCGGTCTCCTCTGCGCAGGCGTGCGAACTGGTCGCCCACCAGACACACGAAGGTTCTGCCCTAGCAGTGCCCCTTCAAGAGGCTTCTCAGCTACAGCTGCCACGAACAAGTCAACCTCATCCACAGACCCGTACAGACTCTTCAAGGAGTCCAAGGACTGGGGTATAACAAACAATAAGTAGAATATAGATGGACCCCTCACTGAGGATAACCATGACTGTAGTGCTCTAAGAAGCGTTTACATTTGCCACAAACAAGTCCATCTTTGCCCGTAGACTCGCAAAAATCCTTTGAGGAGGCCAGCTAATGGGAATAGTAATACTTATAGTGGACCACTTATTCATGATAGCAACAAACAAGGTAGGGCTTTTCAAGTTACATGGAGGGAGGACCTTAACTTTGTATAATATAATAAAGATTTGTGTTTAAAACCAAAATTAGCTATGTATAAAATATATAGTTTGGCGGGACGAGCATTTGCTGTGTTTAACAACACACATTGAAAGATCACAAGATGTTTATAGGAACAAATAATGGAAGGACCAGGGCTCCGCAAGCATTTTGGAAGTGTGGGAGGGGTTTGAGGGGAAGAGGCTCAACTGAAAGGTATTCGAGGTTCCTTTGCATGAAAAGTTTTAAACTCCTGATGACGCTTCACACTATTTGAAGGAGGTAGTACTTTTTTATGCCTTTATTTGTCATCAAGTATAGTAATAACATGGTAGAAAGAGAGGATACTAAAATACAAACTTATTTATTCAATAATGAAAATGTATACTTACTTTAATTTTACTTTACAGGGGATAAAACCATATTTGTGAAAAGGGACCGTTAACAAATAATGGTTTTCTATGATACCCACAGTACAGAGGGGGGAGTCAGAGGCTCATCCCCAGATTTCTTCTGAAATTTGGATGCCCTTGTAAGTAATTTAGATTGTCCCTCACAATTACAAATTTTTCTAAAATTTAAATTATTTATAAGTTGTTTGAAGTGGTCCTTGCCTAAAATTTTTTTGAAATGTTAATGCTTCTATAAGTTATTTAAGGCCTAGACTACAAAGTACATTCGAATGACAAAACAGTTCTCAAAATATCTTCCTCTATTTAGTCGATGTAAAATCATTAAAATACAGACATAATGATCGTTTAAAAGCTTTAAGGAAAATATTCTTCTTGACAGTTTGCATGCAGTTTTCCTGTCCAAAAATATATGTTTACTTTCCCAGTATTTAAAATAAAAAGCGTTAAATACAAATATCATCATTTTCCTCTCTTTTTTCTATTAAGTTTTTGGCACAAAGATGATTAAAAAATTGCATTGATTGGAGATAAACTAATGGATTGCATTTGGTTACACTCTATACTTGGTATTTAAAAGATTATTGCAAAAATATATGAAAATTCTAGCGACTTTTTAAAATCTCTTTGACTTTTTGAAGTATTTAAAAAAATAATTTATCAAGCCTCATGCTATCAACACAGGAAGCAATTATATTAACTTTTAACACTTTTTATTTAAAATTAACAACCAATTAAATATTTAAAAAAAGCATAATACTAACAATATTGTTTATGTAAATAATGTAAATGGACTACCTAGTCTATAAAAACCTGTTTGAAAGTGAAACAAATTGAAACAAAAGTGAAAAAAAATAAAAAAAATTGAAAGAAATTAATACATCAAACATGGGAGGTTCAACCCCCTACCTTGATTCGGACGAACCCCCTGGGAAGGCCTTTGACTTTATAAATTACAAATACTGGTAAGCCCTTGACTATGTATAATACCAATTCTGAGAGGACCTTAATTGCGCACAGAAACACAATTTACTGAGAGCTCACTGGCTGGTGATGGAAACAACTACGGGTAATCCATCAAATGAGAATAAAAAGAAGAGGCAAAGGAAAAATACTACGTTTGCTCAAAATATATTACCGGCACTCAATTTTTACACTTGCATATTATAAATAGGATTTATTAACGTGATCACATTCTATTCAAGATACGAAACAATAATAATTGTCCTCATCAACACAATTATTTCAAGTTATAGAAGTCGGGGAGTGAGACGTCCTTAATGACCTTACCTTAGGGTCCATGACGTCAAGGAGGCTGTCCCAAGAAGAGGCTCTGGGGAGTCCACACACCTCCCTCCAGTCGTTGTAAGGAGGCAACCCGTGGTCGCGGGCCCTCTGGATGTTCAATGCCACGAGATCAAGACCAAAATCAAGGTCACCTTGGAAGAGGTGGTCCGTCAGCTGAGAGAGAACATAATAATTGTGAAATTATCGAGGGAGATGCTCCTGTACAATAATTGGAAAAGTCAAAATATAGGTGGCTTAAAGTATTAAAAAGATATTTATATATTTTATTCATACAATTTAGTGCTAATAAGGTTTATCATAAACCTAAACACTCCAACCCAGTGAATCAAGTTAAGGAGATTGAATTCTTTCCCACAAATACGTCAGAAATAATATGGTAAAAAAAGTATCAAATGTATCACGTTGTGGAAATTATACTTCCGAAAAACGAAACAGGTTCCAGACCCTGTGGTTAGACATCAGTCGATAGGGCATGCACCTACTGAGATAAGGGGTCCTGGGTTCGATTTTCAAATGAAATAATGTTTTTTTTTCCTGGTGACGAATTAACACTCGGGATAAGTGGCCTAGATATTTATTATTTATAATTAAGTTATTTTTAAGTCTTGTAAGGACATTAGTTAGTTCTAAAGGTGCATGTTAACCAGCTTCTAATATAAATCGAACCCCACTGCTAGTGGGTAAAAGCTAAACACCATTTATGTGGGGCCATTCCTACAGGTCTAGGTTTATTTAGGCCCTTGTTACACTTGCAACGGTGGTCATGGGTCTAAGAAGTTAGACTTGCAATAGACTAGATTGCCAACAACGGGGATATTTAGGTCAGAGTTTCAGCCATTTGCACAGGTAAGATATTTGACACATTTAATTTGTTCTTATAGTTCCCCACCCCCGCTCCATGCTAATGTGACTGTATTTCTTCTAAGTAATCCTTCCTTAGACTAAGTAATATATGGCCTTTGTGTTAATAGTACTACTATTACAAATGCAATTTCCACTAAAGCTACTTTTATTACTACTACCATGATTACATGAATCTATTTAACTTTACTACTATTACTCAGGGCCTTACTCAAAGATTAATTTATTTTTTTCTGACTGAGTTGGCTTGTGAAGAAGTCCCAGCAGGATATGTGGAGAGTGGTTTTTAACATTGAATTCTTGTTAAATTTCTAAAACATTATTTGTGTTGAAGCAGTTTTTTTTATTGAAACTACGAGCTTAACATTGACGAGGAATACAATATTACATCAATAATAGTTATACTTTGGAGGGGGTTTAAGTCCCTTTAAACTCCTCCATTCTGTAAGGCCTTACTAATACTACTATTGCTAATACTATACTGAATGTCACCTCTGAGGAAATTGCATGATTGCTGTTGGGAAACAACGTTGTCATTTTCTTGTTTTCGCGTGGTCAATCTACACTCAAATATACGACAAATTTATCTACGCTGGATTATCGATGTTGCCGAAAAGTTTATTTTTCATAACCCAAAACAGTCATAAAAATGCATGTTTGACTTTCATGTTCATACTAGCTATTATAAATTTCCGGTTAAAAATAATTTACCCCCAAAAAAACTGTATTCATAGCTTGCATGAACTACTCGGCTTTGTCCAAGAGAAATATATTAGGAAAAAATGTGTGTGAGGTAAATCAAATAATTGTTTAAAGGTAAAAAGTGTAAAAAAGGCTTAAAAGGGTAAAAAAGACAATAAGGGAAAAAGTAGGCTTATTATTTTACCGCAAAATGTGAAATGAGGCAAAAAGAGTAAAAAGTAAGTATAAGCTATTTTAAACCTTTTTTAACCACTTTTAAGTTACTCCTTTAGCCCATTTATCCCTTTTTATCATATTACATTCTTTTTGGCCTTTTTTCACTTTCTGCCCCTTTTAAACTTTTCCCTTTCCCCTTATCCTCCTTTTCCCCTTTTCCACCTTTAGGCACATTTTGCCTTTTTTACCCTTTTTGTCCTTTAGGAACTTTTTACACTTTATATCCCTGTTGACATTTTTTACCATTTTTTGCCCTTTTCGCCTTTTGTCCTTTTTGCAAATTTTAACCTTTTAATCTTTTTACACTTTTCAATCGTTTTACTTACCCTTTTTTCTTTGTATTAAAAAATATATCAGATTTTTTTAAAATCTTTTTTGTGTTCTTATACCTTTTATTTGAAGTACGCGGTTCACCCTGGATGAATATATTAGAGTAAAAGAGATAAAAAAAGGAGCAAAAAGGATAATAATTAAATAAAAAATTCTTTTTAAAATGAGGGTATGTAATAAGGAGAAAACGAATAAAAAAGAAAGTAAGAATAAGGTAAAAAAGTTAAAAAGGTATAACCAAATCTAATAGAAATAAAAAGGGTAAAAGTTAAATGTTAAAAGAGGCAAAAACACCACACAAAAAAGTAGTTTTATATAATAGTTGTATCAAATTCTTGGAAATTATATATGTTCAGACGTCATTCAGCTCTCTGAGATTAACTATTGACTAACATGTCAAACTTATAATTTATATCATAACTAAAAGTGTAATTGATATTAGTTTTAGGAAACTTAAATGACCCTCCTTCCACTTTCCTATAATGACTCTTCATTTTGAAATTTAAGGATCGGACCTTGATAGTTTGGGGTGGTTCTTATACCCATTTGTTATATTTCAATCTTTTCTACGCTGAAAAGTAATTTAATATTTTTGTTTTAGGAATTATGAAAGCCCCTATTTCTAAATAGTAAATATTTAAAATGCATTTGGTTGTTGCAGTAATCCCTCTAAATTTCTTGCAAATATAACGTTTTGCCTCCCGTAAAAGGTCTTAAAGTTTTTTTTTACATAACCTTCCTCCCCACTTCTCCCAAAACAATTTAAGATCTTAAGCCTTTTTGGTGATTGGAGTGTTCTTTATACCTTCTTGTCCATTTTAAGTATTATATCACACGGAAAAGTAGAGGTTTCTACTATTTTTGGAAATTTTAAACCCCTCTACCCTTTACTTAATTCAAGCAGCCCCTACTTAGAAATGTATAATTTAAGACTAATTAGGCTATCTGAAGATGTCCTTCAACCTGCCTGCCAAATTTAAATTTTATACCATACCTAAAAGTGTTTTTTTTCTGTTAAAGGCCCCACCCCCACCCCCTTCCCCCCTAAGTCTTAGTTAAAAATTTAACATTTTCACTCCTTTATATTTATTTGGAGTCTTCTTTTTTACCTGCTTGACGAATTTAATTTTTCTACTAAACTAAGAAATAGACGTTTACTATTATATTTTGGAATGTTGAACCACCAAACCCTTTTCTCCAATTTACTCTTAGAGATTTCAAAATTTAAGATTTATTGCTTTATCTGGAATTATCTTTCTAATGTCTGCCAAATTTTAATTTTATACCTCATTTAAAAAGTTGTTTTTTAAATAATGAATCCCCATTTGCTGAATCCTCTTTTGAAAACTCCCAATTTTAGATATTTCTGGATAAATGGAGAAATCCCACAACCTTTCTGCCAAACAAAATTACAAGTTTTCAGGCCCAGGTGTTGGGGAAATACGGCTATGAGTGAATCAGTGAGTCAAACACTTCCTTTCCCCTTTCCCCTCTTATTGGGATGATTTTTTTTTCAAAAAAAGCTCAAAAATGTCTAATCCAATTCTAGAAAGGAGTCTTCATTTTACATTTCAAGACTCTATGTCCATTGGCTCAAAAGATAAATCAGTAAAATTTGAAAAATGGCAACCCCCTTTTTTACCCCTTAGAGGTCAAACTTCGTGAAACCCTGTCTTAGCTCTTGTATAGAGCCTAAAAGGAAACTTCACGCCAAATTTCAAGCTTCCAAGTTCATGGTATGAGGAGATACGGTGATCAATGTATGAGTGAGAAAATATTGCTCTTTATGTATAAATTAAGTAATACGTTGTTTCTATGTGTTTGGTTTGTAGTTTTTGCTAAAATAATTGTTGAATTATAGGAGTTTATGATTTATTTTATAAGTATTATGTTGATGATAACCAACATTTAGTAGTAGCATAAGAAACGTATTGCATTATATTCCATTATTTATTTATTAATAAATTATTAAAATGAAGTTTTTAGCATAAAATTATGTAAATACGTATGTAAAATGAGGTAGAGTTGATAAAAACTTCATCCCCGAAAATAAACTCAGATATGTGGCTAAAATCCATGTTTCTAGAAAAAGTTGTAAACCAAGTCCGATGGAAAGTTTATTTGCTTGCCACTTATTTGCCACTTACTTGCCACCCACACCAGTCCGTATTATCTATAGAGGAATTCTAATTATAGATTTGGCAACAGTTAACTGAGAGAGAGAGAGCTAGCAAAGCTAAGCCTTTTCTCCGATTCCCTCAGGGGTAAGATTTAAAGTTATACATTTTTTGAGTTTCGTTGTGTTACGTATGGAAGAAGGTAAAGGAAAGGTGAATAAACACAATATGGCTTTTACAAATAAAAGAAGAACACCATGCACAATACTGCCACTGTACAAAGATGTAATGTCTGCCTCTTGAAGAAAATCGACCGTTAGTTCCCAATCTCTCGACACAGTCTTAGTTCTAGCGGGACTAATCAGGAAGTTTCTTTACGGGTTTCACACTTTCTTCTGATGAGTTGCAATGAAATTAAACCTAGATCGAGGGATTGGTCGATAACAATCAGTTTTCTTCAAAAGGCAGCCATTACCTCTTCGTCCATGGGAAGCCATGTAATTTGTGAATTGTGTTCTTATTCTCACTGTACAAGCCATATTGTGTTTGTTCCCTTTTATGTGATTAATATCCTTCCTTCCTGTACCTTCTTTCATATATAAACAGAGTTATTATGACAGCTTCGTACCTCATTAGAGAAGAACCTATCAAAGCGCTGGCAGGTTTGAGTTGAGAGCCCTCTGAGGTAGTCATCGAACGCTCCCTCCTTGTACAGGGCGAAGGGCGAGAAGTGGCTCTTGTGCATCATCACGCTGTCCCTCACAGACCCAAAGCGGCTGAAAGCCCTTGAAGACACAAAGAAGGTTAATTCTTCCAGTCCTTAAACTTCCGTTCTATCGTCACAATGGGGATGCCTCTTCTAAGGTTATAGAGCGTAGAGGTGGTGTTGTACTTGATATTACTCTGAGAGACTTCAATTTGAATCTTTGTTGGGGTCAACATTTACTCTCCAAGAGGCGTGAGGTCCCATCGTTCACTAGTTACTCAAAATTCCTTATAAGTGCGGTCCCAGAGGCCATAGCTCCATTTGTGTACTAATTACCTTTTATAGAAATCCTCCCTGATCACTCTTCTCCATTTAGATACATCCAAATTATCCCACCACAAGAGGGAACATTATCAAAGGCGTTAGTCTAGTATTGCTTGGATTTCGTTGTTGATGGGGTATAAGAGTTTCAATTCCAGCAGGGTGTACTTTTTTTTATTAATTGTTTCTTCTCCTAAATTCTGCCTTTCTCTTCCATACCCCACTACGGTAATAATTAGGATAAGCTGGACGGGTAGTAATAATAATAATAATCATCTGAGCACAAACAAATTTAATGGTTTAATTTAAGTGATGGGTATAAGAAAGGTTGTTTATAAGATCCACACACGCGTTCGCATGCAGCTAGGATAAGTAATTCAAAGGAAACTTCCCACAATGCACCCAGCCTAGATTCAAACCTTGATCTTCCCCCATCACCATAAACCAAGTATATTACGAAACAGACCGTGTGACCCTCAACATTATCTCCCTTTGTTTTAAATACACTCGTGAGGAGACTCACTTGATGTGTCCCTGAACGAGTGTGTGACCGAAACGGAAGGCCGCCGTGGAGAACACGTTGGTGATGCCAGCGTTGAGTGTATCGTCGTACAGACGGGAGTAGCCGCTTTCTTTGGGTGTCAGATCAAACCTGTCCATGTAGTCTCGACCTGAGGGAAGATACACTTTGTGAGGATTGATACGAGAGAAACGTTCATCTAGGGACTCTGGAAATTCTTTTTAACTACTCTTAGCTCCTCTTTAAAACACAAGCAAGCTTAGTCCTTGCCTGAAACTATTCGCAATATCCGTGGTTAAGGGCCTATAGAGAGAAATTCCATTCCTAGGGGACTCTGAATTTAGTCGGAATGGTTCTCACAAACAATGTTTAATATTTGTAAGAGGTTTGCCATTATTTCCATTTAGTTAAAGAGCTGTGTATTGAATTAGATACACTTTCCTAGTCTAAATTATTACCCATAGAAGTCCTGGTACATATTTAGTAAATAGCTATGTGATAGGGCTGGGTGTTCAGTATTAGATATACTGTCTTGTGTTCAGCTTTTTAAAGGCGTGTGCTAATATACTATTTCTGTGATTGGCATTTGAAAGTCAACTAACACATTAAAAGGATTGATCGCCGATATTTTATGGACTTTCTACTTTATTAACAACAATTCATCCTCATACCTAGAATGAGTGGCAGAAACTCGTTGTAAGTGATGTGCTGTATCTCTCCCACAACAATCCTGCGGGCCTCCTGGAAGAGGGTTTCATCCTCCCAGTTAGGGTGTAGGGTGGCGAGTTGGGTGGCCACCCTGTTGTGCTCTCTCATCCACAAGGTATGCATCACCGCAAGGTCAACCTGCTCGTTGACGCGGGAGTCACCTGAACAAATCAACATCCCAAACATTTCACTCAGTATTACATCTTTACAATATAGGAACGTTGTTTACATTTCTTTTACCGACCGTGAGATCACTTTTTCATTTTAATAATACCATTGTCCTTTTAAATTTAACAACCCCTCAAGTTCTCATCATCACATTAATTATTTTGGAACTTCTTCATAATTTTATTCCCCCATGTCGTAGTACCCATTCGGGTTAAATTAAGCTAATGAGTTAGGAACGAGGAAGTTACCCGATTTTATTTGGAGGGAGAGTGGGGAAACCATTTAGGGGGGGGGGGGGAAACACCTCAGTACACCCAGTTTGAATCCGTACCGCAGCTTTCCCACCAACAGCCACACCATTTAGATAAAAACGTCCACTAAAGGGGGGTTCTACTTAATTACAAAATAAATATATTCTTAAAATAGTCACGTGTATTGGAGCCTGTACCTAGGCTTTGTTTTGTCTAATTTAATCATTTAGGTATTAAGTCGTTTCTCAAAAAAGGAAGAGGAAAAACTGACGTATAGTTAAGTCAAGTGTAAGGGGGGGGGTTTTAAACAGGAAGAATCAAACTTTTCTGATTCGAGTATTGTTATAGGTTTTTCCAAATTATTGTGAAACGGACGTACCCGCCTTGAAGCAGGCGAAGGTCTGGGTATCATCCACGCACTCGTCCTCATTCTGGGGTAATAAAGACTTCCCTCTGACGTTCTGCACCTTGAGACGTCCTCCAGTGAACTCACGGATCTCCCTTTGCCTCCTCGCGTGGACCCATAAATGTTGGAGCCATCCAGGTAGCCTGATACCTGGTTCATCTGCACTCACCGAATAACTTTGTATCATGACATGTAATCAAGCTACTATAACCTAGAACTCCTAGCTGTATTGTATTATTCACCACTGTAATTATTCCTAATAACACTCAAGTTGAAATCTCCACTCAGCATTATTCAAACAGCAGCCCTCTTTAAGATATCCTGTGTTCCTGAATAGGCTATCAGTTCTCTGTATCACTGTTCTCTTGCCTAGTAACACTCCACTTGAAGTCACTAGTAAGTCGATATTCAAACATGCTCTCTATAATGCTATCTATAATATGGCCACTATTTCTGAGTATATTTTTAGCTTCTTAAGTACTTTTAACCCTCGATTTTTCCATTTGGTATTTCCAAACATTCAAGATAGACCTTTAGGAACTCAAATTATTCTACCAATGGAGACAGATTAAGGTGGATTTTCTAAAAGAAAAAGTCACCTGAGTTATACAGAAAAGAGGATATAAATAACATTGGGAGGATGGCAGAAGGAACATCTCAAGTGATTCTGTTTGAGCTCCATTCGCCCGGTCCCTCAAGTTAGAGTCAAGAATATCCAATTGCCAGTCTCGTATCACCTGTTCGCGGGGCCGAAGTTGCACTCTGGTCGGGGGGCTGGCAGAGAACGAACAAACTCCATGCAGTGCTCTCCCAATTTGGCAAAGATATGGTCGTCCTTGGGTAAGATTATCGGGAAACAGTCGGGATGTCTCAACTCCTGCGAAACCACGTCTCCATTCCTGCAGCAGGACAGCCCTGATCCACTCTGGCCTATAGCAGACAACAAGGAATTATTAGAATACCTTGCGTCATCACCACTTATAGAAAAGCAGTCGGTATGTCTGTTTCAATTCTTTCTACAGGACAACCCTGCCCTACTCTGACTTGTAGAAGACGATAAGGACACAGTCAGAATGTTAAGCTCACTACCATTGGAGACAAACTCGAATTAACTGTCCAATATGATGACTGAAACCGCTCAAATTTTCATTTGCACAATTCAGACATGACTACGTTAACATTTTAGATTAATACTATAACCGATCCATTTATTTTACAAAAGGAAAATCCAATATCTTCACCATTCTAGATTAACGCATTCGTGCTCTATACAATAGTGGGACCACCTGTACTATAGTGTTTGGGGCCATTACAGAGGTAGCCAGTGCTCCAAACTAGGTCATTAGTGCTCTCATATCATGGAAGGAGAACCTGGACTACCAGTAGCTGAGACTTTTATAGAGTAGCCAGCGTTTCAGTTCTTGAATAACAGGGATCATGGAGGGCCGTATCATAGAATACGCTAGAGTTAGTTAATGGGTCTGTAGCTCTCACCTCTGCTGATGGGCGTGTGGGTTAGATCGTGGTCGAGGAATTGCCCCCACTGCATGAGTAGCAGTGTATAGTTTTCGTGAGGAGCATCAGCATCTGTGGTGAACTGCACGCTGACAACTCTAGCACTGGGAAGTAGTTCTCCGTTATTTGCCGTACTCCTCGGTGTATTCACACCTGGAACCAGATATTCACATCTAGGACTTCATAAGAACTACATTACATACTAAATTAATGTTACTACACAGAATTTCAATTATATCCCCCCCCCGCCTGTGCTCGCTAATAGATCGAAATGCGGTAACTATACATATAATAACATACACCCTGTCCTAGCACCTAGATATCTCACTACCTCAGAATGCAAGCGTTTAATCTCTAAAACAACTCAATTTTATAGTAAAAGTGTAAAAAGAATGGAGTTTTTATAGTGAAATAACTTTAAATACGTTTCTAAATTAATAGCAGGATTTACACTTTAACTTATTCGCGTTAATATACCTACTAATAAAAAACTAACCCTAGTGCCTAGATATTTACTAATTGAATAGCAGGACCTATAAATTAATTTAACATAGAACCTTGCGTCTAATGTTGGACACCCATCCATAGCACCTAGATATAAAAGATATTAAATTATTGGACAGTGGGACTTATAAACTAACTTAAGCTAGTACTAGGGTTTTATATTACAAACCCCACTCTATCAACTAGATATTTAATAATTAGATACTAGGACTCACACACTAAATTTATCTATGAGCTTACTCCTAATAATACAGGCCCAGGTCTAATACCAGAATAATTAATAATGAGATAGCTGAATGAACCAGTACATAAATAGGAAATATCTTGAAATATCATACGGAATATGACCAGGGTCCCCCTCCCCTAGACCTGTGTTGACTAATTTAACCACTCAGCAATAAGGAGGAGCTTGGTTAGTAGTAATAAGATAAGCTGGAGGACTAGATGTCGTCAGTGATCTTAGTCCATCTTATAGAACGGTATACCCCGCGGAGTGACTCACCATCCCCATATTTGGGAGGAAGTATCCTCTGAAGGGCAGCGCCTGTCTTTCCCCAGCGGTCATGCAACAGGTTGTTGCAAGCACCATCAGCTGACCGGTATCTGGTGGGCTGACAGTTGGCTGACGGGGGGCAGGTGTCAGCTATCACCGTGTTCAGTATGCTGAAGGTGGGTAGAGCAAATGTCCCCTGGTCGGCCGTTAGATTAAATCTGAGGGACAGTGAACAAGGACATTGTCAACTGAGCTGCAATGGAAGACTTACGATTTGACATGTCAGGGAGAAGAATAAAACCAATTACAAATCCATTTTTAATTTTAAACTTACTGCATGAATCATTAATTAACAGCTTAGCATACAAGCGTAAGGAGAATATATTTATAAATTCATTTGAATTTGCGTGAAGAGAGAGTGGAAAAACGCAATCTAAAATCAGAGAGTACTCAGTGGAAATTTGAACTCAGACCTCCCATCACTAGTGACCCAGTCTATTGCGAAACTCACTGTTTGGACTACATGAATACCGGTGTGGCTAAAAACAAGTAAAAATTTTAAAAAATAACAAATATAACACAATTTTAAAATGTCTATTTTTTAAATTATAAGTTAAGTATTGATTATTCTGGTTACTTAGTTGACCCCATTATTCAATTTATTTTGTCTGTAATTTTTTTTTTACCTTAAAGGGCCCTTCAAATATTGGTTGTATATATATAATTTTATATGAAAAACTTTTTCAAATACTAAGTACTACTCTAAGTATATATTTTTTGTAACATCTTATTATCTTTAAATAAGCGGTATGGGGCACCGCACAAACTTTCTTGCTTTTTTACCTAAATATGGAGATATCTACTTAAAATTCGTAAGAAATTCCAAACAAAGCTTATTAAAAAACAATGCACAGACAATTTTAAAAACTCCTGTAGGTTTTCAACGAAAACAATTAAAAAATATTAAAATGTGTTTGAAAGTGGCGCCATCAATCTGCTAACTTGGCGGTGATTCCCACACTCACTGGTTAAGGAGACTGAGACTGGCCTCCACGTTCTTTTGCGCCAGCGCGCCTTGCTCCAATGTGGCGTTGGTCGACTGGAAGAATTCCTGGTGCCAGGCAGCTGGGCTCCCGCTCTGCACCACCACGTTGTTGGCGAACAGCGCCGACACAAACTGCTCCAGTTGCCTAATCCGCTCCAACGCCAGGCTGGCGGCGTTATTCAGCTGCTGGGGGGTCAGTGGTGGGATCACTACAGGTGGAGGATTGGAGTCCTCAACACGCCATTGTTGGGACGGTCTAGGCCCGCTACCACACCTGGAAGGGAATACGTCGCAAAATGATTTTTTTTAAAAGGTGAGGAGGGGCTAGAATACAAGGAAGCTTACTCTACATTTTTGTTCTTGGGGCATAAATACATGAGTAATATTGGTGAGAAGATTCTACTTGCCGCTCAAAATGGGGTACATATGAGCTACTGTTTATATTAGAACTGCGTGTGGAAAGGGTTGCATTACACAACTTAAGTGTAGCTAGTATGTTGCTATAGTAACTGTGTAATTACATGGCTCTATACTTACTGGTAATTTATAGGCAGCGCATTTTGAGCAGAAAGGTAGATCAGAAACTACTTTTATATACTACTAGTGTGCAATGATTGAGTATAAAATAATTGATGGGTTCCGTGTCAATTTTTAGTGTATAATTATGTAATAAATATATTGTATTAATAATTTAAATTCTTAATTTGGGTTGAGATAGACCACCGAGGACGGGGAGATCGAGGTTCGAATCTCGGTCGGGTGAACTGGGGGAGAGGGTTCCTAAATAGTTTTCCACTATCCCTCCACGCAAATACGGGTTCACCTCCTCTCAATTCAACCTTCCTAATTCCTAATCAATTAACGCAATTAGTACTTAAGCGTACAAACAGAACGGGTAGTAATACGCAGTGCTAAATTAATTTAATTAATCATTTTAAACATTTTATAATTTTGTTGAGAGACAATTTTATACTCCTTTGATTTAAAATTTTTGTTTTTAAATAAACATTTTATAGCTTTGTTTATTGTTATACTCTTAATTTTATTTCTAACACATCAATTTTTTGCCAAATCTGTATTTATAAATTATATCAAATCAATTTTATACAAAAATTTTGTTATTTAGTTATCATAGTCATTTATCACTTTCCTTTGCTAAACTTAAGTTGTATCTATTATATTAATCACCTTACTATCTAAGGTGGGGGAAATTATTGCAATACAGTAGGTTGGTAAACAAATATTCCCTTTAATCTTTCTTATACTTGTAAAATATTTACTCTCCTTATTAAAACATAATGTTAAAAAATATGTATTTAGATTTATAGAGAGTTTGGTAATAAATAACTAAAACTTCAAGAAATATGGTAATATTATTTATATAGCAATGAATAAATTATAGAAGGTTCCCAACAATATATTTCGTCTTAATACGAAAGTGTATATTCTTGTCAGATTTAATAGCAAGCTATTTTATGGGTTTAAATTGACAAATGAGTACCTACTTTAGTAGAAATGAATTGATCTGATGATGTGCAAGCATTTTTAAAATTACAACATTTTTATACAGGAAGTAAAAAATATCACCTCCTCTGCCTCCCTCCCCCCCCTCCCATTCCCTAAACGGATATCTGGAACCACTGGGGCTATGGGGCCTATCTTTGAGGGATAGGGTTACCTCTTGAGACCTACCCAAGAAAGTCCCCCACCCCATCCAGCCACCTCTCCCTCCCCAAACGCGTCTCTTTAACCACCGAGGCTATTAGACCATCTTTGGGCGGGTGATACCCCTTGAGACCTTTCAAAAAAAAAGTTTCTCTTAAGCCCCTCAGACAAGTCTACGGAAAATACCCCAATCTTTTCAAACCCCCTTCGCCCTCCTTCAAACACATCACCGAAACTGCTGGGACTTGGGGACTCATCTTCAGTTGGGGATTACCTGTCATTAAAATGATTTAATTTTCGTTTATCTAATAATTTTATGGAAAATACATATATCTGTTTAAGAGTTTACTATGAAATATTTACCATCGTGACCTAATAATCATTAACAATGCAACCCACGGCACCTGCATTTAGTTTTATTCTTAATTGAATATGCAATTGAACAAGAATAGAAATGATGGAATCTATATGGAAAGTTTTTTTTATTCATGAAGTGATTATTGTATTTGAGGAGTCTAACAAAAATAGAGATGGCCTTGGAATCTCTATGGAAATTTGTTTCTTTATTGTTTTGTTTGGTTATTTATGTAGTGTTTGTTGTACTTGAGGAGAGCTGAGAATGTCTACATTTACGTCTCATGTGTTTTATTCATTTGAGAAAACTGTTTATTTTCTTTAGTTTAGACAAAGTTTTTAATAGATAAAATAGTATTTTGTTCTATTTTGACTTAGGTATTGTGTAATCTACGCACGGGTTGCTAGTATTTTAAAAAATTAGAATAGTTTGTTTTTTTTCAATTAAAGAAATCAAATGGTCACTCGAAAACAAAAAAGGCAGTGTCAAATACAGACATTTTCGCTTATTTATCTAAAAATAAAGTTATTTTCCCATGTGCTCATGTAGTAAAAGACTATTTAAAAAATATGAGTGTATAAATGGGCTCATTCCATAAACAAAACTATCTCTGCCCAAGTTCGATCATAAGAAAAGTAAAACAAAATAATATATGAAACATAATGGGATAAAAAGAGCGTAACATTTCACCAAAGAGTATGAAATATTATAAACTTATATAAACATATTGAAACGAGATAATAAAATAAGCAACATTATGGTTCACGGCGCTATATTAGCAAATATTGTACATTTTAATTTGTTCTGTAGCCACTGACTGAGCGCTACCGTCGTATTTCTATTATAGTATCGACAGCCCACCCCCATTTCCCGGCCCCCCATCGTGAGTTTCTAATTCAAACACTTTTTTGATTAACTGGGATGTTTTAGTTATGTAAACTTTCAGCTCCAGATTTCCCTAATCTCCACTTGAAAATTAAATATTAATTACTTATAACTTAGAAGTTATAAGTTTTATTTTAAAAAATCCTATTTTTTTATATATGTTTACAGCTTTTAAATAATAATAATAATAATAATAATATCGTATCTCAAGTCCCCTCTGAGTTATTTTCCAGGAAAAATGAGTCATAACATTTTGTTTGCAAAGTTTAATCAACATTGTTTGAACCGAATTCAATAAAACTAATTTTTCTCTTTTTACTCTCAAGTAATTTACACTTAATTCTAGGGTTCGATCGTTAAATCCAAAAACTCACCCGGGAAACCTTATGAAACCCCTATATACCAAGTTTCAGTAGAATGCTTTGGTTTTTCTGCCGATAAACAGACACACAGACAGATGGTACTGCGAAAACCAATTTTTTTTTTCATGACACCATGAAATGTCGATATTCATTAAAATCTAGAATTATAATTTTTTGACGATCTTTCCTAGGGGTTGTGATAAAGTAAAAACATTCTAAGAAATCATTGTTTGAACACCCTTATTTTAAATTAATACACCATATAGTGACTATATGACTAACAGGTAATAATTTTGAACCCAGGCATTATTGACCAGGGTAACTAGGAGAGTTTTTTTTTAGGGGACAGGGTGGGATGTTCAATCGCTTAATTCACCTAGCAGCCTATTTGACACATGGAAATGCCACAAATAACAGCCGATGATCACGGTGTAAGTAAGTTTTCGAAAATTTTAATTAATCATTTTACAGAAAATGTTTTATAAATTTAAATAAAATTAATGCAATTGAGGTATTCGAAGTTTAATAGTACTCGAAACATCATCAAATGAGTTACAAAAAACAATAACAGCGATTCCAGTTCTCTCCTCACACTCCCGTATCAACTACAGTGCTCGGTGGATGAGTGTGTCACTAACGTTGGGTCAATCGAAGACAATATAATATGTTAATACCTCAATAATATAATCAGAACCCCTTTCTAACACATTCTCATCCCTCGGGATTCATCATCTGACATTTTTACAGGGAAATGTTTATATTTGAGTATAAGTTATGACAGGGGTCGTATAGACATTGCGTCAGAGTGTAGCTAACGATGTACTAATGCATGTGTCATGTGTGTTGAAAGCCAGTGGAGAAACGCCGGGAAGGCATTGGCAGTATTAACAACGTTATAAAATAAACCGGTTTTGGATGTTGCATGTTCGTTCTTGCTGCATTGCAAACAAATGTATAGGGACAGAAGAAAGAAGCTTTGAGACGATAATTTTAATTGTGTTGCAAAGTGTTTTTGTTTCAGGTGCTTCTCATCTTACTAACCATCCGGACTATCTAATTATTTACAATTTAGGGTTGAGAAAAGGAAGATAGCTCTTAGAGGAAATGTATTTAGAATTTACGCGGAGAAATACCTCAGTACACACAGTCGACATTCGAGCCTTGATCTCATCCGTAACCCAGACAAAATGAGACCGACTCTTTTGTCCGCATGACCACTGATGCAAACGATTCTAATGTAGAGATGTAAATTAAACCCTTATAGATTTAACAATGGCGCACACAAAAACGATGTAATGTTGTTCTTAAAATGAACATCCATGCCAAATTAATCGTGACAACATAAACCACGAAATTAGTCGACCGCAGCTAACCGCACTTGGACGTTGAACGACCATGACTCAAGGCGGCGGCTTATCTTGCGCGTAGCATAAATTACAATAACTATCTTATAATCTACGTCTCAATAATACCGTGCAGGTATTTACATTTTTAATTTAATGTATTGAAAAGCTATGCGTTAATTTTGATTAAATATTATATTTTATATTTTGAAAGAGGGAGGCTAGAGCTCTCTTTTTTCATTTTGGGTTGAGTTAAAGTCATATACGTGTTTAAAAAGATCAAAAGTTTCTCAAACACCCACGTCAGTATACATTGACCGCCTAGTATTGTTTGCGGGTGACAGAAGGTCAGCGTTCGAACCCTTACTGGGTGTACCTAGTTGGTTTGCTCCTGAATGATTTCCCACACTTATCCAATGTCAATGCGGATACATTTCCTCTAAGTTCTACTTTACATATCCGTGACCTATTGTGTAAATATGCGGATAGCATGGAATGTTGGTAAGACAAGTTTAAAAAAATATTGCAAGCCTTTCAATGTTTCTCTAGATGATTAAAAAAACATGCCATTACTAATAATTGTGAAAACTAAATTATGCAATTTGATGAATATATTAATTGTTTAATTAGTAAACGCAGAATGTACTAGAATTATTTTCATTCTTCTTCTAATAGAAAAGAGAATGAAGTTGACTAAGCAATCAAAAAACTTTCTAATTTATACATAAAGGTTTTACTTGAATGAGTGACTAGAAATTTGAAGTCTAACTGGCAATGAGATCAGATACAATTTGTATCTTTTACCTCAAAATAGACAAGTTTCTATTTTACACATTCGGAATGTTGGAAGAGCTAAGTCTTCAGCTTTTTGGCTATTGTTAGCAAGAGAGAAAGAAATATTTTTCTGTGTCTGTTTACAGTCCGCTAGAGCTATAAGAGAAGCTGTCATCAGACATCTTTTCGTAGTCTAATAATATATGTGAAGATGGAACACGATTATACGAGCAATATAATATTTATGAAGCAAAAAACTTTACAACAAATTAATAAATAGAGAGTTATATGTAATCAAAATATAGTCTAGCAGTCAACTGTGATACAAGATAGCTCACCAGATGTCTTCATTGTATTTTCTAGGTCCTTACCTTTCATTGTCTAAGCGTTGCAATTTTTAAGTCATGGAAAAGTATGGTATAAATAACAATTTCACTAAACTAAAAACATTATGGCTATGAAACAAAGTTTTTAAATTGTCTAATGGGCTCAAACCAGTTTGTTAGGAGTGTCCTAGCCTCCTAAGGTCACGTGGGTAGATTCCACCAACAGCCCTAACAAAGACAGGCCATTGTTGTTCAGTCTTTATAATTAGAGCGGCTCTATAGTATAAATCTACCTGAAGAAGTTGGAAGAACATTGACATAAGTACATCTTATGTTGGGTTTTTTTTATACACACACAAAATATAAGAGGAAGTGTTGAGATATATCTTGACATTTTGACTAAAACGTACTTTTTACCCAATACAATTTGACAAACGGTCTGACTGGATGTACAGAATAATAAACATTTGCTAGAAAGGTAAGTTTAGATTATTATTTATTATTATAAGCACCGTGTCTTACTACCCATTTGGGTTATACGCTTAAGTACTAATTACACTAATGGATTAGGAATCGGGAAGGTTGAATTTAGAGGAATTGAGCCCGCATTTGCGTGAAGGAATAGTGGAAAACCATTTAGGAAAAATCCCCCCCGTTCACCCGACTGAGATTCGAAGCTTGATCTCCCCGTCCTCGGCAGTCAAGCTCAACACGAAACTAGTGCGTTAGCTAACTACGCCACCGAGGTGGGTTATTAATTAGTGTTATTTTATAGTTAATTATACTTTCTACCAAAAGTAACAACGGCAGATCACGTACCTTGACGTATAGTTACATATATTAAAACCAAAACTCCATGGCGTCATCCCGCAAGCGAGCTATACTGACCAAGCGGCCGCCGTATGTTGGTGATTATAGTGCCAACATTCATGGATATATTGTGTCATGTGGTCAGCACAACGAACTCTGTGACCGTCAATCTCAGCCTTCTAGAGTGGAACGGCTACTTATTTATTCAAGTATCTCCTCATTTGTCCTCACTAGGTTGAGTTTGTGTCCGTTCTAGACCCACTGATTCACAGATAAATCTGTAAGCGCCGGGGATTGAGCCCAGGACCTCTGTATCTGGTTCATACATTATAATAGTTTATTTGAAGCGGTCAGATATTGTTCTTCCTGTCGTTAGTAGCCCTTGTCTTAATTGCATTGATTGGGGGTCAATATGAACTAATAATACTAACCAAGGGAGCTTCATCTAAAGCCACAGGAAAAGAATCCCACCTAGGCCTATGTGTACGCATACAAAGGTGTCAATCTTGTCTTGTCTGGGTTTGCTGGGCTACAAGTTGGTCCCTGCTGAAGACAGGGAGATAGGGGTTTGAATCCCTGTCGGGTCTACTGAGGATGGTTTTCATTAAATTGTTTCCCACTCTCCTTCCACGCGAATTCGGATAGATTACCAATAAAATTCTGCCATCCTTATCCCCTACCCCATTAGAGTAATTATCATGTATTTGTAGAATCTGAACGGGGTGATAAAACTAAAATAAATAAAATACAAGGGGTCAAACTTGCAATCTCGGCCGGTTGTATTGTTGAGGTGTGGCTTTTTATCGTTGGTTTACCATACTATTTCCACGTAAATGTGACTACAGTTCAATCTAAGGTTCTACCATTCTCCTCCGAGTTATGGCTGGTTGCCTAACCTTTGCGAATGAGGATTCACGTATTTAATTACTACGCGAGGGAAGTACGGCGTAATATGATATTCACACTTATTTACAAAAACCACAGTTTGTTTGTGATATAATATGTCAACGTGTAAAATACCCCATGCGTTATATTTCCTGGACCGTGCAGAGGTTCTTCTTCAAACTATATCGTTTGAGAAAGTACCGAACGTAACTGAGTTGCTACTCAGTTTGTCATCGGATGAACTTAGGGTCCCGACCGTTTACCCCTCTCGGGATTTTTCGTGCGTATAGAACCGAAGGCATTGCCTCAACATAAGAATGTCATCGTGCGCTCGTTAGCCGTCCTATGACTCGCAATAATTCCTAGTTGAAACTAAAATGGATTTTGATAGGAAACCCACTCACTCACTATTGACCACCAACAATGATTGAAAGACACTAAAATTTATCATTCGAGAACTATGTTTTATTTGATTTAATAATTACAAAGTTAATCTAAAAAATTATCAAAAGCTTCCAATCATACTTCTTTATTTATTAATGTTTCATTTTCTTTGCATTGTTAACTAAACGGACTAAGAATGTAAATAAAATTGTAATATTTTTATTTCTAACATTTGGCAATATGAGTTTCCAGTTTTCAAATAACGGGCTTCCTATGAATATCAGACCGTATGTGCTTCTGTATATCTGCATAGTAAACTTTGCGTATAAGTGGTCGTGTAGTTATTTTTATTGCGCCGCGACTCACAGTTTGGACTAAGCACGATTGACCCTCTTTGGGTTCCCAACTTCCCTATCCCGTTAGTTATCAATATGAGGCTAACCTAGATGGGTATAGTCCATTCTAGTTGGCTAAATTTTTTTTTCCTAATAAAAATTAATAAAAAGAGTCCCATACTCGTTCGTCTGTCAAATATGTTACGTCAATATGACAATACGTATGCCAAGTGGCTTCACTTGCTAAAGAGATGGTATATATTTTCGAGATGAGTGCATATTAAAAAATTGATTTTTTTTAGTAAATTTTCTTCTACAACGTTAGTCATGTGGCTTAAGGCTTTATATATAATGGCTTTGCTGGTGATGGTGAAGTCGGGGTTTCGAATTCCAGGTGCGTCCATCAAGTTTTTTTTTTTTCATAAATGGTTTCATATTTTTTCCCATGCAAATGCGGGATATTTTCCCAAAATATTCTACCTTCTCCATTCCTATCACATTAGCTTAAGGGTGATTTACACGATGCTGCTATTGATAATATTTGCTGGTATCTTTTGACGCCACCTTGACGCTTTCCCTGAGCGAATATCTGGCTGCAGAATTCGCTAGTTAATAAACGTTTAAACAATGCCGTAATTATAATAATAGAATTCAATTTAAGCAATAGTTAATGTAGGATAGAAAACAATGCTTCTAAAAAGTGGGAATAGAATCTTTAACCAGTGAATTCACCAACTTAAAAGAAGCTTGTTCAAACCAAGTAAAAGTAGAACCGTGTGAATCGCCCTTTAGACATGCTGATAGCCCGCAAGACGAGTAAGACTTATAGCACATATTAATAATGATGGAACCATTTCAACTCACAGAAAATGCCAAAGTTACCATGAACTAACTGTATTAAAACACAAAACATAGTGGAAGAAAGGGGAGTGTGGTTTGCGTGATTCTAACGCTGAGCGCCTCGGTTCTCGAAACGAGCCACTCGCAGAGGAGGAAATACAATTACAAGGTAACGATGAAACGTGGGATAATATTTGGAGATATAATAGCTGATATAATGGCGGAAGGTAACTTGCTGACACGTCAGTTATTATCATTGTCATAACCCACCTTCCCCCATTTCTAAGAATTACCTCCTCTCTTGGTGGGAAAAAAAATAAAAATAAATCTAAGGTCAAGGTAGGTCCATTATTTGCCGTCGTGTTGATGTTAATGTCAACAACTAAAAGACAAAATAGCAGTAATTTCATGTGGTAAGCAAACACAACCTTTAAAGGTTCGTTGATTGGTTTTTCTTTAATCTTTAGCTGTAATTTATGTTAGATGGTAGTTTGAGCAATATTGTACCGCCTTCATTATGTAATTTGTTTGACACTGGTTTAATCCCAAGGTACGTAATTACCTTAGTCCGTATCCCGTAGGAACTCCGTAGTAACCGATTGATGTATAAAAAGAATCCTTTTCAATTTGTTTTTTAGCACCACGTCTTACTATACGCTTATGTATTAATTATGCTAATGTCTTGGGATTAGAAAGGTTATATTAATAGGAAATATACCCGCATTTGCGTGGAGGGGGAGTGTAAAACCATCTGGGGAAACCACACTTAGTACACTCGACCGAGAATCGAACCTGATCTCCCCGTCATCGGTAGTATAGCCTACTGCAAGAGTAGCACGTTAGACCACGAGGCCACCGAAGCGGGTCTTTTCAGTAATTAAGTACCCTATTGAACTCGGTTAGATATGAATCATCTCCTTAATTATCTAAATACTAGCGTTACGAATTGTTATGGAGAGCCAATATAGGTAAACAAATTCCTGAACTTTAATGTGTGAATCAAAATGAAAGTCTCAATAAAATTATAGTAAAGAAAATGGTCGCCACTTTATAAACGTATTGTATATTCATTTATCGACATAAAATAACAATTTACGTGATATAAATGCCATGTTCATTTAGTCTGGTGTGTTGATGTTGAGTTAGTTGAGGTTTGATTCGGGCGTACTAAGGGTGAATCTTCCTAAAGGCTCTCCACCCACCCTCCACTCAAATCTGGGTACATTTTCTCCAAATTATACCTTCCTCAGACTCACTAAATTATCGTGGTTAGTATGTATGCTCATAACCCTAACGGGTAGTAAGACGTGGACAAAATAGCTACTATAAAACTTCGGTAATTAAAGCATATATAAAATATATTTAACTTACAACACAAATAGAATATGATAAAACCTAATTATAATGTTGATTGTGACCACCAAATTTTTCAGGAATTGTTTAATTTCATTGAGTTTGATTGAACAACGTATTCTAATTTCCCTTAGATTGATACGATACCACGTATTAAAGATACGGATTGAATGTAGAAGATTGAAATACCATAAGAACTTTAAAGGCTGGTCTACATACTTAGTTAACTTCGTATCCTGATAGTCCTTGATGAAATGATAATCCTTATGATTTTTAATTCTGTGTACACATTCTGTAGCCTTAATCACGTAATATATAGTGTCACAAATAGGAAAAG
This sequence comes from Timema cristinae, assembly GCA_039000515.1. NCBI lineage: Eukaryota > Metazoa > Arthropoda > Insecta > Phasmatodea > Timematidae > Timema > Timema cristinae. Next base: position 62,138,857 of record JBCFYV010000012.1, on the reverse strand, counting down.
CTAATAAGTTTTCCAGGAAAACTCATTCAAATAAAACAATTACATAAAATTAGATAAACACAACCAATATTTTCATAATATTTTAATAGTTTCAAATTATTTGTTTATATGTTTTTAATTGAAATAATGAAAGACCTTAACCATTTAAATGTTCTAGAAATGGCTATGAAAGCTAGATAAATAAAAATACGGTATGTTTAGAAAATGGCGACAGTTTCTTTACCATCATGAATGCTTTCATTTCGATTCAAACGTCGATATTTATTTGTTTTTCTACCTGTGGTTGGCTTTCCGCAACCGTCCATAACGATAATCTTAATAAAGTTAAAGTTGATTCATCTTATACGGAGTATTGTGGACTACGGACTTGCATTATGAAATATGTAGACGAGGATTTATAGCCAATGCAAAATATATTATAAGAGCTGTTTCGTAATTCAGACTGAATTCCTTAAGGTTTATATATTTTCCTTTTGCTATATAATTCTTACAGTTTTAACATTAGTTTACGACTTGCTGAAATTTTTTAGTCATAGTTAGATACAAATTGAAAATTGAATAATTAATGCACAACGTGTACAAATTAATGTAATTAAAAAAAATCTAATCTCTAAGATAAGAAATTATTATTATTATTATTATTATTATTATTAGCATCGCGTCTTACTACCCATTCGGGTTATACGCACTTACGCTAATGTGTAATGGTAGGGTGATTGTGAGATGAAATGAAGGACCTACAGTTTAACGTGGAATCCGAACCACGGTGGAGGCCTGGCATTCCCCACATTCACAAGATGTCTTGTCAGAGGTGAAGGAAGAGTTTGGTAATCAGATAAATCTGTGCCGGGACCGAGGATTGAACCCCGGCCGCCAGCATAGAAGTCTGACACCTTACCCCTAGACCACCAGGTCACCAATAAGAAATTATTGTTGGCCAAAAATAACATATAGAGTTCTTGAAAGGATTTAATGTGGAGCTATTATATAAATACGGTGTAAATATAATAAACAAGATACATAAAAAAATAAAGTTTACAGGAGGTCCATAGATAATCAAAATCTAATGTATAGTTGGATCATCTAAGAAGGAAGCTTTCATAACCCCAAGCCATAAAGTAAGGGCTGGCGTTGTTATTCCTGTCCTTACAGGGTTGTACCTTCTTAGAGCACACCCCTTGAAAGGAAGGACTGGTACTGCTACTACTCCTGTTACTGCGGGTATGTACCCTTTTAGAGACCGGCCCTGAAAGGAAGAACTTGTGTTGCTACTCCTATCTCTGAGAGGATGTACCCTCTTAAACCCCGGCCCTAAAGGGAAAAACTTATGTTGCTAATCCTGTCTCTGCGGGGATGTACCCTTTTAAAACCCGACCCTGAAAGGAAGAACTTGTGTTGCTACTCCTGTCTCTGAGAGGATGTACCCTCTTAAACCCCGGCCCTAAAGGGAAAAGCTTATGTTGCTAATCCTGTCTCTGCGGGGATGTACCCTTTTAAAACCCGACCCTGAAAGGAAGAACTTGTGTTGCTACTCCTGTCTCTGAGAGGATGTACCCTCTTAGAGCCCGGCTCTGAAAGGAAGAGCTTGTGTTGCTACTCCTGTCTCTGAGAGGATGTACCCTCTTAAACCCCGGCCCTAAAGGGAAAAGCTTATGTTGCTAATCCTGTCTCTGCGGGGATGTACCCTTTTAAAACCTGGTCCTGAATGGAAGAACTGGTGTTGCTACTCCTGTCTCTGAGGGGATGTACCCTTTTAAAATCCGGCCCTAAAGGGAATAGCTTGTGTTGCTACTCCTTTTCCTGCGGGATGTACCCTCTTAAAACCCGGCCCTGAAAGGAAGAGCTTGTATTGCTAATCCTGTCACTGAGGGCATGTACCCTCTTAAAACCCGGCCCTAAAGGGAATAGCTTATATTGCTACTCCTGTCTCTGAGGGGATGTACCCTCTTAAAACCCGGTCATAAAGGGAAGAGCTTATGTCACTAATCCTGTCACTGAGGAGGTGTACCCAATTTGAACCCATCCCTAAAAGGAAGGACTGATGTTGCTACTCACTGGACTCTCTCTTCCTGAGGGGGCAACAGACCCCCAGCTCTTGACCCTGCAGGGTGCAGGGTTGTCGTCGTAGCTCGGGCAACTCGGCGTAGAACGTGATGCACTTGACTAGAGGTCGGCATAGCCCTGCCTCACCCTTCAGGGTGGCACAAGGAGGCGAGGGTAGCTCTCTAGCAGGTTGGCCATCAAACACAATGTCCTGCAATGGTAGAAAAGTTGACGCCTGCTGTTGGGGTGGTTGCCTTGTAATGGGAGGTTGCTGCTGTGGTTTCGTTGGTTGTTGTTGAGGCTGTGAGGGTTGTTCTTGAGGAATTGAAAGTGGCTGTGGAACTGGGGATGGCTGCTGCGGAATTTGGGGTTGTTGTGGAATTGGTGACGGTGTTGTGGAATTTGTGGTGTTTGTTGTGGAATTTGTGGTGTTTGTTGCGGAATTGGGGGTGGTTGTTGCGGAATTGGGGGTGGTTGTTGTGGAATTTGAGGGGGTTGTTGTGGAATTGATGGTTGCTGTGGGATAGGGGATGGCTGTTGTTGAATAGGAGGTAGTTGTTGAGGTTTTGGCAGGGCTTGCTGTATAATTTGAGCTTGTTGAGGGATTGGGGTTGTTTGTTGCAGAATTTGGGGCTGCTGTGGTATTACGGGGCTCAGTACTTGAGGTTGCTGTTGAAATTCATTCTGCTGTTGTTGTTGGAAATTATCTTGTTGAAAAGGATTTTGCTGCTGTTGAAATTGGTTCTGCTGCTGTTGTTGAAAAGGATTTTGCTGTTGTTGAAATGGGTTTTGCTGCTGTTGAAATTGGTTCTGCTGCTGTTGAAGCCGATTTTGCAACTGTTGAAGGAAAGGGCTCAGCTGCTGAAAGGGTTGCTGGAATATTAAACGCTGCTGGGATTGGTCTTCATCCTGCCCTGATTGCTGCAGGTCTTGCAGGTTGAACCTCGAGGGCCTCTGCAGACCATTCAGTTCTTCCTGCAGTCTATTCTGTACCTCTTGCTGCTGCTTTTGGGATTCTTGAATCATCCTGAGGACAATGAAGTAGTGACAGTCATAAATAAAATAAATATAGGTAATCTACCAGTTACCAAATTGGTTTAGGCTATAATAGTGGTTCCAAGCCTCTTATAGTCAATAGATTTGAAATATTATTTGTTCCTAAAAGGTACAAGAATTAGAGGAAAAGCCCAGATTTTTCTACAGCAGGCTTAAATTTGATCAAATCTAGATTCTAGTTTTTGTGTAATAAAAGATCATACTTTAGATTTTTGCTAACTTTTCAAGCGTCGACTTTTGTAATTGTCACCTTAGTAAATTAGTTAAACCAATTTTTGATCTGATAAACGAAATTATTAATTTGTTATGTTCAGTTTCATAATATTCAAGCGAACACCAACAAACAAATCAATAATGAGTAGATAAATGTCAAACACGTAGGACCAGTTTCATATGCGAGATTGGCCCAATCCATGCGAGTTTAGGTATTTATCATAGCGCCGCACCTGAGATGTGCTAAATCCAACTGAGTAACTGATCCATAATTTAGGTGATTGTGGCTGGCGCGATTCTTCTAAGAATATAGAATGGTTTGACCCACGAATGAGCCAAAGTAAACTTTGACGTGGATTATTTTTAAACAAAATCAGTTCTTAGCAAAAATAAATAGTATTTATTTTCATTCGTGTTCCTAAAATACAAATATAGCTACAATTATTATTATTATTATTATTATTATTATTATTATTATTATTATTATTAGCACCCGTCTTACTACCCATTCGGGTTATACGCACTTACGCTAATGTGTAATGGTAGGGTGATAGTGAGATGAAATGAAGGACCTACAGTTTAACGTGGAATCCGAACCACGGTGGAGGCCTGGCATTCTCCACATTCACAAGATGTCTTGTCAGAGGTGAAGGAAGGGTTTGGTAATCAGATAAATCTGTGCTGGGACCGAGGATTGAACCCCGGCCGCCAGCACAGAAGTCTGACACCTTACCCCTAGACCACCAGGTCACCCTATAGCTACAGTTGATGGTAAAAAAAAAAAGTCGACGGAGTGGGGCCAACTCGTAGATCACTGGATGGGAAATACCTCCACGTCTTACCACGCATCCAGGCTAACCATGACTTACACTACTAGGGTTAGAAGGAGGAAGGTAGCGTTTAGAGGAAGTGAATTTGGCTTCTGAACAAAGGGAGAGGGGAAAACCATTTAGGAAAAGCCACTTTCCGTACACTTGACCAGGGAACCCAAACACATCTCTTTTAAGTTACCCTCCTCCTCCTAGCTCTTATATTAAGTCGTCAATAACAACTTGTGTTGAGCTTACAGGGATACTAATTAATACAAAGGATACTATCGCTGAGTTAATTCAGCTGGCAGATGTGGGGTACAGTTTCTGTTAAGATGGACGGCTCCCTGAGCCGCTGACTAACCTGAACAGGTCTTGCTGTTGGAGCTGAATGCTGGTCTGCAGGTCCACGCCTTGCGCCACCTGCCATTGTCTCTGTAGATCTTGAAGTTGCTGCCGTAACTGTTGTTGTTGTAAATCGAACTGCTGCTTTTGTTCAGAGAACGGGTCCCCCTGTGCATTCAAAGGGCAGACATCCCACAAGACGAACAGAGTCGCCAATAGCAATAACATAGTGTCGTTGTGGAGGAGGAAGAATCCAAAGTACTATGATGGAGACGTACGAAAGGTAAATCTGAAGGCTAACACCGAAGATTCACGAAATATAGCGCCTAGAATGCACAATAGTCAACGCTGAATACAAACAAATATTATTTATTTTTTGCACTACCCATTCAGGCTGTACACTAATAAGTGTTAATATTAATACCAAAGATATCTGAAGGTTAACACTGAAGGTCCACGAAAGATAAAGCCTGAAATGCGATAGAGATAATAGTCGGAGATGGATGAAAGACGGCTCCAAACTTGCACGAAGGCCGTTGATTTTACAAGATAAACCACAACTTTGATTTACTGACGTAAAAATAAACACCAAACTATTTTTGAATCCCCCTGGTCTCAAAAGCGAACACTAATAGTTATTTAAAAGTGCACACAATTTTAAAAGGGCTCTATTGAAAGCATTACAAAATGCATTAAGCCACACTCAATTTCAAACAGCTAAACGTCAAAGGTTTTTTTTAAAGTGCAGTGATGTATCCACGAATAGCTCAAAATTAAAAGTTGAATATGCTTGTAAAAAAAAGTTTTCAAAAAGGATGAAGCCCTTTGGCATATATCTTAAATATTTTATATTTTACCAACATTTGCACCACATTTTAATGTCAGAATTAGAACCAAGCCACTCGCCACAAAATCAAAGAAAGTGTTCTAAATTAAATAACCACTTTTGACCGCACTTGGTTTCTTAACCTGAAGTTGCGTTAGTATTGCCAAAAGTTTATTCGTACTTAGTTAAACTAACACAGGTCTTGACACCGGCGTCAGGTTCATGCTTTAATCTAAGATGACAACGTATGAAAGCGAGGACGCTCTACGTCTTGAGGAATAAAAATTGAAAGTGATGTTGACCGCTCGAAGAATCGCGGACCTCTGATTTGAGCATTTTTAACCGTGGCTGGTTGGAAGATACTGCTAGGAGGTAAGGAGTGGTAGAGAGAGGGGGAAGCGTGTAGGCTTGAACCAAGGACACTCGGTTGCGAGGATCATAATCTCTCTTTGCTTTTCAAGAATCAAGTCTCTCAACACTTCAGCTGAAGGTGAAAATCGCGTGTCTGTAGAGAGTTAAGGAAGCAATGCGTGCTTATTTTTATGTCTCGTAATTAAATACACCAGCCGGTTTGGATGTAGGGGTACACTACCTGACTATGAGCACTAGAAGGAGGAGGCTATGTATTGATCAGCCAAAGTACCAACGTTTGTCTTTCCGTAACGTGGTTTTGTGTAACCTTTCTATACAAGGAATATATTGAGGTTTATACTCCTCCGAATTCAGGTGGCCTAATGGTCTAAGAAGTCACTCTCGCAATAGGCCAGATATCCGATGATGGAGAAATTTGGCTTCAAATCTCGGTCAGATGTACTGAGGGTGGTTTATCCTAAATGGTTTTCCCCTCTGCCTCCACGAAAATGCGGGTACACTTCTCCTAAATTCAATCTTCCTCATACCTAACACATTAGCGTAATTAGTACATATGCATATAGCCCAATTCGGTAGTGAGACGTGATGTTAAAAAAAATGTACTATACTCATTCACCTAAGGTAGGATGATGGTAAAAAAAAATGTACTATACTCATTCACCTAAGGTAGGATCATGTTTTAAAGTAAGTGGTAGATCAGTAGTACAAGGCGGTGACCTGGTGGTCTAGGGGTAAGGTGTCAGGTCAGACTTCTATGCTGGGTTCTGGGGTTCAATCTTCGGTCCCGGCACAGATTTATCTGATTTCCAAACCCTTCCTTCACCTCTGACAAGACATATTGTGAATTTGGGGAATGCCAGGCCACCACCGTGGTTCGGATTCCACGTTAAACTGTAGGTCCTTCATTTCATCTCACAATCACCCTACCATTACACATTAGCGTAAGTGCGTATAACCCGAACGGGTAGTAAGACGCGGTGCTAATAATAATAATAATAATAATAATAATAATAATAATAATAATAATAATAATAATAATAATAATAGTACAAGGCGTTAGACTCCCATTGTAAATTGTTGCCATTGATTGGGTGATCAGAATTCAAATCCCAGCTTGGTGCACTGCAAGGATAGTTTCCTATATTCAATTTTTGTCGTGGTTTTCTCGTCTTAGTTATATCTTCTAGTGTGGGTGCATTATCTATGAGCTATGTCCCTCATTCATATTTCTTAGATTACGAGTCCATCTCACAGCCGATTAACCGAGAAATTAGATACAAGCTTATGTTAGAACCAAAAAATGCCTCTAGGTTTGATTTTATGAATTATTCACTTGACAACAGATAAATTTATATCAGTTAAAAGGTTTTTCCTATTAAAATAAATGTATTAAAGTTGTTATGACATTTTCAAATATAGTAAAACTGTTTCACTGAAATTGACTCTACTTTTTTTTTTAGGTATAATATACAACCACATCACGATGCGACGTCTGATTCGATTTGTGCTACTTATAAATTTTAGATGTTATCCGGGGAGGAGAGACAATGGGGTAAAAGGGAACAAGAGAAAACACCAGTGTTTTTTTTTTCAGTTTTCAAAAAACATTTTATTTAACCAAAATAAATAAAATATAGCTATAGAAGGTAGGCTACATAGGGTTTTATTTTCTAAACTTTTTAATCTCAGCAGTTATTGAATATATTAGCATTTGAACTTTTTAAATGAAGGAAAAAAGTTTTATAAAACTCTAGTCTCTAGGACACCCTTGACAGAATTCAAAAACTATTGATATCATTGTGTGAAGTATATTAAAATTTGTGTTTTTACTGAGGAAATATTTAATTTCCTTTGACGAAAATTTTTTTTGTTATAAAAACAGCAAAAATACTGCCTTTAACTCACAAACCCTACCACCCCACCTTAAGTCGTTAATAAACCCTGTGTTTAGGCATGGTACTCTGAAGAGAAAATAAGGGCTGGCGATGGTTCCCCCTTTCCTCACTACCTGCTTGACGTCATCTGTAAGACAACAGATACTTGGAGGTATAATAGGGTTGGTAATTTAAAAGTGCATTTCTTGAATGCGTGGTGAAATATATCGTACTGTACTGTGTTTGGGTGTAAACATATTATACGGGTCATCACAAAATCTGGTTATTTCTTTTTTATTCTGATGAAAAAATCCAAAAGAAATGGGATTGTCAACTCTAAGATAAAATCAATGGGAAAACAAGTAATGTTGATATATTGACAGCAAACTTAAGATAATATATTTTTAAATAGCCTAATTATAGTAGTTAATTTATGATGAAACTCAAACTTTAAACGAAATTAAAATAAGTAATCAAAGCTGTTTTGACAGAGAGAATGAAACATTTTAGGTCCACATAGTTAAAAACAAGTCTGCATGGCACGAAATTTGTTAGGAAACTGGACACAGCTAGTGTATTATTATTTTGACCAGCCAATTAATCATCATGATCAGTAGCAGCAACAACAACTGTTTCCAGTCTGTGGCTGTGTCAGTTTAGTAAAATTCCTTTAGCTTCCTCTATGCTTTCACTATTATTCTCCTCCCACCTGAACACTTCCTGTTATCTGCTCCTTCCTTCTCTTTCTTGGCCTCCCTTGCAGTATTTTTCCTACATACGTCATTTCCAACATTTTCTTTGGCATCCTCTCCTTCTCTATCCTCATTACATGCTCATACCATCTCAAGTCTATTTTCCTCTACTATCTCATGTTCTCTCCGTACCCCCACTCTTTCCCAGATAACTTCATTCCTAATTTTGTTTTTCGCCAGGAATGCTAACATGCTTCTAACAAACTTCATTCCCGTGGCCTCCACTTTCCTAGGCTCTCTTACCAGCCAGTTACCGAATATATTTAAAATTAAATTATAGACCTAATTGAAGTTTAAGAATGTAGTTTTCAAGTAGAAGCAATTATTATATGTTACATGGGCGAAAAATATAGAGTTGTATGAATATTATCGGTAAGCATTCAGCAGCAGTTCTGTCTACTAAAGGAAATACAAAAGAAAATATTGAGAAAGCATGTTTAATAAACATAGAAAGTTCTAAAATAAAAACTTCAAGGGAAGTTAGTAATTTAGAAGAACTAGGCTATCACTACATAAAAATTAAACCTGATTAAAACGTTTTAAATAACTCAATCTGTGTTAAAACATTTGTTTGAGGACGAATATAAAGAAAGTTTGACTGATATCCGATTTAACAGCTCATGTATTGAAAATTAAATACTACTAGATAGACTTAGGCGTGTAAGAGGTAACGTTGAATATCGGTTTAGAAATAGATTTAATACACATGTTATCATCTAAATGTGGCCAAGTGGATTTACTTTATTTCAGGGGATTGTTTAATATTTACCACAGAGTAATTTTAGACTTGACCACAACAACATAAATACATTTTTTGATTTTCATATACGCTGTTCTTGCAAGGATTGAAACGATTTAAAATCATTCACTGATCTTTTATTTCTTTTTTTAAAAAGTGTTTTGGTCCGTACGAGAACATACATACAAAGCAAATAACTAAGCACAAAGGTTAAATACATGGAAGATGACATATGTAAAGAAAGTAACAAAATACGTGACTTTTTTTGTTACTATCATCGCGTCTTACTACCTGTTCAAGTTAAAAGCAAAAATGGTTTATACATCACTGTGAAAGGGGAAACCCACATTTCACCAATGATACATTTTTCAGCCGCGCCAGGAATTGAGCTCGGGATTCTTAGCTTAGTAGTTGTTGTTATTAGCACCGCGTCTTACTACCCGTTTGGGTTATACGCACCTTAGCTTAGTAGACAAACACGTTACCGACTGATCTGAGGTGTCGGACCATGTTCATATTGAATATGTTTGAAACCAGCTGAGGTTGTAATAGTTTATTACATATATAAGAATAAACAATTGAATAATCGACTAAAATCTTAAAGATAATAAGATGTATTTAAAATCAGGATATTGCAATCAATTTTACCTAAAATTATTTTGGGTTGTTGTTTTAAGTTCTAGTTACAACAGAATCTTGGACACGCAAGTCACATATGTATAGACTACGATAAACGCGTGAAGTTTTCTTGCTGTTGTATTCCAGGTGACATCATACGCAATAGCGAACGAAAATGGATACAGTATTGCCTGTCCCCAGGTGTTGAACGTACACATCGGTGACCTGGTGGTCTAGGAGTAAGATGTCGGACTTCTGTGCTGGGGTCCGGGGTTCAATCCTCGGTCCCGGTATAGATTTATCTGATTACCATCACCTCTGACAATACATCTTGTGAATGTGGGGAATGCCAGGCCTCCACCGTGGTTCGTATTCCACGTTAAACTGTAGGTCCTCCATTTCATCTCACAATCACCTTACCATTACACATTAGCATAAGTGCGTATAACCCGAACGGGTAGTAAGACGTGGTGCTAATAATAATAATAATAATAATAATAATAATAATAATAATAATAATAATAATAATAATAATAATAATAATTATAATAATAATAAATGTACACAGTCGTGTTCATAAAATGTAAACAAGCTTAGAGGACTTAAAGGGGTTATATGAAGACTTAGTTTAAGTTAGTCTGTAAGTGTCCTGTGTGTATTCGTCCTGCCAGCCAGATGTTCTTTTGCTAGAACACGTTCAAATAAAGCTGTCTATTGACATATTTCTACTTGTCATTCCTTTTTACGAGGTGATGCAGTCAGCCAACTCATTCCCACATAATCGACATTGACATTTACATTTCACGGTCATTATGCCATTTCCGGGTCATTAGCATGTATTATATGAGCAATTCTACACTGCACAACCATGCACTCATGAATACATGTCTATGACTGTACGTGACTTACAAACTAACTTAAACTAGGACAACAAGAACAAATAAAATGTATGGCATCAATATCGTATCCTATTTCTCTTTTGTAGCGTATGCTTATTTGAAGGTTACTTAATGATGAGTTACATACCTTGTACTCATCACAAGATATTGTTCGAGTAGTTACATCTCCCATATTAGGGTGGGTAGGATATGGAGCGAGAATGGAAGAATCTAGAACCATGTTCAGTGTGTTAATTGGCAGACCCAATGGGAAGCGACCATTGGGAATACCTAGATGTCAATGGGAGGATAACATTAGAATGGACCTGAAAGAGATTGGGTGTAATGAGGCGGACTGGAGATAATTAGCTCTAGATAAAGAAAGGTAGTGTACTTTTGTAAGTGCGCCAATGAAGTTTCGAGTTCCTAATGCCAATGATTAACTAAGTAAAATAGAATGACATATATTTTAAAACATTTGATTTTTCTAGTCATTATATGTATATAATATTGTCTCAAATTAAGTTAATTTTGAAGTTTTGCTGTACCATTAGTAAAATATCTAGGAGTTAGGGCAGGGATAATAGTGGGCATACGGACCAAACGTCTAGACCATCTTTATTATTGTGTCAATGATGAGGAGGTCAATGTTCAAATAGCGCCTGGGCTTACTGCTGGCTGTTTTCCCTAAATGGTTCTCCACTCTACCTCTACGCAAATGCTTGTGCATTTCCTTTAAATTTTACCTTACTCATTCTTACTCCCAATAGAGCAATTAAATGCGTACATCCCGCACGCTATGTGAGACAGATTGTAAAATAAATAATGATAAATTAAAACATAGTTATACTTATGATAGTAGGACCTAAATAAAAGGGAAAGCACATAAGAACTACCCAAGTTATAAAAACTACTTTTATATATTCATAATGGTCCTAGCACAGATTTATTTGATTTCCAAACCCTTCCTTCACTTCTGACAAGACGTGTATTAATCACAACTTGTGAGTGTGTGGAATGCCAGACCTGCACCGTGGTACGGATTCCACGTTAAACTGTAGGTTCTCAATTTCATCTCGCAATCACCCTACCATTACATATTAGCGTAAGTGCGTATAACCCGAACGGGTGGGGCTAATAATTATAATAATAATAATAATAATAATAATAATAATAATAATAATAATAATAATAATAATAATAATATATTCATACACTGAGTCATGTGTTCTGCTGTCTTTTTTTAAATATAAATAGAAGCAATGCTGATAAAATAATGCCTACTGTTGATATGATAAAGTGTAATCAATATTGACTGCAAGAAGATATACTAGAGTTTTCTAAATAGGTCTTCCTCCCAGAATCTTTCTATAAATGTTCTGCCCCAGGTTAAGGTATATTGTGTTCTTTCACAATATATGTGTTTATAAAGAGATTGTTCAGTAACTCTTTATAGTATATATTATAAAAATTTATTGGTTTATTGTTTGCAGAGGCGTAATTATCAAGAGGGTTGAAGGGGATATGTCTTCTCAATTCAATGTGAGCCCTCTAAATACTTCATTGATAAAATGAGAGAAATATATAAATCCAATAAAGTGTATTAAATTGTCAATTTTAATTATTCTTAATTAGTAGGATCTAGCTAGTTTTGAGCTCACCCCCTTCTCCCCTAACCCCCCTCCCCTCCGGATATAAATTTGATTTGTGGATGATACTGCCCCTACTTGGTTGCAAGAATTCCCCTCACCTCAAGTGAGACCTGCGGATTTTAGAGTTGTCGAAGAGAATGGTTTGAGAGAAGGGGGTGAGGGGAAATGGATTAAGATGTATCAAGGCCGCTCGAAGATCCGGGTCGGAGTTCTGAGAGCAAGGCTTGGAGGAGTAGATCTGTAGCAATCACCTCTGACTCGCCGCCACTACCAAGAACTCGGTGAATCAGCGGCGGTTAATACGGGTAGTTCGGGCTTTCCCATAGTCAAGAGAGCTATGCTACATAATTGTTAACTTTTAGGAGTATCTAGTTCGAATCCACTTGGTGGGTCAGAATTTATTATGTTTGCCATGTTTAAGTAAGTGAGGAGTAATAACAGAATGGCTTTCCACTCTACCTCCATTCGAATGTGGATACACTTCTTCTAAAAATAAACCATGCTAATCCATTAGCGTAATTATTGGATAGGCGTATAGCCCAAACATGGCAAAAAACAACAACAGAAACTGATAATGGTGTTATTGATCCTAATAGGGTCTATATAAGCAATATTTTAGGTGATTCGAATATTAAGAGGACCTCACACCACTGATATACTTACTACCCGGTAGATCCTATTGAAGTTCCCCATCAGTCGATATTCAGTCAGTAAACTCCTAGATAATCTCAATGCTGCATACTATTGCCATAGTGCTCTTAATTTTTAACCCTTCTAGGACCACTTGGGTTACTACCATAAACAACCTTCAAAGATTATGAAGATATATCTGATGTTTTAAACAAATCTTGGGGCATTCCCACCTATTTTATTTTGGGAACATTGGCAACGCTTCCTGGCTCTCTCGGCTACGGTGTGCAACTCATGGGCGAAGGAAAAGTAGACTAATTTTGTTCTTCTGCTCATAAGGTCAACACTGAACGCTGGTTTATTAGCTGATTTATGGCAACACATTAGGTGATTTACATTATTTAGAGGTAGGTTTGTTTGAGTTAAATACTCAAAAATGCTGTTTTATAATCTAGTAAACGTGTTTAACATACATTTTAACATATTTAAAAAAAATTGTGGTGCATATATTTTTTTAATTAATACAAGTACTAAAAAAATCTTTTAGTGTGATCGATAGCGATTTCTTCCCAGATAACAAATATAACAACAGTTCAATTCTATGTACCACCATTCGACCATGTGAGACCATGCTTGTCATTCATCCAATGAAGACGTATGACGTCTTGCCTCTAAATCAACTATTTACGATCATGGCTTCACTTATGTGATATTGAACATACACGATAAGCAAACTTCATCTTCTTACATTAACAAACTAACTCTCCAGACTTGTGTCTCAGTGTTGTTGACCAAAGAAGAGCCCTGATGTTTCTGGTTACATCAGAAGTGCCCACGCACCAAGGTGCTGACTTATCACTATTCATAGCTGGTCACAACGTGGTCTCTTGCACACCGGGCTCGGGTGTGGCCTTGTGAGCTTGTATACGTGTAACAAAGGAACCGCGCGGGGGTTTGGATCCAGGTCACAGCAGGAGGAGGGTGTGGCCAGCTACAGACTAAACCTTGGATCCTATTGGTTGTCGGGAATAATCCTGGTTAATCTTAGCCCCTCTATCCTTTATCTAATAATTGGGAGTCTTGTGTAAGGCACCAGGGTGTTGTAGACTCTGGAGATAGTCTTGGTTGTGTAAGTAAAGGTCGTGCGGTTGTTGCCTTATTCCGGACCTGCAAGACGGAAGTGTCTTGCCGGTTGCCGGCTGGGACTATTTAGGCTGATTTTCAGTTTGAGGTACAAGTCACTCTCGTATCTCTTATCCTCGTGATATGAATTTATATACCTGATGTGATGAGCAATGAACTGAAGCTGTAAAATAATAACAATTGTATTAGTTTATTAGCCTGTTAGGGGAAAGTTGATGATTGTAGACGTTCGTTAAGTGGTTTCGGGTGTGGGTATGTTTATCCTGGGATGAGGGGGGGTGGGAGTTTAGGTCTAATTTTTATTTGTGAATGATTTGAATGGCGGTGCTCCGTTTTTTTTTTTAATCTGGGATGGGAATGTGGTGTGGAAGGATTTATTTTCTTGGCAATTCATAGGATTTGGGTCGACCCTTTCCTCCCATATCCGCTGCTAAATTACAAATTTAATCTTGTCATGAACATACAGACCAGCATACTCAAAGGGTTGCGAGTGTAAGACAAGGGTTGGACCATTGCATTATATAAAAACCAAGATACTGCCAGCTCAGCGAATAAAACTGATTGCTATTAATTAATAATCTCTTCACCAGAATTTTTAGCGTGTTCCTACGCAAGTAAAGTTTTATTCATGTTAAAAAAATATAATAACAAAGAATGTGCGTTAAGAAAATATGTAAAAACAATACTATCCTAAGGTACCAGTTCATAGGCTACTTATATTCAGATAGGTCGTGTACGATGTAACAGTTACTTAAGGGTCTCAAAGTAAGATTTGATGTATTCTGAAAAAAAAAAACTTAGAAATTATGTCGTTTACCCTTGATTAACAAACTTTTCGTATAAAATAAGGATGGTTAGAGACTTTTTCCTAATATTTTTATTTTAATTGCTATAAAAATATTTGTACAGTTAATTTGTGAAGTAGTTTACTAGCAGGGGTGTGGGAAATACATCAAGGATGCACTAATTTCCTATCAATATCAACTCTTTTTTTACTTGATCATTTTGTTTGAATACTTTACCAATATTATCGGATCTATATTGAAATTAACGATCGTACGGGCATAATTGATATATTTATCTTCTTTTTTGACCCCATACTCTGATAGACTGAATAAAAGTTTCAACTACTTAGTTAGAAATTAGACACTAAGCTAGGCCCTATATAATATTATGATGACATCAACAATATTATTAGGGGTTTAATACATGGTATAAATTAGGAATTTTTTATTATATGCAAAAGTTTTATTATTTTTAATATACAAGTTCAAAAATTCAAAGGATACAGAGAAAAAAACATCAACAATTTTCTACATAGTAAACACAAATACATAATCAGATAACATTTTCTGACTTTTCTTTAGAAATTGATACCCAATTTTAGCATTACTTTTATTCATATGAGTATATTGATCATTTTTATTCTATACCATATACCAAAGTAAATTGTGTATAGTATTACGGTTGAAACAAAAGTTTAGTAAATATAGTCACACTTTTAGCGGCTAGTATTTTTCATCACTATTAAGTATTACTATTAACTTACATGCTTGTCACATAATGAATTTACAAAAAAATATATCTTTGCGTCTGTATTCATAGAAAAATTAAAATTCTGAATTGAATCTCCCTTTATAATTAATGTTCTATTTTGTCCTTTTGACAATTTTGATTTTGTAATGGTGATGTGTGTTGTTCAGTTGGACAGACACCCAAGCATTGAAGAACATTCTCAAAATTAATTATAATTTATAAATAATTTGTAGCAAATAAGTTTATAATTTAATGTTAATAATACCATATTTTTTAGAGAGCTAGAATCATTTAACCTGTTAGTAACGAACACAAAATTATGTTTCACATATATAATGTTGCAACAATTTATTTTATACAATTATGTTCATGTATTATTGAATCCACTAAAACATTTATGTAGAATACGTGCTAAGTTATACACCATAAAAATCCTTAAATTATTCAGCCTTGAAAAGAAGTGATATGTAAAAGAGTGCCAAGTTCAACTTGCAATGTTTTTCCAAATAACTTGTCACTTCTCTTAAGTCTATCTTTGGGCTCTAATCTTATTTTAAGTCTTTAATTAAGAGTACAAAAAACCAGTGACCTAAAATCAGATTATCCCACTTAGATGGATTAAGATAATTGCCAAGTTATTTGGGAAGGCATTGCAAGTTG
Source organism: Timema cristinae (assembly GCA_039000515.1). Taxonomy (NCBI): domain Eukaryota; kingdom Metazoa; phylum Arthropoda; class Insecta; order Phasmatodea; family Timematidae; genus Timema; species Timema cristinae. Next base: position 62,122,711 of record JBCFYV010000012.1, on the reverse strand, counting down.
AACTTGAGTAGCGTCTTATGATGAGCTACAACGTTGTATTTTAAAAAACTGGACACTAAACCAATACTAGTCATAGCCCACCACAACCAATAATAGTATAATGTCCTAAGCTCACCGAGGCCCATTCCACTGTGTACGTCCCGAGTTGGCTATCTCTCAGGCTACGCAACCGACCATCGCGAACGTGTTATGACTAACAGCGTGAGGTCAGGAGGCTTATCAACACCGCGTAGTCGCAAGTACGATGTTCCGGCGCTAGAGGGTTGCCGAAGTCAATAGACGGTTCTGGATGGATCTAGGACCCTCTTTCGTCGCATGTTCCCCGTCCACTATTACCCCTTCCTCTTATTTTCTCTCTTTGTATGTTTTGTGTGTATCCCCTACTTACACCCTCTCTAAGCAATTGATATCGGATAAATACTGCCAGGAGGTCAGAGACCAGATCACTCTTGGCAGGATACACATCTAGGGCACATATACGTGTAAAATGAAAGCTCTAAATTAATTTTCGGTATTTGTAACTCAAAATTCCTTTTCGGCTAATAGTACAATTTAAATATTCAGAGTTTTTATGAGGAATATTATGTTATGTTTTCAAAGTCTTTTGCTAAGAAAGATATTTAAATATTCAGAGTCCTTTTATTAGGAATATTACGCTGTTAGGAAATATATTTAAATATTCAGTCATTTTTATAAGGAATATTATGTTAATTATTCAATGCCTTTTGATAAGAAAGATAGTTAGATGTTCAGATTCCTTTTATAAGGAATATTACGTTGATTGTGTATAGTCCTTTGTTAGGAAAGATATTTAAATGTTCAGAGTTATTTCTAAGGAATATTATGTTAACCATTTGTGCTATATGCGATTAGTTAGGAAGGTAAAATTTTAAGGAAATGAAAAAGAACAATCCACGTAGTAATGTAGCAAAATAATCGAATCATTTTTCATTCGAATTATTTTTTGCTGTTATTCGATTATAAACTGTACAACCACTTAAACTTTGTATTAAATTAGCCTTAGAACCATTCGAATGCGTAAGGTCGATTATTGTGTAGCAATGGGGACTATTTATTGAAAATGAACCTAATAGAAATGAAGACCTGTATTGCGATAGCCTGGAAACATTCATAATCATAAAGTCGATTTTCTTCAGCACTTCTGGCAAGGGGGTTTAAGAGAATGAATCGGCCAGCTCGCATCAAGTCAGCTATGTTTTCATTCGAATGTTTTTTTAATTCGAATGATTTTGAAAGAATCAAATGAATCGATTATTCAGAATAATCAAATGAATCGATTCTATTCATCCAATTCTGCCCATCACTACTTGGATCGTGTCGACAACAATTCATCCCAGCCCACTTGGACGGGGAGGCTATATCCAAGTTGAGTAGGATGGTTGCCAACTTCTTGGATCCAAATAGAACTTTGAAGAGCATATATTGCTGCTCTCGTGTTAGTATCAAGTTTTATTATTGCACTGCGTCTTAGTAACGGTTCAGGTTATACGCACTCAAGTTCTTGAATTACTGGTTTTATAGATCTTAGCAACTTGCACAGTAGTTAGTTGTATTTAGATGAAAGTGTCTTCATCATTTACCACTACTTCGCGAAAGAAATTTGAGGAAGTTCAAGCGCCTCAAGTGTCCAGTTCCAGGTCCAAACTTTATTTTTTTTTGTTTTCTGAACTTTTTTTTATTGGATTTCAACTTCCTGTTTGAGAATAATAGCGACCACTACGATACTCTTCAAAACCAAATCCGCCATCTTTTGATGTATACAGTACTGTCCAAGTGACTATAACCGTGGCAACTAACTTAGGCCAAGGGCACTTGTATAAGAACACTTGGTCCAAGTTGTGATCCAAGTATACTTGGTTCGTGTCAACGCGGCTTTATGGAATCTTCTTACGAAGGCCTATGAAATGATAATGTTATTGGTTGCGGTAAGAATAAAAAAAACTCACAAAATACAACACATTTCAAACTAATATGGAAAATGTTATATATGTTTTTGGCTTAACATAATATATATCTTTTTTTTTCATTTTTTTTTCACCCAAGGTGTTATTTTCAATGTTTTTACTTTAAGTTATTGAAACTTATCTAAGACATTCACTTCGACAATTTAATGAATTTTCATTCTTTAAAGTTTGGCATTACTAAAATATTTACAATTTGATTTGAGTAATTCATTACATTTAATATTATTTAGTTTTCCATTGACTAAAACTTTTTGTTTACAACAATAATTATATTTAGATTAGAAACTATTATTATACATTATCATAGAGCATTAATTTATTACTATTGAATATTTTAATGTAGCTACTCAACTTAAGGGGTGTACTTAGTAAAAATGGTTTTCTTTGTGTTTGGCAAATATGATTACTAAAATAATATGAAATCATAAATGTGATGATGTGCCTTATAATATCGTAGCTATTTATACTGTACCAACAAGTGCATTGTAGATTTACTAATATAAACGTTATAATATTTACATCTAGGCTAATTTCAATTTGAACATACATTGTTGTAATTTTATCTTTATAGTTAAGATTAAGACTACTAAAGTAAATATTTTAGTAATTTGATGCATTATTGTAATTTAACCTTGGAAGACGACTAATTTGTTGTAGGCCTACTCATATTGCAATTATTGTTAGTATTATAACATAATAAACTCACACAATACAACTACAACTAACAAATCTCTTGCTATTCATAAAATCACAGGTATAAAATATAGGCTTATTGTTTAACAATATCACGGATTATTTTACCTGAATTTTTTTTTTTTGCACTATTGAATGACTTATAAACATGTTATGGGCCTTATTAAAAAACCTGTAAAGGATTTATTCTAGCTTGGATAGCTATATTGCCTATCTATAGTATTTTTATAATTATTTGAACAATCTGCAAAAATGGTAATAACACATTATATCATGAGGTAAAGTTAAGGGTGTGAGGAAATCAATATGTATATAAGTAGAAAGAGGGTGGAAAACTATTAAAGTGAAAACCACTCTAATCATATCTCTTTGGTACAGCCGCCTTTAACCACGTGACAAGCTATGCAAGCTTATCCATCTTGTAGGTGATATTTTACATAAGTTTAGATTAAAAATACTGAAAGAAATTTGTTAATGTATTGTATAGCCCTATATTATTTTAAATTAAGTAGATTGACATATATTTTACATATGTCACACATGTTATAGGCCCAACAATATCTTTCAGTTTCTATCTTAGTGCAGCTTTATTGTTTTTTCACAGGATGGAAATTGCAGTGGGAACCCATTATTAAATGATGGTTTAAGTTTGTTTCCTGAATCACATTGTGATTCGTTAGTGGAATATTCTACACCAAAACCTCAAATAAAAATTGATTGCATTGATTTTCCATCAAATTTTGAATTATGTACATATGTTGAGCTTCGTCCAACTACAATCAGGCCCCGTGAGTTTAGTAGATACGCTAAGGGTATTTCTAATCTGCAGCCAATATTCCTAGACAAACAGTTACACACTGTTACAACTGTTCCATCATCAACAAACTCAATAATTAATAAAAGCTATGAACTAGATATGCTTGATAAATTAGTAATCGAGAGGACAAAATATCATCCTCATAGTGATAAACAGGATGCTTTATCTGAGTACTCAATTACAGAGTGTGCTGGGATTCAAACAGTTCTCTTGGTAGACTATGTTGACCCTCAAATAGCTCAGATATTAGAAGATGCTGACACTCAGACAGATCTCTTGATGACATATTATGCTAACTCCCAGACAGCTCCCATGATAGATGATTTTCACCTTCAGACAGCTATGATAGAACATGCTGACCTCCATATTGTTTCACCTTCCCTAGGAAAATTAAGGTCAACTGGAAGACTTAGGAAAGGCCTTAAGCGCAAAATTATTCATCAGTCAAGAGAGTCTAGGAAGAAATTTTGTCAAACAAAGAGTATATAAATCAGCGAGGGAAAGGTGTGGAACCCAGAGAGTTCAGAGATTTTAACTGTAACTGCAGGTGTAATAAAAAAGTGATGTGATGGAGAGAGAAACGGAATTTCAAAAATTTTGGAATTTGGACTTATATGAGGCAAAGGCATTGTATATGAGCTAGAGGTGTGCAAATCAATTTTTTTTGCAAACTTTGAGAATTTCATCATGCAGAGTTGATGCATATCTTAAAAAGACTAAACCCTTGGAAACGATAGTTATTAAAGACAACAGTGGAAGTACTGCAAGACAAAACAAAATATTATTATTATTATTATTATTATTATTATTATTATTATTATTATTAGCATATTAGCACCGCGTCTTACTACCCATTCGGGTTATACGCACTGACGCTAATGTGTAATGGTAGGGTGATTGTGAGATGAAATGAAGGACCTACAGTTTAACGTGGAATCCGAACCACGGTGGAGGCCTGGCAAAAACAAAATAACATCACAGCAATAACATCAAATTGTGGACCACATTAACAAGTATCCCAGATACAAATCCCATTATTCACGATCCAAGACTGAAAAGGAATATTTGCCTATGACACCACCCTTCCAGTAATGTATGCTATGCATAAAGAGGAGTACAATAAGCCTGTTTTGTTTTTTAAAAAAATATTTTACAGCAAGTTTAACTTGAAAAGAAAATCACTAAAGATAGACACCTGCAGCATGTGTGATTCGTTAGCGGCACAAAAAACAAGTGCTAAAGGTGATATCAAAGCTGAGCTTGAAGAAAAGCATGTAAGACACCTGGATGAAGCAAAATTTGCACAAGATTTGATGAAAGATGATTTGAGGAAAGCTAAGGAAAGCCCTGGTCTAGAAGTACTCACCTTTGATATGCAAAAGAGCCTGCCTCTCTCCAAAATTTCGATCAACATTGCGTTTTACAAGCGAGTTCTATGGCTCTATAACTGTGATGTCCATTCTGAGTCCAGCGGGAAGAAATTTTGTTACCTTTGGCTTGAAGGAGAGGTGGGTAGAGGTGCACAAGAAATATGTTCATGCCTAAAAAAACATGTTGAAATAAATTTAGGAGAATAAACGGAGGAGTTGAATGTTTGGTCTGACTCGTGCGGAGGTCAAAACCGAAATATAAAAATGATTTTAGTGCTAAAAGCTATAATGGAGCTACATAGCTCTCTTAAGAAAATAACTATTTGTTTTCTCATCTCTGGATACAGTTTTTTTCCCAACGATTCAGTATTTGGTGACATAAAATGTGCCTTGAAACTTCAATAGCACATGTACGTCTGATGACTATATCAACGTCATGTTAGGCTGTAGAAAAAAACAACTCAATGTCATTAGAATGGAAAAGATTGACTTTGTAGGAACAGCTAAGCTTTAAGCAAGTATCACAAACAGAAAGAAAGACATTAAAAACAACCCAGTAAAGTGGTTAAAAACTCGTGAAATTGTGTTGTTGAGTGAGAACCCATTCGACATTACATGAGCAGTACCTTCAATGGGGACGGGCAACAAGTAAGCTTATTTAAGAAACGATTAGGTCACCCATCTTTTAGCAGTCATAACTTTTGTCAAAACTTTGTGCAGGTCTGGCCAAATGGAAAACCAATCTCAATTCCAAAGCTAAAAGACATCAAGAGTATTTTGCACCTACTTAGTACCTTCAGATGCTGAGAGGTTCTATAAGAATATCTAATCTAAAGAAGGAATTGAGGATGGCATAGACGGATATGATGGTGCATTTGATTTTGTTGTTGAAAAAGAGAGCTTAGCATTAATTTAGCCTAAACATATTTTCAAAAATAACTTACATAGCATAGATTTTTTCACTGTTTGTATTGTGCCTTAATTTAATTTAATTTAAATCAAATTGAATAAATAAATGTCTTAAACAAAACCCAATATTCTATTGTTATTGACTTATTGTTTATTCCTATCTACTCTTTATAGATTTGCAATAAGAGAATAAATGGCAAAATGGCAATTGGTTTATTTACGTATAGCTAGATCTCACAATGAGTCAAAAGCAATAGCAGACTAAGCGCCAAAAATCAATATATCTTCTTATATACTTAAATATTTAAATGTTTGCTACCTAGGAATTAGAATTAAGTTTTTTTTAAATGATATGGAATAAAAATTAAAAATGTATATTATAACAATTTTTTTCTTAGTGTGTTGCTAAAAGCTCATTTACCCAAAACTATGTTGGTGGAGCCTGGTCTGTTGATGTAGAGCGTGGTCCAATTCACCCTCATATTTGGAAATATTATTAAAATGGTGGGGTCATCAATCCACAACAAATTTCAAAATTTTCGCATGAATATGAGTTTTATTTTATCTAATTTAATATCAAACGACTAATATTTAAATATGGTGGAAATAATTTTATTTTAGGAATTATTTTTTGTCTTCTTGATACAAAATATTTAAAAGCTAAGTTGAATAAAAAATATAGTTTCCTTAAGAAATGTAATTATTTACTAAGCATCTTAAGGATTCCACCTGTCTTGCCCCTTTTTCAACTATATCAAATAAGTAAAATACAACACAATTAGAATATATAAGCTGGAAAAGTTTGTTTAAAAGTTATTTGCTTTCAATTAAGATTATAGATATCATTTTTAAAACCGATTTTATTACAAACATTCTTAAAATAACTTTAATACTTAAAATACATTTAAAACATGCTTAAACTATATTTGGCAAATACATTACAAAATAGATTAGTTTGTTAGTTCTTAACACACTTTTTTTAATCCAATAATATGAGTATTTCAAAAGTAATAAATAAAATAATCATGAAAACACAAAATTGTAATGTTTAATAAATGTATAAGCACACTTTAATTTGTTTTCAATAAATAGTACCTATAACATAGTAATACATATAAATTATTTATAAAATTATATCAAAAAAAGTTATTCATTAAATTATTTATAAAAATAGAATATATCTGTTAATTTTGATTTTTTTTTACTATTGCAGTGCTATAAATTCAACCAACTAAATATTTTGTAATTTAAAATGCATTCTTTGATCAGATTTGCTGAGTTTGTTAGTCTTACAACTTTGGGGTGTTTAATTTTAATTGATACCAAAGATGCAGAAAGCTAATTTTTTCCAGGGATTTGTTATTATTTCTATATAATAATAAATATTTGGTGGATGAGACCCACTAACATATTTCATTCGAAAATAAGTCCTTTTTTTCTCCAAAACCATTGGATATACCAAAAACAATATGTCATTTGAAATGTTCACAGAGTAAATGTGATAACAGTAGGCTATAAATAATTGATCATGTAGGTGAATTTAATTTAATAATTATTTAGCTATTAGCATATTAAATGAATATTAACATTTAAAAAGTCATACCTTATTTAATTAATTAAATTAATATGGGGACCCTTTTAATGGTGTCAATACTTTTTTGAGCCTTCTATAGACCCCACCCCACATTTCTATTAATATTTTTTAAGACATAAGTAACTATAAAAGTTAAGAATCTAATAAATTAATGTATAAATGTCACAACTATTATTTAATATATGTTTAATTAGTTCTTATGAATGGACACATATTTAGTAAGTATACTACTTCATTTAGTATAGTATTTATGTTATGCTTAAAGGTTAGCATTTATTTATAGCTTACTTTATTTGAATTAATGAACATTTTTATTCAATAACAATTAAATAAGAAAATCCTAATCTAAATTAATGTAAATTAATCTGGAATTTAACTAAACCAGAGAAATGTCACCTAATTTTATTTGCAATAAGTATGAAGAAAAAACACAGTTTTTAAGAATCAACTACTTAATCAATTAATAAAAACAAGCATGGTTAAAAACATTTTAAAATTAATTTGTTTATTAGCATAGCTATTTACACTTTAATATAGTCAAATCTAATGATTGTGCGGACATTTAATTAATAAGGCTCATTTACACTTTACTACACAATCACACTCCCGTTTATAAATAGACTCAGTAAATACTTTTAGTCCCTAGACAACATATGGCTAGCCACAATATAATTATTTTTATTAGACTGATCATGGCTTTTCACTATATACTTATTACTTTTAGACAGCTCATAGCTAGGCACAATATAATAATTTTACTTATTAGGGTCTACTATTAGCTAGCTCATGGCTATCTTATAGACAGACAGCTCGTGGCTAGTAACAAAGTACTTGTCAGCACTAGATTACTAACACCTAGTCACAATATACTAACTACTTATAAACAACTCCCAGTTTTTACTTCTAGAATGCTCATGTCTAGTCATGTCTGTGACAGACGTAACTGTGAAATCATCTGAGCTACTACACATTTGCCGTCTCTTATCACCAAGCAGTATGTGCTAAGCCACTCGCCGTATGATGAACTTAACTAACAAGGCTCTGTGGCCGTGCATAATTAGAGTCACTGTGTTTGAGGATTTCTTAACAAATTGTATATCATTTAATATAACACAATTAAAACCTTAATTTGGTTTCAGGATTTCTAAACACCTTGGAGGTGAATCTGATATGTGTTCGAAGTGGATTGGTAAATATTCCTGGTGCTATATCCAGTCCAGTACGGTTGGTATAAATTAGAGCCTTACTAGGATCTAGGGGGAACTACCAATTCACATTGTTAGCACCATTGTGGCTCATTATAGAACCAATGTTAAGGCAGCTCTTGATTGCTATAGAGTAGGCACCATCATGTCATATGTGAGTCAGTGTGGCAAGTTTCGTATATACTTAAAGGCCTCAATATAGGCTCACATGAGTCCCACAGTAGAGTCTGAGCTTGAACACACCTTGTATTCTTAAAGCGAATTATTCCTCGTGAAGCTATGTTGGCCAGCTAGTGACCCGTGATATGTACACACCTGCGGTGCTGTATTGGATTTGTTGCAGTGGTTTATGCATCCCTGCCTGCAACTACACCATGTTTTCCTTGATCCAATCCACATATTCGGTAACCCTTGTGTACACCCCTGGATAGCCGGGTTCCCCACACTTGTTTCCGAACGAGACGACGCCAATCTGCATCCAGGAAGCCTCCCTTTGCAGCATCAGTGGTCCACCAGAGTCCCCCTGCAGCATTTTAGAAATTTGAATAATGCATGTAATAATTTTGATCAAATACTTTGAAAATAAACAAGACAACAAAATTGATTAATTCAGCTTATATTTGTTGCTGCCACCAAATAACTTATAGCTTCTCAATAGTTAATGGATAGCCACACATTAATTAATTACTAGGCCAACTTATAGAATGTTAAGGTGGGTTGATAGTGGAGTGTGATTTTAATTCAAACAATTTTATATAATTTGCCACGAGTATAGCGGCATATGACCAGAAACTTATTGAATTGAAAAAAAAGGTTTGATGAAATTACACAATGTCTATATCAAATATTCAAAAACTGTTAAGATTAATATGTGTGTAAAATTAAACTAAACTTATCTTATAGAGCAATATTTTATGTGCTTTGACCAAAAAGTTTGTCATAAAAAACTGAAAAAAAAACCCAGACTTTTAACCCTCCAACCACAATATAGGCCTATTTGTTATGTGTTACCCTAGAAGATACTCATGCTTAGTCACAAGACACCTATTATTCCTAGGCTACTCATGCTCAAGGGTGTAGAAAACTATTTTTCCTAGAGGATGGGTTCTCTAGCCTGAAATGTTCTGGACCCCACTAGGAAGGGAATGGGTGTGTGTGGTCACCCCGCCACTCCCTCATCCTACCTTTCTACGCTAGTACTGTAACACATTTATTGTGACAGGATGAGCAATTCATGATGTCACAATATACTTATTACTCATTGTCGTTCATTCATGTATGATCACAATAAACATATGCCTAGACTACTCATGCTTTGTCCCAATATAATGATTAGGGGCCTACTCCTAAACTTCTCTTTCATAGCCGCAATTGACTTATTACTCCAAGATTGCTAATACTTAGCCACCATATACATATGTATTAATCCTGAACAGCTCATGCTTAGCCCATTCTGAAATTAAAGCTTCAACTTAATCATTATAATAAATTTTATATTATTAGGACTATATGTTTAATTTGTTTGTATAAGCATATTTTATGAGTTATAAAATAATCAAACCTATTTTAGCCAAATAATCCATGTTTCGAACAATTAAAGGTTAAGGTGAGATTGGTATGGGCTCTATTATTTTTAAATGAATTAAAATTAGTCATTTTTCTGCTACAGTGTTACGAATGGATAGTGTTTAAGTGTTAACCAGCATGGCAACATTTGAATTAGGCATTTTATTTTGCTAGCTAGTAAAGTAATTATTTTATAGGCCTAATCCAAGAAGCCAATAATCGTAATTTTGATATTTCAAGTACCTAAATGTGTTTATTATGATTAATAATGATGTTTATAAGTTTTCTTGCTTTCATAGAGATAATGTATTTATAACCTTTTATTTTGTATAGTTTATTAAATGTTTGTTTCCATATATTAATATAAATAAGGCCTAAAGTGGGTTTATTAATTTTTACTTTCTCGCTATCTTACAGGTAGAGAAAGTATTGTGATCATCAAAAAAATCAAACTCAAGATTTTGATGAATCTTAACGTTTCATGACCCCCGAATCCAAAAAAGTGGTTTTTGACTTTCCGTCTGTCTGTACCTCCAACTAGAGCCTAAACTCTTTTATCGATCAGGCTAAAACTTGATATCTAGGGTTTTAATAGAGTTGCCCCAAGGCGTTTTTGGAATTGGATACCTGACCCTAAAATTAAGGGTAGTTTACCGAAGGGCAAAAAGAGAAAAAGTTGATTTTCTCAAAATCGGCTCTAATGATTTTGATTAAATTTCATTTCTAAGCATGTATAAATATTCCAAACAAAATGGCTTCCCTCAATATTTTGGCAAAATTACTTTAAGGGCTCCGGTCTGATGCGTAAATTATCTTTTTTTATAATATCTCCTAAGCTATTTGAGATATGAAATTACTTATCGTTACAAATATGTATATCACTCTTTATAATACAAATATTTTATTTGAATCGTAGTTTTATAAAACCAATAACTTTCAAGCTATATGTTAAAAAAAAAAAAATATATATATATATATATATATATAACTTTTCGAACACAAAAGGTCAAAGTATTGCGACCACAAAAGAAAATCTAACCTGAAATGTTTATGGATGTCGACGTCTCAAGACCCCCCAAATCCTAAAAAGTGGTCTTTACAATTACGTCTGTCTGTGTGTCTGTTTAAACTTAAAATTAAGATTAGTTTAAGAAAAGGCGAAAAGAGAAAAAATCGATTTTCTCAAAATCTACTTTAACGATTTTGATTAAAATTTGTATCTAGGTGTTGATTAAAATTTTAAATGAACTGGCTATTTTCATTTTACCTTGAAAATGAATTTTAGGGTACTTTACAGAAGCAGAAACTTCCGTACCTCCGCAACTATTTGAGATACTAAATAATTTATCACTGCAAAATTGTTGTACTATTAAAAATAATAAACTTTTATATGAAATATATTTTTTATGAATCCACCAGTTTCTGAGATATTGGCAAATATATTAATACAATTTTGCGAGCTTTAGTTGTAAAGAAATACTACTAAAGTTTTAACCCAATAATTCTCCAATGCCATAGAATAATTAAATATAAGCAAGTCTCTAAATGTTTATGTGGTTTTTCCTTAAACCTTTTAGCAGAAATGTTTGTTCAACAATGATCTATATACATTTTAGAATCAATAGTCAATATTTACATTTTTTATTGGTCAAAATTTATAAATGAGGAATTTAATAGCAATGCGATGGCATTAAGACTTGCAGCACCTATTAAAATGTCAGAAATTTTAACTGAAAGTTGAAATTTTAATACGAAGTGTTGGTCCTTGTGGACCCAACATTGATCTTTTTTATTTGTTCAAACATACAAATGAGGACATTAATTCTTTAAAAACAAAATTATAAAATTTAAAACCTGGACAAAAATTGTCTTTACATAAGTATAGTGCAATTTATGCTTGGGTTTGCTAGTATATATTATTTCGTTTCACTTATATACGAGTTTTGAGTAAATATCTCCATTTTCAAACAATAGAGCAAGAAAGTCCGTTCGGAGTTTAGTACCATTTATTCTTAAATAATGTTTGTTTTCATTCTAGTTTTACTTACTATCAAAATTAAATGATGTCCTTTAATGGGCACTCTTGGAATTAATATAGTTGCTATGCCACCAAAATGATGTAATTATATTATATTTACTTTGTATCTTTCACTAGATTAAATTTAAACTTTAAGTTGATTTTGTTAAGTTTTTATTTTATCAGAATCATTTGGATGCACTCTAGTAAACATGTAGTGACTTAATTGGGAAGTACCTCCTGCTGCCCTCTACCAGACATGTGACTAAGCACATTTAACTTTGAAATAAGAACTAAGGTCATTTGTGGATACAAAGCAGAATTTTTAATAACGTTGTTGATTTGACTAATGTCCTAATGGAGAGTAGGCCTATTCAGAGTGGATATATTGCAGAATTGTGTGGGTATAATGCAGGTGGATATAAAGCAGACTTATTTTTTTTTAATCAAAATGTTTATTTGAGAAATGCCTGAATGAAGCCAATTCAGAGTGGATACAATAATTCAGCTCCCCTGAAAACTCGCCTATTGAGCGTACTCTGATACACTCACTACTGTGGTGGTAGCACTAGGCCTCACTAGGCTCTCACCTGACAAGCGTCTTTCCCGCCCTCCGCATAACCTGCACAGATGAAGTTGCTCGTGATTGGCTGGAAGTACGTCCTATCACAGTCGTCGTTCCTCCATACCGGGAGTTCTGCCTGCCTCTGGACTGTGCTCTCTTTCCCGCCTTCCACAGACAAACCAACAAATGATGGAATCAAGCTTTTTCATCTTATTTCTCGAGATTAATGGAGGTGAAGTGAATTATGTGACATTACATTAATTTGATGGGGGGTGAGGGACTATGTTGACAAGAATGTTTGAGAGATTTCCCCAATTCCCCTCCAACGTTCTGGATGCAAGGAGATTCTAAAGGGTATTCCCATAAGATTTTGAACACTTTCTACGAAAGGCAGTTTTATTGGTAACATACAAACACTGAAATCAAAATGGCGTTTACTCTATCTTAGTTCACTTAGTCCTTTTCACTGGAGGACATCAGTAAAAGGGAAAAGGTTAACAATGGTCAGATTGGTCAAATATTTCCTAGAACATAATTTTAAATATTTAAAAAATAAAACTCAACAGTATTACAAGCAGGGCCAAATTTAGATTTGTTTGAGGGGTTGAAGGGGTGTCCTCTCTGTGATAAGCTGTAGTTAAGTCTACCAACAGGAAATGGTAAGGATTAAAAAAATAAATAATAACTTTAATAGACAATTAAATGTATAAAATATTTTAATCAATATATTAATTTTATTTATGTCAGGCTCTTATGCACATATCTGAGTGTCACATTCTGATATTTCAGTGAAAAAGTGTGTTTGGTTTGGAAGGAAAGGGTAATATGAGCCATATAAAAATATTGGAGTAGCGTACCCCATGGTCCACCCCCAACCACAATCCTAGGGAAAGTTCCTCTTATTCACCCTCATCAACTTTTTATATTTAGCAATTAATAATCTTATGATAATAGTCTACTTAAAATGTCCACAATTCGATTCCCTGCCAGCCATAAACACTTAAAACCATACAGTTTTGTTAGTTTATATCAACCAAATGGTTGACGGTTTATGGTGAGTTACTAATAACATAGCCTACACATATTAGTATTAAAAGTAAATAAACAATATAGATTAAAAAAATCCCAGCTATGGAATGTGAAAATTATATTTTTAACCAAGGCAAAGTGGAAAATCCTCTATTAGGCTAAATATCCCTCCCTTCCCAGTACACTAAGACGAAATTCAAACCCTGATCTCCCCATCACCGTCAAACCAAACAAGATGAGACATGTCTATGTCCATGTGCCTTTCAGTGACTTTTTTTGTTTTTCCAGTAAATATTGAGCATCAACATGAAATGGTAATTTTCTTTCACACCTAATGTCCAAACTATGCATTTGATTGGGGTTGATTGAATAAGATAAAATTTGAGCTATTTTATACACATGCTAAAACATTATGATTATAAAATAGTTTAAGTTTTCTCAAGGATGTTATAATATTTATCAATCTTTATTAATAACGCCGAAAAGTGTATAACCATAACGGGTAGTAAGACATGGTGCTAAAACCCGCCAAAGTTGCAAAACAGTAATCACAACTGAAAACTTAATTAACCACTTTATCAGTATAATTTTAAGTACATACAATCAGATGCATGATTTGGTAATTTATCGGATATAAGTTATATAATTACAAGTATCCTACTAATATCTATGAATTTTGTTGTTTTTATACAATGCTCAAGTCAAAAATATACTAATAAAACAAGAACCAGTTAGATTGTTTAAGGATACAGTTAGTTTACTTTGAAAGTTATAGTTCCATCTAGATAGGAAGGAACTCTTTTTAATGTTAAAGTTACTAAAACAATTTTCATGTATGTATGCGTGGACTTAAAATAAGTAATGTAATCTGCATCTTTCACACTTGTTAGATATTATCAATACCTATAAATTAATCAAAACAATAAAGAAAAATATCAAAGTTGACTACAAAATAGTTTTGTATTTTATAACTGTCCCTTTATATCAAAATCAAACTAAAGGCTCACCTTGATTGGTTCTACTATGGAACAGCTTACACGTTAGGGCAATAATAGATTCAGTCAAGATGAAACTGTATATTTCATTGTAGTAGGAAAGAAAATCAAAATAGTGTTTTTAATTAAATGCTGTAAGGAGATGTTTTTTAAATTTAAAGTTATCAGATTATTCTATCCCAGTATATGGCGTATACATAAAATAATTTTTTAAATTAAATCCTGTGAGATGGTTTATTTTAAATCTCGAGTTATGTTATTATTTTGAGGGAATTGCTTGGAGTGATTTTTTTGATGGTTTTCTATATGCTTATGTTTCAATAATGCATGTTAATAAATTCAGGAAAACTATTATTTTAAATCTCGAGTTAATTTATTATTCTGAGGGAAATGAATTGAGTGATTTTTTTGATGGTTTCTATATGCATATGTTTCAATAATGTATGCTAATAAATTCAGGAAAACTTGATTCAACATAATTTAAAAATATCCCACAGACTAAAGTTTTAAGTTTGAATTTGTGAAATAGTTTTATTGGGCCATCACTTTGTTATAAAACATCAATAATCATTAATAATGTAATTTTGGAATCCTCCTAAATGCTAGTAGCACATTGGAGTCATAAAATTCACAGCACCTGCAATTACAATTATAAATATTAAATTGAATTTAAACTCTAGATAAGTGGAAGAAAAGGCTAACACCTTAAATTAACTGGGTAAATAAAGGCAATTATTAATTATTATTATTACTATCATTATTACTATAGTTAAAAGCACAGTTAATATGTTTATAAGCAATCATATGTTTAGATAAATTGCCATCTTTTGTTGTGGGACTTTCCTTGCCCTTCTACTCCTAAAAAAATATTTTCAACTTACTGCTTTTTTTCAAAGTCATTAGTTGTCCTTCACCCACATATTAGTTCCTACCCTAAGTCTTTGATTGCTTTTGTGTTACCGTCATTAGTCGTCCTTCAGCCACCCCCTTTCCCAAGGGGTTTAACCCTTTCTTTGCAGTTTCGTTTCGTTACCGTAGTAAGTCGTTCCCCAGCCGACCACGGTGGGTCGCTGGCCAACAAACTGCTCGCGCTGGTAGCGCTGTGGCGGCAGACACAGAGGTATGACGAACCGGGAACGGCGGCTCGGCTGGTCCAGCACCATCACTGCAATGTCGTTGTAAAAGCCGACCCTGCTGAATTTGGGATGCGCGCGCACCTCGGTCACGTGGTACGTCTGAGGGGAGGATGGTTCGTCGTCGCGACTCAGATCGACGTCTCCCAGACGCACCGTGAACTGACGCGCGCTGAAACTGTAAAAGAGAAGACGCAACGTTTAAAATTATTATTATTTTTATTATTAACCCCGCGTCTTACTACCTGTTCAGGTTGTACACACACTAGTGTGTAATGGTAGAATGACTGTGAGATGAAATGGAGGGCCTACAGCTTAATGTGGAATCCAAACATTCACAAGTTGTGATTAATACACGTCCTGTCTTTAAAAATTATTACTTTTTGCTTCAAATATCGTTTGTATAGATCAGGGGCGCAGGCAAGATTGTGAAATAAGGTACGAAAGGGCTAGGAGGAGGAAATATTGAGATATTTTAAAAAATCAGATCTTAAACACCGAGGTTACTAGCAACGTAATGTAATGGAGTAGGAAATTGAGAGGAAGGTATTTAGAGAAAATGTTGTTGCATTAGCGTGAAGAAGGGATTAAGAAGATCACAGATGTAAATCATCACATGGGGTAAAACCATCACCCTCAATGCATCCATCCTCACCCATCAACGCCAATACAGTCTGTTGCGAGACTAATGTCTTAGACCATGCGACCTCCAGTGCGGGTGTTGGAGGTAAGAATATACAAGCTATGATAAGTAGTGGTAGGTAATTAAGAGCTTTTCTTTTACTTTTGGTTGAATGATACAGATCATATTTCTGATCTTTTGGTAATTGGTTTTCACTCCATACCCCTCTTCACGTATCAGAAACTTAAACGTTTTACACTTTATGGTCAAGCAGACTTGAACTCACGGCCTCTGGCGGGTGTCTCTTGTGCAGTGGGCCGCCGTGAGGACGTGGCGGGAACTGATGAGGGACCCTCCACACCAGAACTCTGTCCTTTTGGGCCCGTGTAGAAATATGGCAGCCATCCAGGGCCACTTGCCAGGGACGGACTCATCCCCGCCCACAACCCTGAACCCTGGGATCTCGGGCTGTCCGCACTCTGTAAAAACATAGACCAACAATATTACCATTTAATGTAGATATAGACCGCTTTTAGGGCAACGACATCTGTCACTTTCGAAGTAGGTGCCTGTCCATAAGCTACGTCACGTTAATTTGGCTATTTTACCCCCTCCCCTCCTTCTTATCACACATTGGCACAATTTTGTGAGTCCTCTTTATAATATTACGTCACAACATCACGGACCTCCCTTATTTAAATATTATTTTAAATTGTAGAGCCTTGTATTGAGCCGTGCTTTTCAAGTTCAACGATCGAAGTTGATAAGTATATTGTTGTTTGTTTGGACGTGCGTGCAGTCGGGTATATTAACACAGAACGTTGCCCGATAAGTTTAATTGTAATGTGACGTCACACGTTATCTGATTCCCCCTCGTCCCGCTTGGTCACATCTGAGCACTACTTCCCCGCTCTCCCCCTGATATGCGTACAGCCCATAAACTGTATTTCATGTTACGGGAAGATCGGGGTTCGAATTATGGTTGGATGTATTAGAGGTAGATTTCGGTTTTAAAACCTCCCTACACGAAAATGTGGGTATTTTTCCATTAAATTCTACCTTTCTCTACACTACCACTACGGCGTAATCATTTGGATAGTCTTCATTGGCAGTGAAACGCGATGGCACACAATTATAAATATAACGAGATCTAGTGAGTCACAAATACTACTAATCATTCCTAAGGACCGCTCTCCCACCTAAACTAAACGAATTAAAGAACGGTATTTTGACTCAGTCGAATTTCAGGTTTAATTACCAATTATACAAAACTTCACCTAGCGACGCTATTGAATCGAAGAAAGTATTCCCCACGGAAAATTATTTTCGTTTCGCTTCGATTCGATTCATCTAGGTAGCGAGTCAATTTGAATATATGAAAACACTATTTTTTTTCCTGGTTGCCGCACCTCGATTCGATTTGTCTGGTTGAGAATGGGCCTATAGACTTCTCATCAAATATAAGCTTATGAAATTAGCTTCCCGCTACAGTTAAAACCAGTGTATATTTTCTTATCCTAGCATTACAACCCTGGGTGGGTCTTGACTGAATACACAATTTGCTTCCATCTCACTCTGTCGTTCATCAAAGTTGGGTTTAAGGGGAGGTTCACTGTTATAAGTCCACTCTGATGTTGTCCTAGGGCCCTTTCAGGGGAAATGGGTGTCCCCCACGTCCGCGCTCTGCATGTGGCTATATCTGCACCCGCGACCCATTTCAGACGGCGCGAGTGTCCCACGTAAATGCCCTCTCTTGGACTAATAATATTAACAGTTCGGGGTCAATAATATCTGCATTCATATTGCAAAACAAAACTTTGAGAAAGCAAAAGAAACAAAAAGAGAGAGAAACACTTTGAAATTCAACGGGAAAATGGAAGATTTGACCAAGGAGCGATAAGAAGACATGCCCTACTCTTTATTGTGCGAAAGCATAAGGCGGGTGACGTCAGCCTTTCGCTTCACGTGAATGTTCAATTGTGCTTCGTCCAAAAGGAGCTTAATGATTTTTTCCGGTGATGCCTCCTATATTAACTTACCAAGCCAATCTATAGGAAGTCTGTGAACATTATCAGCCCATTCTAGACGTTGGGATTTGATTTATTATTTTTATTATTATTATTTTTATTATTATTATTATTATTATATAGTTATAATTAATAGCTGTTTGACCCTGATATTCGTTCTAATGTGATAAAGGTTTGTGTTCGAGTAGTAAGAGGGTCCAAAGGCCCTCCTGTATATGGATTTGATTAATAATTCCATAAGCAAATTATTTTTGTTTTATTGTGTGTTGCGCACACACAAACATATATAAATAAATAGCAACTTTGTTGAATGACACGTTAAAATTTAGACCATTGTCAGAAAAATTAAAGGGCTGAATTTAGACACCGCATGCATACAAATTCCTACTATTGAAAATATTTATTTTCAAAAATCTAAGAACATATTTAAATTTTAGCCAAATTTGGTCGGAAAGATTTGCAGTTTTAAATAAAATGAAAAACTTCAGAAATTAAGTGAATTTTTTCTTTTAAAATCTCTATGGAAACTTATTTGTTTGTATGATTCGAGGTAATACATTTTTTGCTATAATTTAACCAAAAGGTCTAACATATTTCTAGAAAATACTTGAAAAACTTTACTTAGAATATGCTTGAATCCTCTAATAGCTTGTAAAACTGACCACCATCTTATCTTTAAGCCTAGTGCACACACACACACACACACACTCTGAAACACTTTGTTTGCAAAAATATGCAAATAATGTTGCTTTGGTGTCTGGCTTCTGTTTTTTTTTTCGGACACCATTTGTGATATGTTTTAAAACTGTTTTCAAACAAGTTTCTCTGTTTCCATTGCGTTTCTCAAAGAGGAAACAATGTTTCTGGTCATCCATTACAAATGGGCTACAAGAAGCAAAGTTTTCGTGTCTAGACATGTTTGCAAAAATTGCTGACAGCAAGCAACGTGATGGTTGTCTTATTCTGCTTTTTAGTTATTTTTTAGCACTACGTTCAACTACCCGTTCAGGTATATGTACTAGCTACAATATTTGCTAAGGATTAGGAAGGCGGAATTTAGAGGAAGGGTACCCACATTTGTGTGAGAGATTGGAAAACCATTTAATGAAAACGACCCTCAGTACACCCGACCGGGACCAAACCTCGATATCCTCGTCTTTAGCAGACTAGTATATTGCAAGAGTAGCGCTTTAGACCATGCAGCCACCGGAGCGGTTTATTCTGCTGTTTACTCTCAGCACATCAGTTCCTTATTTTTCCGTTTCATTCTAATCTGTCATGTCTTGTACAACTGAACAACACCTTAAACTGACAAAAATATTTCATACCAAAACACTGTTGTAGTTTGTGCCATATTAGGCTGGATTTCGAAAATCGCGTTAAAAAGAGGACGTTTTAAATGAAATGGGTGAAAGGTTATGTTCGTTTTAGTAAAGTTGACAAAAAGTTAAAGGCCCTTCGTGTGCAGTTTTGTAGAGAGAATAATAATAAATATTTGAAATATAAAAAAGTATCGGGAAATGATGTTTGATCATTGAAGTCTGGACACGAAACAATACTAGTAGCTTCGTTTACCATGGTTGCAAACTGTTTCCCCATGTTTGCGAGTAACCAGAAACATTTTGGAAACACCAATAAACAGTTTCCGCACAAAGTTTGGAAACAATGTTTCCAAGTGCGTACTAGCCTTTATGACGGCCTCAGTTAAGTTTATTGTGTACTGAAGGTAAAAAAATCTACCAACACATTCAACTATTTAGTTGCAGTGTGCGCAAGTCCCTCGCCTCACCGTCAATAACTTGATAGAATCACCTAATTATTTATTCACTAGCGTGCGCTTAGCCTTAGATTGCTCAAGATTAGCCACTGTATCCTTGCATGAGCATTGACAGGTACTCAAATCATCTGAGTTCTCGACTACTTCACGACTACTAATAGTATGGTACTCACCACCATCCATTTCAACGGTCGGCCCGATCCCAGGGTTCACCCCTACCGTGGGTCGTGGTCCTGGGTTCACCACCACAACAGGTTGAGTACTGGTTGGGGGTCTCCTGGTGGTGGTCGTGGTAGAAGGATTGCTCACGATGATCACAGGTCGACGAGTGGTTGTCGTCGGTCTAGGAGACTCCGTAACGTAACTGAAATATCGACCATTAATGGAGGAGTAATTAGGTGAGCCGAGACTTCTAACTAGTAGGCAGTGTGTGTGGTCTATTGGCAGAACTAGCTGGACCTAAACACTAATAAACATGACATAATCTATTGCCAGCATTGATCTATAGGTGTTTTTTTTTTCTGTATAGCTCGGGGAAACAGGATAAGGAGGGTAATTATTCCAGTATTGCTATTTACTCAAATTATCTCATCTAAGGCAACAGGTTAAGGGGGAAACATTTAAATAAATTGCACCTGGAAAATGGGATGTTAATGAGAGAGCGTATGTCTATGAGAAGGCGAGATGTTGACCTAAGGGAGGATGTCCCCAAGGATAACATTTTTAATGGAAAATTGAGATTAATGAGTATGTTTATAATAGGTCGGATATTCATGAATAGGAGAATATTTGTAAGTAGGATGTTCATGAGGAATGGAAGAACTTGTACTATACCAGTACTTACACGTCAGTACGCTTGGGGCAACAGACCCCTGGAACAAAAACCTCTTGAAGCAGATGGACTGCCTGAGGTTGCCGAGGTCGAACAGAAGTTGTGGGCAGGTGCTGAGGTCATCACACAGCCCTTGTCCTCCGGCGGGGGTGGTGCAGGCTCTCCCTCCACCCTCCACATCTCCGGCATCTAGAACCACTTTACCAGAACTCAGGGTCACCAGCGGTGGCAGTGCCTCCCGCACAAGCGGCGCTATCGTGTCAGTAACGTTCCTACCAAGAACGTTCTTGCTGATGGTGTAGAGGGCTCCTGGTAGGTCTTCGTTGGGGCGGGGGAGGCCTCCGGGGTGTCAACGCGGTCTCCATCGTCCAGCTCTATCCGCCCTCCTCTCGTGAAGTTAACCAAGTACCTCCCCACTGTATTTATCGCCCCAAGTGTCTCCGAGATGGTTGCTATGGTCTCCCCCGTCAGGTGGCGTGCGGAACCATCAACGTCAAAGTTCTGTTCCCTGTACTGGCCTTGTCGTGGAGGTCGAGAGTACAGTCCACTGTGGTCCTGCCAGTAACCCTTTTGGGAAGCCCAAGGGATCGTCTGTCGTCGTCTGTCGGGCTGCTGGTAAGTCTGAGGGCGCCAAACGTCCTGTGTGTGTGGTCGCCAGCCTTGTTGATTGTCATACGTGTAGGCTACACACACAGAAACACTAGGTTTGTATCCGTGCACCAAGTCTTAATACATCCCTCTCCCCTCGGGCTATCCACATATTTACACTAATGGGGGCAAGAAGAAGAAAGATAGACCTTGAGAGAAAATGTAGGCCATATTCTCGTACAGGAAGATGTATAAGCCATTTCGGAAAAAAAACCTTCAGTTCATGGACGCTAATCTTTGACTTCCCAGTCACCGGCCAACCAGAATAGACAATCTTATCACTTTATTCCTAGTGACCCTCCTCTCTCCTGCACCCATACTGATAAAAATTAGAGAAAAATAGAATGAATCTTATCAACTCCACACTTCCAGTTTCTCAAATTCATCTTGTTTCAGTTATGTCGCTCCAGATTGAATCCGAGGAGATGAACGTTAGTTTGTTTTTGTTTGTGAGTCAAGACGTATTTAGCGATGATAGAAATAGGTGGGGGTGGTGGGATGGCTTAAGTGGATATCTCATTAAAATAATCACTATGCTCTACAATTTCTTTGATCCGTTATCTAGCATTTGTTTGGACAAGTGACAGTTTAAGAGTTATTAAAAAAGTGTCTTAAGATTATTATTATTATTATTATTATTATTATTATTATTATTATTATTAGCACCGCGTCTTACTACCCGTTCGGGTTATACGCACTTTCGCTAATGTGTAATGGTAGGGTGCTTGTGAGATGAAATGAAGGACCTACAGTTTAACGTGGAATCCGAACCACGGTGGAGACCTGGCATTCCCCACATTCACAAGATGTCTTGTCAGAGGTGAAGGAAGGGTTTGGTAATCAGATAAATTTGTGCCGGACCGAGGATTGAACCCGGCCGCCAGCACAGAAGTCTGACACCTTACCCTAGACCACCAGGTCACCTACGTGTCTTAAGAAAACTCACCACTAACATATTTGGTCCTGTGACAAGTGAAGTCGATTTATTAAAAAAGGAAACAAAACCTTTTGGTTAGACGAAGAGATACGGAATAATTTTCAAATACTCTCAGAAAAGCCGAAGGGAATTGAAATTGACAGTAGGAAGTATTTTGTGCAGGTCTAACAGCTATAAGTCGTAATTGAAGTGTTATTAGTAAGTTATCCTAATTAGGTTTGGGTATTTCGAATCTTAAAATCCTCAACACGTGGAGAATATTTGAATTTCAAGAATTTGAAAATTTTCAAATTCATTATTTGAAATACATATTTAAAGACAAAATTTAAAACCTATTGTTTTAGAGTTATTTTGCTTTTAGAAACTCAAAAATTAATGTGAACAAAATCAGTATTGAGAGACGCCAAATCATTCCACATTTTCTGAGATTCGCATTCGAATTTGAGAATCGTGGTTTTCCATTAAAATTAAGATTATAATTGAAAAATAAAGAGAGTGGGTTCGACTCATCTAAACTTAATAAATTGCTTATTTTATCAACTATAATAACAATAATAATAATAATAATAATAAAATGTTGAAATTAAACTTAATGGGAGCTTAAGTAATTAGAAAATTTTCATTTTGTTTTGTCTAAAGGTGTTTGATACTAATCACTAAGCAAGCACTACTTATTTACTTATAATCAATATTGAGAGCTAATTTAAAACACCTACTAAAATCATCAATAATTCATATAAAATTGGCCTGTTATTGAATATATTTTTAATTGGTTTTTAACTTTTTGTATCTATCTATATTAATCAAATTAAGAGTTTATTTTTCTGAATGTCAAGAGCATTGAGCGGTATTTACCTCACACAAAAGTTTGAAATTTTAAAATCAACAACCCCTGTGCACAAACATATGTACCTTGAGGCCTTAATTTTAAATTTTTGATTGGATTATTTTTAAATTTATTACAAACTGGGTCGGAAGAACTAAACTGACGAGATTATTTTTTCTGTCTGTTTGAAGCAAAGAAAAGCGTTACCCGGTAGGTACAGCTATGCGATTCATTGCACGTTTACACCGGGTACTTCTGTTTGTTTAAATTATTATTATTAGCACCGCGTCTTACTACCCGTTCGGGTTATACGGAAGTTTGTTTAAAATATATTGAATACAACTGATTTGTGCCTTCACATAAACCGACAGACACATGACTATATGAATGATATTACACTTTTGTTTAACAAGACTGTACTCACCTTGCCTCTTGTGGCGGACTTTGGCCTCTTCTAAGGTAGGCTGGGACAGAAGCAACATCATACCAAGACAACACAGCGCAACACCTGCAACAATGCACCAGTAATACATGAACATTAAAACGCGTAATAAGTCACAAAGAGGTTGGAACTTAAGGCCCTGTCGTAGGTGAGCGATCCAACGCGAGCGGTGCGGAGGAAGTGAAGAGAAAATATTAAATGCACTGTTGGCATGGAGATGTCCTATGTCAGGGTGGTCCAACGTTTCCCACCGCAAGAGGCCAAATTTATCACTTTTCACCGCGGCCGAAGTTATACAGGTATTTAATGATACCATCAACTTAATATAGGCCTACAAACAACACTTAATAAACCAATAATTACTTTCAATACTTCTAATAAATTGTATTTTGGTTTGGTAGAAGATTTCAAATTTTAATGCCAAAAATAGGTTAATTAATCTCCCAAAATTTTATAATGGGATATGAACGCACACAAACTTTCATAAAACAACTTAGCATTATAAATATATTTATACATATTTTCATTAATCAAATAAATGTATAATAAAATTATATCATAAGAATACTTTTATTTGAATCACTGTCTATTTCACATCTGGTTACCGAGGATTTCCCTTTACTCCAGGATACTGTGAGGGCCACATTTTCAGTGAGCGCGGCCCGCATTAAGCCCGCGGGCTGCCAGTTGGATCACATTGTCCTATGTAAAGGCGAAACAATGCGGAGAACAACGGAGCCGAACTCCAAGGAGTTGAAGAGATTACATTAATTACGTCCATTTCTGTTTCCAGCTTGTGGCTTGGGTCAATTTTATATTGAAGCCATATATTTTTCCATTGCCGGCTTGCTAGGCTTGTCGTAGCTAAACATGCCCTATAATATAACTTAAGACTAGGACAGGCACAACATCCAGTCCCTGGCCGTTAATTCATCACTGTGAAAGGGTAAACTCATATTTCACTAATGATACCTTTTTAGACCATGCCGGGAATCGAACCCAGGACCCTTAACTCAGTAGATAAACACGCTAGCGACTGAGCTAAGATTACATATTATTATGATATTTGATCACGAACCACGCGCGGCTTACTTCACAGGTATCGATTGCTCCGAGCATTCAGAAAGAGGGGGTGTTTATTATTATTATTATTATTATTATTATTATTATTATTATTATTATTATTATTATTATTATTATTAGCACCGCGTCTTACTACCCGTTCGGGTTATACGCACTTACGCTAATGTGTAATGTAGGGTGATTGTGAGATGAAATGAAGGACCTACAGTTTAACGTGGAATCCGAACCATGGTGGAGGCCTGGCATTCCCCACATTCACAAGATGTCTTGTCAGAGGTTTGGAAATCAGATAAATCTGTGCCGGGACGAGATTGAAACCGGCCGCCAGCACAGAAGTTGACACCTTACCCCTAGACCACCAGGTCACCCGGGTGTTTATCTTCACAACTTTTATTCTAAGCACTCACATACAGTGTTTACAATGGGTGTTTTGGTTGGGTCAAATTACATCTAAATTGGTGATTAAAATGTGAGAATGCACTGAATCAATACAGTAAAAAGTATATGCGTTATTTAGGATATGAAAAATAAAAACTACCACGACCGATTAGTTATGGATAGTGAGAATATTGTCGGGACAGATTAGATTTAATCTGTTCAAAATTATGATACATTATTTCAACAGCGAAAAATGTAAATTAAAACCTTATCAGATTTATAGATCTAAGCAATGAAGGCATATTAAAGAGTGCGGCTTACTATTCTCTTTTAATTTTTTAGTGGTTATGGTGTGTTTTTTAATTACATTTTCTATCAATATAACATTTTTAACACAACTAGACCAAAGTTATATTAGCGCACAGAGAACACAGATTGCGAACGATACTTGAGAGATAACTTCAAACAACATATCATTTAACTCGTGTTTAATGAGATTAAATATCTAAGAACAATTTTAACTGGCAATAACGATATTAGGGTTGAAACTAGGAAAAGAATACAGACAGGAAATGCATGCTATTATTAGGTCAGTAAGTTGTTAACATCTCGCCTTCTATCAATGAAAGTATATTATTATTAAAATTAGCACCGCGTCTATTAATACCCATTCGGGTTATACGCACTTACGCTAATGTGTAATGGTAAGGTGATTGTGAGATTAAATGGAGGACCTACAGCTTAACGTGGGATCCGAACCACGGTGGAGGCCTGGCAGTCTACACATTCACAAGTTGTGATTAATACACGTCTTGTCAGAGGTGAAGGAAGGGTTTGGTAGTCAGATAAATCTGTGCCAGGACTGAGGATTGAACCCCGGACACCCAGCACATAAGTCTGACACCTTACCCCTAAACCACTAGGTTACATATCAAGGAATGTATAACTCAGAATAAACAAAACAATATTTTACCATTTCTCTATGGGTGTGAAATATATCTCTTACCATACACGACGAAAATAATTTTAGGGTGTTTGGAAACAAGTTTCCTAGGAATATATTTGCTTCAAAAAGGGATTAAGATATAGGGCAGTGGAAGAGGCTATATAATGATGAGTTACATATCATGTACACATCACATGGGATTGCTATTATAATCAAGTTTTGTAGATTACAGTGGGCAGAACAAGCAGCGTGAATGGGAGATTCTAGAATTATGTTCGAGTATTGACTGATAAAGCCAATGGAAGATACCATTAGGAGAACCTAGACGCAGATGGGAGGATAAAGTTAGAATTACCTGAAAGAGATAGGGTGTAATGAGGTGGACTGGATATAACTAGCTCAAGATATGGATAGGTGGCATATTTTTTAAGCGCGGCAATAAATTTTCGAATTTCTAGTTAGTCCAGTAAGCAGGTATTTTTTAGCGGAAAGAAATGTTGGTAAGTTGCATATTGGAAATTTTGTATACTTAGTCCTTAATGACATACAAAATTTGCAACCCTTAAATTGTGCCGCTCGTGGTTTTATACTGAAAAACCACACAAGAATTTACATTTAAAAAAATAACTTGATTTTGGATGACTGTAGATGAAAATTAGTTACATAGTAACATTTAGATCATTTAAAGCTCTACAAAATAGAATAAAATAGCCGAAGCTATTATTTATTATTTATTCCGGTGCCCAGGTGTCGTTTTTCAATTTTAAGAATCTACAAAAAAGGTTGTATTCCTTTTTTACAAATAACTGGTGATGTGAGAGCTCGGGGTTCAAATCCCTGCCAGGTGTACAGAGAGGTTTATTTGCATTTAAATTGTTTCAGTCTCACCTCCGCCCTTTTTGTGGGCACAATTCCTCTGAGATCTACCTTCCTTCTCTACCCGTTAGCGTAGTTAAAATGAGGATAACCCTCCCAGGTAGTAGTAATATGTGGTGCAAAAAAGTAGATAAAAATGTTGTTGCCTACATATTAAGGGTAGCAAACTAAAATATATTTTTCTATATTGATATAAATCCCATTTACTCTGTACGTACAATGTAGAGGATATTAGCTACCATATTTTATAGTCCTAAATATTTCCACACTGATGTTAATTTAGATGTTATTTTGTATTTGATGTCGCGTAAGTACTTTTAATCGTGTATATTATTATTTATTTTAATTAATTGTTTTTTACTCCTTTTATTTTATCTATACATCAATACGTATTTAATTACATTAATGAGTTAGGATGTAGCAAGGTAGAATTTGAGGAACTGTAACCGTACAATATTCACGCAGGGGGAGAAAAACCCACCCCAGAAAACCCAGCCTGGAATCAATACATGATCTAAATTAACATTAATTATTATTATTACAAGCAATAGCATGATTTATTTTAATTATAATGGGGCTGGTGTGGGAATCAAACTCATGTTTTATATATTTTTATTGTATTGAATCTATTTATGCTAACTTTGTTGAATAAATATAATATATGTTATAAGAAGTATAGATCCATGCGCTGGACTACTACAAAATTGTAGATTAAACTTTTAGTTTTTACTAACACCAAGTATTTTTATATTTTTTAAAATTTCTGTTGGTAATATTAACTATTTTCAAAACAAGGACCGCGTGAATGCATCTCATTTATTTCGTAACTGCTGCTTCGCTGATTCTTTCGTGGTAGTCACCATAGCATTTAATTTCAAGTTTCTTCCATGAATTAAGTACTAAAAAAAGGCCCGTGTGTACGGGAGATTATTAATCTTTCGGTCATGAACTAATTTTGTCCATCCTGCATTGTGTCGGGTGTCGTAATGGCTCTATTGTAACTTGTCAGTCGTCACGAGCCGGAACTAGAAGCGCTGCAGTCGCTTTCACCAGCGTGTGCTCAGAATTTCGTCTGAAGAACAGACTGCTGAAATTATTGCAATGTGGACTCGCTGGCCGGAAACGTTAAACAAGACATCTGGGTGTTTTTTAAACACCATATTATGCAGTTATATTAAACCTTAGTTTTTTTTTAAACGTTTGAAACTTTAGCTTAACTAGTACCATGTTTATCAACTGAGCTAAGAGTCCCGATTTCTATTTACAGCATCGCCGCAAAAATAATCATTGATGAAATGTGACTTACCCCTCCACAGTGATGCGTTAATAGCCTAGGGACCCGCTTCTAGGCCGAATAGTCTAAGGCGTCACTTTCATGTTGGTTTGGCCTGCTTATGACAAGGAGATCGGGGTTCGAATCTCGGCCGGGTGTACTGAGGAAGGTTTTTCTAAGTGGTTTCCCTCTCTACTTCCACGCAAACACGGGTAGATTGCGTCTAAAATAGTTCCTTCCTCATCCCTACCCCATTAGAGTAATTATAATATGTCTATAACATTAAGAGTTAGTAAGACATAGTGATTTAAAAAAATTGCCTAGGGACTGAATGTTATGTTTGTTCTAAAATTAAGTTAGTTTGTAAGCCTTGTGATGATATAATCAATAAACTTCAAAAGGTGCACGTTAAATAACCTACTGTAGCTAGCATTTTAAATACAAGTTGTATCATGTTCTTAGGCCTAAATGCACCTGGGATGCATCCTGGTTAGCGAAATACTTAGAGCAGTATTTAATAAATTATGTAAATTAAAATCGCTACAATCTAGTATTTAAAACGATAAATAAAATTTATCACAGTTTGTAAAAGCTCTAAGTGTTTTTCGTTATTCAAAAGTATTTATACACAAACCCATTACTTTTTGTGTGCGTTTATGCAATATCAAGATAAAAGTATAAAATTAGGTGCATTTATATATACTGTCTCATCTACAGTTTTTGTTCTATATAATAGTCCAAATTTAATTGAATAATTAAATATTTTTGATATGTAACAAAAATGTACAATTTTAAAAAGTGCAACGCCCTAATGTCTTATTTCAAACTTTGAAAATATAAAGACATGCAAAGTTAAACATTCTCTTCCTTTCCTTATTTAAATGGTCTGCAAGTAGAGTAAGTGGCAACAGTGCTGGAGACCTTATGGTTGTTGTACCTGTACAGGATGATAATAGTACTAATGACGTATATGTGATACGTCGATCTGTAGCTCAGTTTATGGAAGATTAGCCTATACCAGGGACGCCCGAATGTACTGTGCAATCGTACATCCTTTGCGTGGAGGCTTTTTCCATGTCCCGATGAGGTGAGAGGTTTATGTTAGTGAACATGACAGGGCGAAGCCAATGAAGTTCTTAAACCTAACTTAGCCTAACTAACCAAACCCTGGCGATAAAGGGAATTATATTCCCATTTCTATAATAATCGCCCGGAACCAGCCGGGAATCGAACCCAGGCCCTCTAAATCAGCAGCCAGGGGTTCTGACCAGTATGTCAAGAGACCAGTTCCTAACCAGGATATCTGAATTTAATTTCACCTATGGGAAGGTATAATTTAGATAAAGTGTGCCTGGCGTTTGCTTGACGGGAGAGAGGGAAACTATTTAGGAAAATACACCTCATTACATCTGGCCGGGATTCGAACCACGACTTACTTCCCCGTCAATGACAAACCTAATAGACGAGCTTACTTTTAGTTCACGTGCTCACCGATGCAGTTTTTATGACTTTTCTTGTTATATTTAATAATTTTCTACTATCAAAATAACAGTTACTGATATAAATTTCTCATGAAAGGTGCAACAAATGAAACACTCCGTTCCTGTATGTTAGGCGAGAACAATGAGACGCTAATTATGAGCGACAAATTAGAAAATGGTTGAGCTTAAAAGTAACTGACAAGTTTAAGGTACGATAAATAAATGGATAAAAAAAAGTTAGCTATTCTTGTTTAGAGCATGTGAAATAGAACACGTAAAACTTGCGATAAAAGTGACAAGTCTGCTCTCTGTTGCTTTTTAACTCTCTTCGGGTGGCACGCGGATTAAATGTAAAGTTTGTTTGGATTGACGGTGACGATAGGCTGGGGTTCAAATTCTTGCTGGACGTACTGAGAGGAGGAAAAAGAGTAGTCTGTCAACTTAATTTAGTCTTTGATAGTAAGTAGTATTCCCTTCTCCTTATTTTATATACTTTTCTTCTATGACGATGACATTTTTGGTGATTTTTCACCATCTTCAAGTCTTATTTGTATTAAAGATGATTATTTTCCCTTCATACTATTGGAAAGTTAGTGAAATTGTACGGTTTTATATGAAATAATTTTTAATTTTTATTCCATATAAAACCGTACAATTTAACTAACTTTCCAATAGTATGAAGGGAAAATAATCATCTTTAATAAAATAAGACTTGAAGATGGTGAAAAATCATCAAAACATGTCGTCATCATAGAAGAAAAGTTATAAAATAAGAGAAGTGAATAAAAAAGAAGATATAACCTAACTATCAATTACTATTACTCCTTACCAAATAACATGAACATTATTAAAAAATTAATTAATTTAGTCTGTAACATGTCTGGGGTGTTCAGGCTAACGGTTCCATATTCCTAGTCTGGCTCCGTCTTTCATAGATGTCTTTCCTGTCAGAGGATTGAGTGTGGTTTGTGTTTGCTATAGATGTGTTAGTCTGTAAGTCTTGTTATAATATAATTATTTTGTTCAAATAATGCATGTTAATTTTGGATCACTCGAATTAATTTTTGGTTTAAAAATAATATCAAGAATTTTTTTTTTAAACTTTAAAAATAGTTGAGTTCAAGGGCGCGCTTTACCATGATATGATTACAAATTAATATAAAATTGATTATTAAAACTAATAAATAACATCAAAACACTTTATTTTCTTTATTGTGCCCCTCAGGGGGAGAAAGTTTTGTGATCGTTAAAAAAGATTGAACTCGAGATGTTGATAGATATTGACGTTTCATGATCCCCTGAACCCAAAAATGTTTTTTTTTCAATGCCATCTGTCTTGTTACTCGGCAGATCGGCTGATCTTGTTATCTTGGGTTTTCATAAGGTTACTCAGAGGTATTTTTAAAACTATCAATCTAACCTTAAAATTAAGGATAGTTAGTTTACATAAGAGTGAAAAAGAACAGATCAATTTTCTCAAAATCGGCTCTAACAATTATTTTGATTGAATTTAGTGTATGGGCATTGTTTAATACTAAAAGCATAATGGCAGTTATAATTTTCTTATGAAAATAGCTTTGAGGGTACTTTACATAGCGCAAATTTCCAATTTTGATCAAACCACCGCAAATATTTTAGGTACGAAATAATTATCATTGAAAAGTTGTAATAATCTTAGAAATATAAAACCTTTAATAAGGGGTAGGCCACGTGAAAGGTGTTAAATGTTTTAGACTAATATTTGAAAAGAGATACATTAATAGTTTTAAGAATAAAAGAGCCTGTATTATCGGTGTATGTAAAACCAAAAGTTTATGGGATATTGGCAAATATATTGTTTTACATTGAAATATGGGAAATTGAATGTTGTGCTTTTTTTTTTGTAACAGATGTTAGTTTGGTTTCCTAACATTTTAAGTCCAAGAGCCACAGTTTGAACCACGAGTCAGTGGCGGGCCACATCATAATCGCCTGATTTTTGTTAAGTTATGCAAAAATGAAACAGGAATTTAATTGAAAAAAGTGATAAACTAAACATGTTTTATTACATATCAACACATTTTCTTACTAAAATACATTATCCTTGATACGTCAATATAATACAACAGATGTAAGGAAGAAATTAAAAATGAACATCAGTTGGCGCTTTCATGGTTTTTTTCCCACGCAAGTCAAAACTTTCCGTTAATCAGATGAAAACATCAATAATTCTACTACAGTAAATATTTTTCCGAGAAACTTAGTGGAGCATTAAAAAAATACATCGCAGGCCACATGCAGCCCATGGGCCTACAGTTGGAAGCCCCTAGTATATAGCTTACCCTGTTCGCTGAAAAATTAGGAGTACAACAGAAGAAGTCTCATCTAGATCCGCTGGAGTACCTTTTGAGTTTATTGGCAACAAACAAATAAACAGATTGACAAAAATACAATGGAATGTTGAGTTAGTTTTATTATTATGCTTCAAATGTAAATTATCTCAATAAACACTTTTTTTAAATGGAAGATTGGTGCGGACACACGGACCATAGAAAGTGTTGAAATGGAATGTGACAATCTATCATGTAAGTAAACTAATACATGGATGATTACCGTAATGGCTAATTGATTAGAAATATTAATATTGATGACAAACATTTAATAGGCCTGAACAAGTACAGTATAGCTATTAAGACTTTGGTTTCTAGATCCTCAATCAATTACACAAATATTACCTCGCCAAGCTTGAAGTGTCACATTATGTGGTTTTCTGTTTCCGCTAATGCCCCACATATACTAGCGATATGTTCACATTTAATTCAGAACTAAAGAAAGAACATGTCAATTATTACCGCGTGAACGACCCATATGACGGCGGCTATAACAAAAAAAGTGAATAAAACTAGTGCATATTTTGGTAGTGGCTCAGGCATAATTCTAAGCAATGTTTAGGTACTGCCTGAGACTTTAACTTAGTTGGTAGCGTGTCTGTCTACTGAGTTAAGGGTCCCGGGTTCGATTCCTTGCATAGCCAAAAAATGTATCAGTGGTGAAAGGTTGGTTTCCCCTTTCACATCGATGAATAAACTGCCGGTGGCTGGCTGTTGTATCTGTTCTAGATTTAAGATTGTTAATAATTTGTGTAGTGTTATATAATCAGCTGGTTCAGAAAGCATGCGTAAGATAGATATTTATTTATGTATTTATTTGAGGTATTTAACATGCGCTTTCTGAATTGACGAGAATGTCCATGAGCGAGAGGGAAAAGGCCTATCAATTTTGCCGGGAAATATATGTTCACAAACCTACAGGCAGGCCGTAGTTGGGGGGGGGGGGGGGTTCAAACCCCCCTCCTGAAATTTTAGAACCAAATATATAAGGTCTTATACATGGTTCAAACAATATCAAAATTAAGGTACAGTACAAATTAGGGGGCTGTGATATGATAAAACGCACTTCAGAGAGCTTCTAGAGGGTGTTTAATATTTAGAATTTGTCCTGGCCTCCGGCAGTGATAACCACACTATCTAAGAATGATGGAAGTACCACGACCAGCTGGGAGGAATCTGCGGCTCTTATAATGGAGACATCGCTACCAGATGATGAGGTGACAGAAGATACTGGAGAGCACTGAAGGTTGAGGGAGAGGTTAGAGAATGATGAGTATGTAAGCGAGGAAGAGGTGGAACCTGTTAGTCGGTAGGAGGTAATCGGAACATTGCTCTGATGGGTAAGAAAAAGGCACCTGGACCAGACGGGATAAAGGTATAGGTTCTGGAGAAGACGGCTGACCTTATTGCTCCTTTCCTTGCATGGCTGCTAAACGAATGCCTCGCTCAAAGCAGAATCCCAAACATCTGGAAGCATGGCGAGGTAATCGTGCTAAGCAAGGGAGAGGATAAATACCCGCTGATTCCAAAGTCATACAGACCCATCCCTGTTTAACACAGCAGGGAAGTTGCAGGAGAAGATACTGTGTGAAAGATTACTGAGACACAGAACCGTCATGGGAATGCATCATCAGCAGTATGGCTTCCAAAGAGGCAGGTCGACAGAGGACGCAACCTGCAGAGCAATGTAACTGATTGGCTCGGCAACCGGTAAATACATCGTCCTTGAGATGTCCAGGAAAAGGGGTTCAGAAGCTACTGACGAAGGGATGTCTCCAAGGTTCGGTATGTGGCCCGATCTTTCGGGATGTCAACCTGGAACCAGTGTTGTACTTGTTGGCGGGGGTGCCGGAGACGTGGGGTGTGATCGCTTTCGCAGACGACCTTTTAATAGTAATAGAAGGGTACTTTAGAAGGAACTTAGAGGAAAAAAGTAACCAGGTGCTTGAAGAACTTGACACCTGGTGTAAAAGTGTCAAGTTAAAAATGGCACCGGCGAAGATGACCTACATGCTGTTCAAGGGTAGATTGGCTAGGGATCCGACCATAAACTACAGGAGAGAGATCCAGGGAAGATTAGTAGGCGAAGTATTGAGGGACCCAATATATTGTAAATTCTTAGACCAAATTGCACTGGAAGCGTCAGATAGAGCAAAGACTGCCTACATAGATAGACTCAAAGAGGCACAGGGACGAATAAGATGGGACGTTGACAATGACAACGACAAAGAAGATGACAGCGACACGGAGGGTGGGACTGACACGGACACTAGTGCGGTCTTGGCGGAGAGTGAGTAGAGAAAAAAGGATTGCTAAAGGGGATAAGCTGTAACAATCCTTGCCGGGATAAAATAAAATAGGTGCCGGGAGCAAGAACAAGCCCTAGGAACTGGATTCCAGTACGACTGAGTGTCTGGAGGAACATAGGAGAGGCCCTTATGATCCTAAGGACAGTTTTACAGTCGTATGGACAAAGGTTAGTGGGGTGAATATGAACTATGAGGGGTTTCCTGCACCATATGACCCACCACCTTGGAATCAAGAGAGGAGGATTGTGGTTGATGGGCCCTCATATTCAAGATGGAGAAAGGCGATTTCCTTGCAGCCCTCTGTAACCATCGGGGTGATGGAATTACTCGCCAGGAATGGGAATAGAATAGTTGAGTTAGATTAGTTTAGTAGTTAAAATAGCTAAATTAGGGACGGGGGGACTAGGTATGTGGTAGATTAGGAAATTCAACTGCCAAGGGTGGAAGGAAGGGGTGACTAGAAAGTAAGCGGGGCACCAACTCCGATAGGTTGCCTCCCCAGGTGGTGGATATGGGGATGCCCAGCTCTGCTGGATGCTTAGCGGACTCGGGAGTGAAATCTCGGGCACTGTGGAGGGCCCATTGGGGGAGTGTACTGGGTGCATAATATACCTGGGGTGGACCAAATAGAACTAGGGGTAGTTGAATTTAAATTAAAATAAGAGCCAAAATCTGTGTTGTAATGTTTAAAAGGAAATTCATATTGTAATTGTATAAGTAGAGTTCAAATTATGTGGAAAAACGACCCGAATTTAAGGTTTTTAATATCCCGGGGCCTGTAAACACTGAAAAAAATTTTAAGGGGCTATGTTGTCATAAAAACACTTCAGATAGCTTCTATAAATGTCTATCATTTATAATTATTTCTAGCCTCCTGCAAATGGGGGGGGGGGGGGGCTATTATGCCCACGAACTTCCTGACCCTCCCCCCTACCCCCTGAAATACATGCCACAATCGGCATGGAACCGACAGCTTTACTTCCCTTCCAAAGTAAGCTGTGTTATGGATTTTTGTCGCTCAAGAAATATACATTACCCTGTCTGGGTTTGAACCCGTGATCATCGGGCGCTGAAGCGAGCACTTTAACCCAAAACCACCGAGGTCAAAGCATAAGAGATACAAGTTGTCAGTTGTATTTTAGCAACCTAAACAGAAAGTATTTCCTTGTCTTTCAAACAAATGTAGAATGAAATATATTTGTATTAAAAACTAGTGTGGTAAATGTTTTTAAATAAATGTAATTAAAAGACGTAATATATATTTTTGTTTAAAAAAATGCGACAAAGTTTCAAATATTGTTTAGCTTTTAGTTTTCACAAACACAAGCCATTTTTTGAAATGCATTTTTATTTTTGTTGGTTGTTATAACCATTCTCAAAACAAGGATAAAAACAATGACCGTGTGAATGCGCGTCGTATATTTCATCATAGCTGCCTTAATTATCTCATTCTAAGTTTCCCTATTGAAATAAGTACGAAAACATCACCCGTATGTATGGGGCATTACATTTCAATAAATTGACTTAAAAATTTTTGGAATTTACAAATTGTCACCGTGGCTAAGTGGTTAGAATTGTCAATAACATGTCGTGGGTACAGGGATTCGAATATAAGGGTCAGTGACGAAGATATTTAATATTTATAAACGAGTGCATCCTGTCATCCAACTAGTAGGCCTAAATAAATTATACCCGTGGGAGCGAAGACAAAGGTTTCAGTCTCGTCTGGCTTAATTTGACGATGATGGGAAAGTCAAGGTTCAAATCCCGATGAGTTATACTGAGATTATTATTTTCCTAGATAGAATCCCACTGTCCCTCCATGAAAACGCGGGTACATTTTCTTAAGAATTCTACATTCCTTTCTCACTCCACTAGTGAAAACACCGGTTATGGCGGCCGGGGAGTAAGATGTGGTCCATGGGAAAGATGATTAAGGTTCACCACTAATAACATACAGAGGGTATTACGGCATTGAAGTTGACGCGATGTAACGTCACACCACTACATAACGCGTAAGGTCGTCCCATAGAGGCGGACCCTCCATCCCAAGGAGGGCATCTCTCACTCTCGCTCAAATGAATCACGCAGCATCCGTCCCATTGGAGCAGGCCGGGGAGAAAGTGATGGAGGGAATCCCCCGCGCTGTTAGTCACGAGCGATATAGGTCGTGTTCTATACCTGCCTCATACCCATCCGGTATATCCACGTATTCATAATTGTTTGTGGATACTTAGAATATATATTTGAGAGGAAATGTGTCCTCATTGGCTGTGAGGAGAGCGTGGGAAAAATATGTAAGCTATATCCCATCAGTAAACGCGACCAGAATTCAAATCCCAACTTCCCTGTCACTGGCAAACCAAACTAGATGAACCTGGCGCCTTTGTTTGCGTACCCACTGATTGAAGATATCAATTGCTGAAACGCACTCTTTAGTTCAGAAATACAAATTAAATGTTTTTTGGTAGTTCTTACATTTACGATTTGGTGCATACCAGTAACTACTCTTATCCACATCTCTGGGCACGAGGACTAGACGTTAGTATCATCGGGTTTTTATGCTGGTGGCGAGGATATTGGGTTCGGTGATATTGCGAAGAATATTTTTCTAATTGGTTTCCCCCTCTTCCTCCAAGTAAATGCCAGGTGCACTTCCTCTAGGTTTATCTCTTTCATTCATACCCCACTAGGGTAAATTAAATGCCTGTAGAACGGATGGGGAGTGATACGTGTTTTTTTTTTTTTAAATCCATCTCTTTTTGTCAAGTGGCAAGAGTTGTGTTACCGGATCGACAGTCAACCCGTTCTTTCCCCGCTTGTGTGAACCAAGCCTCTAATTTTTATTTGGTATCCAGGTCAAATCCTTTTAAAGAGAGACGTGATCTTTCTCAGAATCGAACAAGGAAGACACAGATTTATTTGCGAAAGAAAGTAAATGTTGCTTAAAAAACTATTCATCATAAGGTAAAATATTTCGACACAAGAGTCCGCTAAACTGCGCTTTTCTACAGTTTGTTAACAGCGGGAATACCACTGCGGGTTTTTCCTTCTTGCAACTCTCGGGTGGTGCAAATTAGTGTTTGAAGTTTTCTTTGAAGGACTTTCACTTTGATGTTAATATTTAAGTTGAGTTCAGAAATATACTCTTGAGAGGTATACTATCTTCTCTTGATTATTAACATTTTGATTTTACGTAAGGAACAAAAAGGAAGATAAAAATGTGTACTCAAATGCCTAA
This sequence comes from Timema cristinae, assembly GCA_039000515.1. Classification (NCBI taxonomy): domain Eukaryota; kingdom Metazoa; phylum Arthropoda; class Insecta; order Phasmatodea; family Timematidae; genus Timema; species Timema cristinae. Next base: position 62,084,766 of record JBCFYV010000012.1, on the reverse strand, counting down.
TACACACGGTCGATAGTTTCGTTCTTAATTTGGTAAAGAAACTTGTATTCAAATAATGAGTATCACGAAATAACCAGTTACGTAGCTACTACTAAAAATATAATTCAAATTCAGATTATTGTTATTATTTTTTTAATTTAATCCTAGTTTTGAGAAAAGTTTAGGTTACTGACCAACATTTAATTATCTATAGAAATTTATTTGTTAATGTACATATAAATTAAAATATCTTTTTATGTTTAAAATATACTGACATATTTTTCAGTTTTTAAATAATTATAGTTGACCTCGGTGGTATTGGGGTAAATTGTTTTCCTCAGGACCCGATGATCATCGGTTCAAACACAGACGGGGTTTCTTGAACAATAAAAATCCGTAGCACATCTTCCTTTGGAGGGGAAGCAAAGCCATTGCTCCTATGTCGATTGTGGCATGTAAAAGAACCCTGAAAGGTAGGTGAAAATACCTTTCCCAGAAAAATTGGTAGTATTTCTAGGTTATAGAAACTTTCGTGTGCTGATATAATCAATCGGTTCAGAAAGTGCACGTTAAATACCCCAAATAATATACATATAGGGCCAATTTAAAATATATCTATATAATTGAAACAACTTTTATCAAACATTTTTCCCATACAAATATTTCGTTTTACCCTTTTTTGTAAATCAATGTAATCACTGCTGAAAGGCAATTAGTATCTCTCCTGTGAAGGCGTCTGTACTTAAAACTCAGAGAAAGCTTGACCCACGCTACTAGCAAACTACGCACAAGTTCCCATGATAGCTCCTTGTTTTGCCATTTTAGTCACCATGAGTGTCGGTTGTTCACACGGTAATATTTTACTTGTACTGAAATATGCACTAAAACATCACCTATGTGTATGGGGCAGTATAACAAGATGGGCTACCCTAAGAAAAAAAAATGGTTGAGGAAAACGGTCACACAAGCAGGGTACCGTGGATAGACCTCATATGTTGCCCGAATTATATCAATCATTTTTTGTTGGCCTATATACTGGTCTCATTCTGTAGCTGCCTTGGTTTAAGATCCCACCCAATGACCGATTATAGCTATGGCTACACGGAGCCGACCCGCACCGCATTTTCTAGCCCGAGAGCCGAATGAAATGTTGTATCTAATATTGTTTATCTTGTACATAATGATGGAAACAATGACTACAGCGTCACACATGCAGTGACTGGGAAAGAAATGCCTACCTAGTTTTACAAGTGCTGACACAGTGACTGCCAATCACTGCTCTTTTAGAATCAAGGTCACTGTGATCACCAATATCTTAAAATCACTGTTTCGCCCATCCCTACAGTTCTTAGTGGTTAGCATGAGAATAGAGTTCGGAAGCTCCCGAACATTTATTTCCGGTGGTAGATGGCCACACGGTCCGCACCACCCCACTAAAGTGCGGAGCAATGCTCTCTCGACGATTCGTTCGCGCCGGTGCAGACTAGTGTAGCCGGTCCTTAACCGTGATTTTAGGTACTCTACACAGAAATTGTATCAAAGTGCGATTTTCTGGCTTCCGCACTTAAAAACAGCATCATGACGTCAGTTTAACACATTATTTAAAATGCCGAAAACTCACCCAGACTGTTTAATGATTACTTCAAGATGTCAAGAACTTCTTTTGACTATATACTTTTACTAGACAATACTTTAATAACATTGATAGAACATTTCTCAGAGCCGTATCAGCATATTCACGCCGGTGGGCACGAGCTCTAAATGTCCAGCTTACTTAGTACCGCAACGTAAATTCGGGTACATTTACTCTAAATTAATATATATATATATATATAATATATATATATATATATATATATATATATATATATATATATATAATCTGTGTAAATCCTAACTGATGGAGAGAAGCGGTGGAAAAAATGGTCATCAGGGGTGTACATCTACTTAAACGCTAGAAAATTATAGCAAACATGTTCTGATTACAACTAAATTAGTGAATAAAATTCATTATAACCATTCTCAAGAAACCGTCAAAGTTTATAGATATTTAAAAGGCCTTAATTTGTGCTTGTCTGTGTATCAGTAGATGTGTAGAAGTTTTCTGAAGAAAATTGTCAACGTATAACATATTTTTAATCTTTAACATACACAAATCAGATCGATTCGCAATGTTGGGTGACAAAGGGTTCCGTTATGGCGTTGCTTATTGGATACATTCTAACTTATCCCTACACCATTGTTTTACTTACGAATGGACATGCGTATTTCTAGAGTACGGTATTGATAATATTTAGTAAAAGTGACAGCTGAAAATCACATGACTAGAAGTATGAACATGTTAAAGTGGGTCTAGTAACTTTTTTTTATGTCAGATGTCCATTCATAATATATAATTTTAGCACCACGTATTAATACCCATCTGAGTTTCTGCATACCTAATAATTACGCTAGTGTGTTAGGAATGAGGAAGGTTGAGTTTAAAAGAAGTGTACCAGCACTTGCATGAAAATAGAGTAAAAACAATTTAGGAAAATAAAACACTCTGTCTACCCTACTGGGATTCAAATCGTAATCTCCCCGTCATAGACAGTCTAGTCTATTTCGATAGTGACGCCTTAGGCTATGCGGCCACCTAAATATGTCATTCACAAGAAAATTTGGGTATAAATATGCGAAAAATCTCCGTCCAGACTATCTACGTATTTATACCACAATTTTCTTTCATGTCTTCAGTCGGGAATAATTTATGTAGCATTTAAAGGAAATGTACACTATATTTATACCTTGAATGGTAGCAGTATTACCTTGACTGAAAGTACGGCCCTATCTTATAAACTAAACCATAGTGGAACCCATTCTGATAAGTTTGCTACAATTCAGGGGTAAGGAGTATACAGTCACATACAGTATGTGGGGGAGAGTGGAACCACTTATTTAGGGAAAAAGCACCGCAGTACACTCAATCGTGACACGAACCCCCGACAAACCAAACAAAACGAGAGTGACGTCGTCTCCTTGCGGGTTCTCGCCGTTGTCAGCTGGGTTCGAACCAATCACTCCTCCCCCTACCCTTGCTAACAAGTAGTATATGGCCCGCACTCCTCCACAGAGCCAAGTCTTGTTGTTATTTGAACGTATAACCTTACTTTCATTGGAGGAGAAAACTGCTTACCGAGTGAGCGGATCCGTTTACTTTCTCTATGGAGCCTCACAGCTAAACACCGTCAACCTTGGCTACGTACGTGATCACATGTTGTCACGGGCGAGAATAGTTCGTCTTTTATTCGACGGCTAGAAATTATTACTAAAGCTATTGTCTTGTGTTCTTAGGCCAGTTCTCAATGTTATTCGTGGGTAGCCTACTAGTACTAAAGCGTGTGGGAATATTTATTTTCAGGGAGGCTCACTAAGTGTCGGATTCAGTATTCACTCTTGTATGCAAATACACTTTCAAATGTTTTATACGGAGACCTTAATGATATACGTGGTGGCTACTGGCAGGGAGGGCCTGGAAAAGTTAGAGTATTTTTTTGATAGCAGGAAGTTTAATCAAAAAGTAAGAAGAAGAAAATATTATTATTAATAGCACCGAGTCTTACTACCCGTTCGGGTTATACACACTTACGCTAATGTGTAATAGTAGGGTGATTGTGAGATAAAATGAAGGACCTACAGTTTAACGTGGAATCCGAACCACGGCGGAGGCCTGACATTCCCCACATTCACAAGATGTCTTGTCAGACGTGAAAGAAGGGTTTGGAAATCAGATAAATCTGTACCGGGACCGAGGATTGAACCCCAGAACCCAGCATAGAAGTCCGACACCTTACCCCTAGACCACCAGGTCACCAAGAAGAAAATAATTATTGGCTAGGAACAATAATAAATTTTTCACCTAAACACTTAAACATTATTATTATTATTATTAGCATCACGTCTTACTACCCATTCGGGTTATACGCACTTACGCTCATGTGTAATGGTAGGGTGATTGTGAGATGAAATGAAGGACCTACAGTTTAACGTGGAATCCGAACCACGGTGGAGGCCTGGCACTCCCCACATTAACACTTAAACAAAACCGATATATTATGTGTCTCACAGTTTAACAAAGTGCATGGCCAAGATACGGTGTTCTGACATGTAATGGTTGTACAGTGTTTGTGTTCATACAACATATTACCTCTTCTTCTTAGTCGATAAACTAAAGGTAGGTTGGATGGGATTTCTATCCATCTGACGCTGGGCATGCACTCAACCCTTCGGCTGGTTAGTGCTGCCTGCACTATCTGGTATAAATCACATGCACTAGAGGATTTCAGAAAGTGGGGTGGTTCCCCGTTGCCTTCATCACTGAATTTTTAAAAGCGAGCGAGAAAGGGCCTACCAATTTTACCAGAAAAGTATTGTCACACACCTTCCAAGGTTCCTTTATATCTCACCATTGAGATGGGACCGACAGCTTTACTTGCCCTCCGAAGGAAGTTGTGCTACGGATATTTATCTCGTAGGAAAAATCCATCGACCTCAGCTGGGTTTGAACCCACAAATATCGGGTCCTGAGGAAAGCACTTTACCCCAAGACAACCGACGTCGACGCATTTTACAATATAATACTCAAAACCTTTCACATTGAAAAATAGAGTTTTGATGTTTGGTATCTACTAGTTTAGATTTTAGATATATTATCATTGTAATAAAGAAAAAAATAAAGAAAAACTAAAAGTGGTTGAGTTAGAAAAATGGAAAATATTATTTGGAAAACTCGGAATTCAGAGATTTGTATAATCGAAGCTTGTAGCCCCCCTGAATAGGTAAGAAAGGTCTTATCATCAGGCTATCAGTATTTAATCATGCAAATTAGATAGGTATGGTATGAAGAAAATAGAGTTTTGATCAGATATAATCTGATACCTTAGCTCAGTCTTTAACACATCTACATACCGAACTAAGGTTCCTAGACTCTATTACCTACATGTCCGAAAAAAACTATTATTGGGGAACTTGGGCTTCCCCTTTAATTGTAATGAATTAATGGCTGGGAGAACGAGTGCTATCTCTGTTCTAAGCGAGTAACTAGTTTTGAAATATATCTTATACATTCAACACATCTTCACTGAGCTATAGTTTATTTCTACTTAATGTATTTTAAATTTTTACTAACATTATTTTCTGTCTTGAGGAGAAGGGGACAAGGCGGAAAAAATGCCCCATTATCCCAAACCTAAGTGTGCTAATGGTCCATCCGTGACTTACTGATATCATTATCTATGGTTTTTAAAATGGTATTACCCACTTCAGTGGCCGGATGGTCTAAGGCGTCACTCTCGTGTTAGATTAGCCTGCTGAGGAGGGGGAGAGAGGGGTTCTAATCACGGTAGGGTCTACTGAAAGTGATTTTCCTTGATGGTTGTCCACTCTTTATCCACGCAAATACTGGTAGATTTTCTCTTAAATATTTCCTTTCCCACCCCTACACCATTAGAGTAAATTATCATATATGCGTACAAAATGAACAGGTAATAAGATGCAGTGGTAAAAAAAAATTGACACTATTTTGTATCACTTTAACGCCTTCTCACAATATTTTGTAACTTTTCGACACTTGTAAACAATACTCACATTTTGTTTTGTAGACATCTACTTTCATATACGCCCCTTCAAGGCTGGATAGAGTATATATTTTGTTAATATAAATACACTAATCCTTTGGTGTATGGGATGTTTATACAAATTGGAGGATTTGCGCTATTATATTACATGGAAACTCTAACGACAGAGTAAGACAGTAATTGGATTTTCTCTCATTGGTTTACTTATGTTGGTTTCTTGCACCATGGCTTACTATCCGTCGGGGCTATTAACATTTTATAACACTAATGGAATAGGAATTATGCAGGTAAAATTTAGGTGGAACGTAATCGCATTCGTGTGGAGGGAGAGTTGGGAATTAGTTTAGGACAACTTCCCCCTAAATACATCTGGCCAGGAATCGAACATAGACCTTTCTTTGTCCCCTGAAAACATACTAAATTATATTAACGTTTGGTTCACTCATCTACTGTTACAAGTGACTTATTTTCATTAGTTATAATTTATAAACTACAGTAGCCCCATAGCTTCTTTGGTGCTGACTGACAGCTCACAGCTCACAGCTGATGGCTTTGAAAAGTTACCAGACCAAATTATGTATCCCTACGCCGAACCATATGATCTGCAAAAACATGTGTTTAGCAGCTGTCAGTCAGCACCAAAGAAGACATGGGGCTACTGTACCTAATATAAGGGTGACGTTAACAAAATAAAGGAAAGGTTGATCCAGCCATGGAAATTCTAGTTGATATCTTATTTTGACTGTCCTGTTATTTAATTATTTGTACTAATGGTTTCAAACTTTTGTTTTTATAATGTGATATATTTACCAACTTCAACTGAAAGTGTATGTCCTTTCTACATAAATATATTCACCATTTGACATCATTAATGTCATCATCTTGTAAGTAAAACTATGTGATAATTTAATATTCAATGCTTAGTGGCATTTTTATACAAAAATCAATGTTCTAAAGAAAGTCTTATGATTACTAGACACTGATTTAATCATGATTTTAAAGAGAAGTGCCACAACACAATATATTTGTATATTGAAGCATTTTAATTAAAGTAGCATGGTAGGGGTGAGGGAGGTAACTTTTGAGGAAATGTAAGCGAATTTTAATTTGAAAAGAGTCGAAAACTTAAAAAAATAAAATAATATAACCTTCTAGGATTCTAACCACAACCTCCCCCTCGCTAACAAACCAGTCTAAATGAACTTGACGTTTATTTCGTGGTGCCCGGCTTAAATAATTATGAAGAACATTGTTAAGAGTAAAACGAAGACTCACCCGGAGGGTGTGTGTGGCTGCGCATGGTCCCACCAGTCCGTGGCTCTGTTTGTTAGTTAGTTTGTCAGTTAGCCCGTGGCGTGCCCGCACTTCTAAACACGGTACTGTCACAGCGCGCACTGGTGGCTGCTGACCCACTTCTAGTCCTCGGAAACTCTGGGGACCGAAGAAAGTGAAATGGATGTGTTGTGGCTCTCGATGGATCTCCCATTTCACTCTCTCTTTCCCTCCTCGCTCTGGGAGAGGTTGGAGGGAGAAGGGGTGGGAAGAATCCACACACGAAACATCGATAAGCAGGGAAGCTATTTTTGTTATTTTCTATGTGCTTAGGGAGTTTCGAGTTTTCCAGAGATCAAAGAGGGAATTTTCTAACATCCAAGGGTTTTGGTAAGGAATTTGTGATTTTTGGAGGATGGGGGGTGTTTTCTAAGTGGATCTCGTTCAATTTTTGTGTCTTAAAATGAATTAGGAAGAACATTTTATTTTACAATTGATTTGGGAGGGAGTTTTGAGTTTTTCAATTGGTTTTGAGGGAGGGAAGCTGTTGTGTTTATTAAGTAGACTAGGAGATGGTTAAGAATTAATGGAGTTTGGGAATTTCTAAATGTTTATGAGGTTTTGTTTTTCCTAACGTTTAAAGAGTTTTGCATTTTATAAATATTCAAGGAGTTTGGTGGTTTCTAAGTGTTTGAGAAGTTTGGTGCTTTTTAAGTGCTTAAGGAGATAAAAACCATTAGGTGTAAGGGCCCTCGCTATGTCCCAATCACTGACTGATTAGTTTAGAGTTTGTCTTGTTAGCTATGTTTGCAATCATTAGGTTAGTTTTGACTTAACAGTGCTATTAACTATCTATCTTAAACAGGTTAGACATTTAATAAACTAGACCAGTATGAGCGTGGAGAAAGGAAAGATTCCTCACGTCGCGACGTTAAATGAAACTTCCTTTTCCCCTGTTAGGGATCGAACCTACATATCCTGGTTCAAGGTAAAAGTGGTATCCACTGACTCGAAGAATGCCGGCTGGTGTTAAGATGGTAGCTACCTGCATAGGTGGGTAACGTGGAGTAAACTTCAACCTCAGCTGGTTTGGTTTTATTAGGGATGGATAGGTCGGGTTTCGAATCTCGGACGTAGAAACTGAAGCGGAGTTTTCTCATCTGGTCTCCCACTATTTTATTCCTCGCAAATGCCGGCACACTTGGTCCACACGAGTAGAAAGATTCGATGCAAAAATAAAAGTATGAATCAAGTATAGTTGCATAGTACTTTGTATGTACGGCCCCACCTATGGTTGAGAGCTTTGAGATATAGATATTGACCAGAAACTCTTTTGAAAAACCTATATCAAGCGACAGCTAGGATGGATTTTTATTTTCAAGTCCTAAGAAAAGGTGAGACACTACTAATTCAGAGTTCACTATAAATGTTGTCCACAAGCGCTTAATATACTGGGCTAACACTATCACTGACTTGTAGACCTCTATAAGGCGTGGTCATGTGATTTAAGAATTCAGGCTTTCAATAGAGTGGATTTCCTGCGACGGGGAGGGCTAAGGTTTGAATCTCGGCTAGGTACACGGGGACGATTTGCAACTGCGATTTATCACTGTGCATTTGTCACCTTACTTCCTTTCAAACAACTTTTCTTATCTCTACTCCTTAGATAGAGCCATTAACAGTTATGGGAATTATTCCCTCATACATCCAGATTCTCGCACCTAATTAAACTAAAGGTTTGGAATGAGGAAGGCAAAATTTGCGTTTAAGGAGGGTTAAAAACCATAAAAGGGGGTAAAAATTCTCAGTAGTTCTGTCACAGGCAACCCAGAATGCATGGGCTTGACGTTTAGTCCACGTGCCTATCGGTGTAAGTAATCCTAGCGTTAAATGTATTAATAACACCAAATAAGCCCGTTTAAATGGCCGCATGGCCTGAGGCGACACTCTCGTGTTAGACTGAGTTGCTAATAGTGGAGATATAGTGGTTCTAATCCTTGTCGGGTATATGTAGGTTTTATTTACTAAATGGTTTCCCAATGTCCTTCCGTGCAAATGTGGTTATATTACCTCTAAAATGCTTCCTTCATTATATCTACCTCATTAAAGTAATTATCATATATACGTATAGGCTGAACAGTAATTAGGACGGGTTGTTTGAAAAAAATATAAATTCAAATGCCTGGTAAATTACATAATAAGTTTGTAAATAATCTTAATTTGCATGATTTGAAGTTGAATCTCCCAAATACAGAGTTTATGCAAAATGAGGTTTAATGGATTAGACACCAAGTATTATTCTTGCAGTGCAGCTTTGGCGTGGCAGGTTAGTTAAAGATTAGCATTGAATGTCCAAATACATTAAAAAAATCGCCATCATAGCGAATAAAACTGGTGGTTTGTATAGTTTTTTTTAGCATCACGTCTTACTACCTGTTCAGGTTAGACGCCTATGTACTAATTACATTAATGGGTTAGGGATTAGGAAGGCTTAATTTAGGGAAGTATACTCGCATTTTCGTGGGGGAGAGTGGAAAACTACTTAGAAAAAACCCACTCTCAGTGCACCCAACCGTGATCGAACCCTGATCTCCCCACTTTCGGCAGTCCTCAGCCACCAAAGCGGGTGATTTTTATTTAATAAATAATACCTCTCAGACAGTATGCAAGTGTTTTACAACCCTTGTAATAATCTCTCTGAAGGTCACGAAGTTTCTTTTTTTCTTTCTCTCTCTCTCTCGCTCTCTCTCCTCTTAGCTTACAAGCAACCTTGGAAAGGAAGGATGTAATTTAATGTTTTGTGAGCACTTGGTTTCTGTCACACCTTGCTACTAGCGCTTTCTAGCGGTGAGATATCAAACTAGTTTCAAGATTTAAATATTGACTTTATAAACTTTTGTATATTTGTTGGCGTACTCTTTGGGTATGTACTCTCAACCTCTTCGGTAGGAGAGTTGGTAATTAACAGCAAGCAGAAGGTTTTTTATTACAAACAGTGGCTGAAATTTGCTAATGTCCACATATTTGGAAATAACTATTATTTTCTTAGTAATACTATATCATCAGTCATCAATAATTATTTCCGAATAGGTTGACATTAGTTACTTTTAGTTAGTGTTTGAAATAAAGAGCCTTCTGCTGGCTGTCGCCACCTCTCCTACCGTAGATAAGGTGTACATTCAACGCAGTGATAATTATTCAGCAGGGTGTTCGGTTATTACTATGATTAAAGGAACACTCTCAATACTCCAGTAACATTTTTACAACAAAAATTGAAACTCTCATAAACACCAAAACAAAATACAGATATATATTTTAAATTATACTTTACAAATTATGTAAATACATATTTAGCAATAGTATATATCTAAGAAAGTAATTGAATATATATTTAACTTGAAGTTTACAATACTGTTTTAAAGAATAACTAAGACAAAGGCGTATTTGAGTAATACTTTTAAAAACACCATGAACCACTAAATAGATACTTAGAATTCTTCTTATTTTATCCGAACTAAGTTTTATTTAAATTGACTAGAAGAGGACAGGGATGTCAATATATATATATATATATATATATATATATATATATATATTATACATAATGCTTTGATCATTCTATATATATAATGATTTGATCATTCTCGATAGAAGACAGATTTAAATCGAGTATTTTTAGAGAATCGTTAGTAAAGACTATGCATAATTTTTCTCTCCAAAGTTAAATATAGGCTTTATTTATATAAATGTAAATATCTTAACTCACCAAACAACTTAGTTTTATTTTAAACACTACTTAAAGGATGTATATACTAAATACGTAATTAGAATTGTATATAAATTAACCCCGTTAGAATTACAATAAATGTGTTGACAGACACTAATAAATACAAAAATATGCATAAATAAATATCTAAATAAAATAGTTTCTAAGTGTTTACAGTCAATGACGGAGAATCCAGAGATCCGATCCACCCTTTCCCTCCCTTACATAGAAAATAATAAAAAATATTGACACCAATACCTTAATGTTGTAAAGAATGAAGGACTCGACTCTTAACATCTCCCTAGCCCTATCTCCTACATTACCTAATCAATAACTCTTCCAACTTAGCTCTAACGTGCAGAAAGCAAGTGGCTTGAACCTAAAATTCTCCAGAAGAGAAAGTGTGGGTAATATGGAATACCATTTACTTTTTCAATAATATCAAAGTGTATTTTCACATTTTGTCATCGAGTTCCATATTAAACTTATAATTAACATGTTTTTAACTATTTTTAGTGCTTAAAGCAAAATTTATAGCTTTTAATACCCTGTAGGATCATTTAAAAGAGATGTGGAAAAAAAATAAAGGCAATATGGAATACTACACATTTTATATAAAAAATTAATTATAGTTACTAAAACAAACAAATGTTTCATAATAAAGTGTAAGAAAACATGTAAATATTATGTTTAAAACAATAAAATAGTAACGAATTATTGAAATAACACATAATAAAAAATAACTAATTAATAAATCAGTATTAATAATAAATTATTAAAATATAATATACTAAAATACTGTACCAGGTTACATTGTTCTCTTCATAGATTCCTTATATTTTAGGAAAATGTTTAAGCTTACGTTGACAAAATAAATTACTTGCCAAATACTTGAAAAATGTGCGGGCATTATGGAATAGCAGTATTCCTTATTGCCCTACTCGCCATTTTGGAAAACAATATTTTTTGTTGGGTTATAATAAAATTACAGTAAAATAATGTTTTAACTCAAATATAAGCATGAGTGAGCGTTAACTTATTGATTTGATTAGAATTAATAAGAACAGTAGAGTGAATAAATATAACATGATTAACACTAGCCTGCAAATGTTTTTTGTGACAGCCAAAACAAACAATCATCTCTCACAAAACAATCAGTTGATCTGTCGAAGTGAGAGCGTCACTACCTGTTCAAAATTGTTTAATGTAATAGTTGAAATAGTTAATGATAGAGTGTGACACTTAAGATATGGGAAACAATGGTATTCCGTATTGCCCGACTATTCCATAATAGCCGCATCTCCTCTAAGTATAGCATGATTACCAACTATTTGTGACAATGACTTTTTTTTAATTTATTTTATTATAATTACAAATTTGTTAGTTAAAATTGTGTTTTTCTTACAATTCCCCTTATTATTATAATTAATTACAATTATTTTTATTTTTATTTAGCAATTTATTATTATTATTTTTAAAATTATTATAAATTAAAATCTTAATTATTTAAAATTATTACATTTATTCTTGAAGGAGCCTTAGGAAACCTAATCTACCCCTCACCCTCCGACAACAGGCCCTGGAACCATTCTTGCTTACAGTAAAAATTAAATTTGTATTAAAATTTACAGAATTATATATTTTCTATTAAAAAGAGTGCGTTAAATTTTTCAACTAAAAACCTTATATTTACTGATTACACTTTAAAACATATTAATCCGTGTTTTAATATAATCAGTTTGTTCATAAATTAAACATTAAATATCCCAATTTAAAAAAATATTTAACTAATAAATCACCACTTAATAAATCATTATAATATTGACAAAGGGACACACCACCGGCTGTATGACCTAGAACGTCCGGATTGTCCGTCTAAAGGAACGTAACTATGAATTTGAGCATATGTGATGTCACTTACCTAGTGCTAATATAAGTTATCACTCATCATGATGGTTTCCCCATTCCATTCCCACGCTAGTCAGGGTGCGCGTATTCTAATTACCCTCTTCAATCTCACCTCTTATGTTAATATGCATGAATTTAAAAATATATAATTCATTATCATAAAATATCGTGACTTAATTAGTTGGGTTTGAGTTTGGGTCTGACTGATTCCAGGCAATATTAATAAAAATTGATTAAGTTTAGGGCATGGAGGTTGAACCCTAAAGAGAAAAAACGTACCTAGGATATGGTTTCACATGAAATGTATCTAACCTATTACTAATGTGTGGAACACTTTTAGAATATCAAGTCGTAAACCTAGTCTTAAATGTAGCCTAGACATTCGATCCAACTATAGTGTTTTTTTTAAAGCGTATGGCTTATCTTCAGAAGGTATACAATAATAAATTTTGACATAACATAACCAAATATATAATACCCATCTGCATTTATTTTAAATCTATATTAGAATTAGGATATGATTCAAGTTTTTTACTAAAATTATCTTCGGCCTATCATTACCCCTCATCCCAACCAAGATGCACCACGATAGGCAAATGAATATGCGATACGTTTATAAAATGTTGACCGTTTCTTCAACAGATGTTAGGGCTTTAATTTAGATTCGCACATTGATATTAATTTCTTTGTCAACCTTTGGTTGGTTCTCAGTAGTCATCCTTAACGATGGTCCTAACTAGTTGGACCAACTCCGAGGGAGTTTTACGGAATAAGGTTCTTGAGGGTATGGAGTGCTTGGACGAGTCTTGAACATAGATATGCGCACAGAAAGATGGGAGGGGGGTATGCTCCCCTAAGCCTATAGAGAGGCTCCACCTAAGGTCCCCTTAATTGTGTGTGTGAAATGTCTTTATAATTTTATTTAAATTAAAATATTCTGACTTTAAAGTTCATCCATTGGTAAAAGAGCACTAACATATCTGCCCTTCCACTCTTCTCAATACTTCACCTCCTACCCCATAATCACCATGCCTCCTGCACACCTATGCTCTTGAACCGAAGGCACCAGACAATCAATATCCAACCCCCCCTTACACACACGCATACTCTTCTCCTGGCTGCGAATATAGTCGTGAGGGGGTTTATATAACTCTCCGAGGGTTCACGCCTTGTTGGTGGCGATCCAGTCGAGATGGTCACTCACAGGGGTGTACATAGTGCCAGACTGGGTTGGGGAGGCCACCCCTGCCAACACGGACCCACACAGGAGGGGACTTCCTGCCACTTCTGGTGAGTTATCCTGCTCGTGGAGGGGAAAGAAAGAAAAAGATGAAACAATAAGAGTGTTACAACACAACACACTCGGGACGGAGGTCATTTGGGAACAGGTACTTTCCACAACACTTGTCCTAAACTATAAGTAAACTAGGGGCCTATAAAAGAAAGATTTTTATTGGGGGGAAACACAAGCCTTACTATTATTACGGAAACTAATCATTTAACTGAAACATCTAGGATAACAACCTCGAGAGTATCCCCCATTGGAGGGCACGCGGATGAAACGTAAAGCTGGTTTGGTTTGGTTTTTTATTGATGGGGTTTAAGAATAGAATCTCGCCCAGTTTCTCTGTACGAGATTTTTCTATATACATGTGATTTATCACTGAGATTTTTCCTTCCTCTATCCACACTAATGAGCCGGGAAATGTATGCCTATCTCATATAGGAAGTGCACCTACATTAGCAAGGAACGGGGAAGGGAAGACTATAGTGATATAAAAAAACATGCAGGAAACCACCACGATTAGCTTATCCAGAAGATATCTTCTCTGTCACGGTCAATTTTAGTCTATTGTGAGAGTGACACCTTAAGCCGTGTACTCACCTTTGTGGATCTTACTAGCTATTTCTGGCTATTTTGTGATGCAGTCCAGTTTTTATAAGAATGACCTTATCTGACACACAGAAAAAACATTTTTTTACAGGTTACCAAAATATATTGGGGACTACAAAATGATTTTGTTATGAATTCACTAATTTTGTAGTCAACATTAAATTTGTTGTAACCTGTACAAAACTGTTTTTTCTGTGCAGATAGTAGAGTTACTAGATCTATTTTCATTCGTCTGGTCATGTGATCTGCAACTGTCTCTTTTGAGAGATAATCAATACCTTATAAAATAACAATAATAACACACTTCGGTGACCGTATGATCCAAGATATCACTTTTGCAATAAACTAGACTTCCGATGACAAGGAGATGGTTTTCCTAAATGTTTTTCTACCCTCTATCCACTCAAATGCGAGTACATTTACTCTAAATTCAATCTTCCACACCCCTAACTCATTAGTGTAATTAGTACGCATGCGTATAACCTGAACAGTAAGTAAGACGCGGTGCTAAAACCAAACAAAAGAAATCTAATAAAATGTAAGATTTTATCCATGTTGACTGCAAAAAAAATTACTTTTTTCTAAAATGCCCTTTCTAAGAAAATTGGCTGCCACTATCGTTTCAGTACAGAAAGCTACCTCACCGAATTAAGTACAGAAATGAAAGTCCGTGTGCAATGGGTCTTAGACCACATGGTCAAGCTATGGACAGAAAGACGGACGTAGTACTAAGAAGAAAAGGATGGAAGAACCTCACCTTGACAAACCTCCTCAACCTAGTGTCGTTGACATGGCATTGGATACCAAGGGGCGAGTTCGTCTCCCGGACGCATTCATGGCTCATTTGACGAGACATTCTTCGCCCTGTGACAAGAAACATCACAATAAACACGACTCTTTAAAATATCAGTTTAGTTTATTATGTATGCACACTATTAGTGGAAATAATAATAGCGTGTTTGTGACACATCAATCTGTAGTTCAGTTTGCGGGAATATTAGCCAGTACTAATGTACCTTTGCCCAGGGAACGCCCAAATACTAATCGTACAGCCTTCCATCTTTCCATGTCCCAATGAGGTGAGCGGTAAACGGTAGTGAATATGACGGGGTAAAACCAATGAGGATCTTAACTTAAGCCTAATTGACTAAACCCTGGTGATCATGGGAATTATTTCCCTCTTGATAAAAATCCTCCGGTATCAGCCAGGAATCGAACCCGGGACCATTATGTCGGTAAACAGAGGCTCTTAACACTATACCAGGAGGCTGGTTATTAGTGGGAATATGCGAATAGTATGTCCGGATGTACGATGGGACATGCGCTTGGTCACAATATAAAATAATAAAATACTCAAAATCTGTGTAGATTTTCTAAAAAAAAAGCCTCTAAATGTAAAAAAAAAAAAATAGTCTCAAATGTTTCTTTCAATACAAGTTAAGCTTTGTTAAATATACCCACCTGGTTGGTTGTCGTTGTCGATGACCGGGGAAGAGCAGGGCTGCCCTGAAAAGTCATCCCCATGGTGCGGCAGACAAAGAAAACATTTGGAGTAACTTCGGGAGACGTCTGGAACCAGCCGGACGACGCCTGTTCCGACAGTTTTATTAGTAAGTTTAAACAACAGCCAGGTTATTAATTGTATTAACAGCTTTATATAAGGATATAATGGTAAGGGTAGTTTCAAAATGTACCTTAGTTATTAGGGTCACATCTAGATTGCAGCTTATATTCCTAGATTGTTAATGATGTACGTGCATAATTATTAGGGTCAATCCTAGATTGCAGATTATATTCCTTGATGATTAAATATGTATTTATATTTCTAGGGCCAAACCAAGATTTGCAGTTTATCTAGATGGTTAAGGATGTACTGTACCTAAATATTTAGAGCAAACCTGAATCTCAGATTATAAATCTTGCTTGTTAAGGGTACAACTAGATTGTCATCATCACACTATATTGCGAATTATATACCTATATTGTTTGGGATGTACCTTAATCACATAGGCCATAGCTAGATTGCATATGATACACCTAGATTATGGTGGTATACCTATGTCATTGAGGACCTCCAGAGGTCCATCCACTCTGTATTCCTCGTGGACAGCCACGTCCCTTATCATAGCCAAGGACATCCCGGGTGAATGTCCCACTAGAGTCACCTTCCTTAACCCGGTGGCGAAGATTCTGCCAAACACACAGCAAGAAGGAAAATAGCGTCACATCATTCAGGAAACCCCGTGGACGTTCTAGTCATATTTATAGATAGAGGGAGGAGATAGAAACTGTGAATGATAAAGAGGGAGTGAAGTACCATCTCAAGCAAGTGCAAACTCAATGTGGGCCTAATATTATCCAAACTTTAAACATTCTAAAACTAAACTATAGAAGCGATAAGATATACCTATTGAAGTGTCTTAAAATTATGGTAAACTGGGCCTTGACTTATTTTTTGAAGTTAGTTATAAGATAAGTGCAATAACCAGACCCGAAATCACCAATTCAATATTTTTAGAATTTATTTATAGCTACTGTCAGGAGTACCTATTTAACGTGTATATTCTGAACACATTGGTTACATAACCTACAAACTAATGAACACTAGAAGAACAGTGAGTGGCATATTCTCTGGGTATGCTAGTCCTGCGCCGCATATCATAATGATATGTACTAATTCTCTGTTTAATTCAATGCTGTCTGTGTGAACTGTGTTAACACTAATGTTTGGATTGTTAATAAATATACATGTAATGAATTATTAATTTTAAAACTGATATTGGTTCATATTCCAAGAATACTGTGTTTTAAGTATTTCTTCTTCCAAAAGGTTCTACTTTGCACAATAGGAAATCCAGGGCTTGCTACTTGAAAAAGCAAGGCAAGTCAGGGAGACTCTAATGACCTTGCCCAATGTCTAGGAGGTGGCAACACATTCCTTTCCGCTCACCCATAAGTAATTGGCCAATGAGCTCGGGTTTTCACAACCTAGGTCATGCTGTTCCTGTGAAGCAAGCTTAGCATTGTGCCAACTATTGAAAAAGATTCAAGATCACAATGTTTATTTATTAAGCTAATTTAGTAGTGTTTAAGTAAAAATACATAAAATAAATATATAATTAATTGTAAAATAATAGTATACGCAACAAGCTTTAAATTATACACTAATTAAATACATTGATTTATGTTTAGGTATTCTAGTCACGTGTATTATCATTTACATTAACGACTTATTAGTCATTGTGATTTTATATAATTATGCATTAAAGAATCCCAAAAGCCAGGAGTGTGAGTTCACCATTTCAAGATGCATTTAGAAGGAAAAGATCAAATAAAATATATTTTCTAATAATTTACTTAATCAGTGGCGCACCCAGCCATTTACTTTGGGGCGAAGCATTCAATCAAGGCTGTAGCAAGAATGACATTTTGATGGAGGGCGGGTTTGGGGTTGCACAGCCTCCTAAGCCCTGAAGGCTGAGAATATTTATGAATATTTAATGTTTTTATAAATAGTTTTGAGTAGTTTTATAGTAAGTAAGTAATTTAAATAATACAAATGGTATTGAAGCTATTATTTGTATGTTTTTTTCAATTGTTAATTTTGTGTGTAACGGTAAACCTTTTGAATATTAGGCTTAAGTCTGAAGCCTGGTCTTAAAATGTAGCATATACATTCGACACATCTTCAAGGTTAGTTATACTTAATACTATTTAAATTGCTATTAACATTATTTATGTTGTGTGGGAAAGAAGGGAAGGGGCTCAAATACCTTGTTTGCCCCTCTACCCCTTGGGTGCACCACTGCTTACAGCAAAAGATATGTATAAATATCTTAGCAATAAATCAATGACGTAGTGATAGAGTATTAATAATCAGAAATAGTTTCCTCTATGTTAGTCAGAGTTTACGCATCTAAATAGCTTCTGGGCATAAATTCTCAAATTGGGAGACTCGTTTGTTTCCAAGCAGCATTGTGTGAGATAAGTTAGTCTTTATGAGATAGTTTTAATTGCAACGTGAGTTGGACAATCCACCTGATTCCCTCTCACCAAGATCTTATGGACTCTTGATCGATGTATCACTTCATTTTACTCTTATTATGATTGTTTGCGTTGAATATTGATAACTGTGTGCTTTTAATTACACTAGGCTAATTGAATAGGATCTGTCTCTCTTATGCATTCAGAACTGTGCCCATACCACTCTTAGCCCCGACATTAATATTTACTTAAATTTCTAACCATATATATATATATATCATTACAATTTGAGGACCGCCAATATGGTTACTGGTCATAGGTTCTGGCTACGGACTCGGAGGTCCCGGGTTTGATTCCCGGCGCGTCCAGATTATCTAGGAAGCAGTGGGTCTGGAACGGATTAGATTCAGCCTAGAGTGGGTAAATAAGGAGCTACTCGAATAAAGTAGTAGTGGCTCCGGTATAAAAATCCGAGCTTAATGACTGGAGTAATCGATGTGCTGACCACATGATACCCTCTATCCGTAAGAGTTGGTATTAATTCGCCAAACAGTTTGGTAGCCACTCGGTAGGTATAGCCTGAATGCGGACTGACACCATGGAGTTACTTTTATTACATTTTGAGTGGATGGTAATCATCATTATGGATAAATAAAAGAAGAGAGAATATGGGAGTGGAAAGGAGGGGCTTAAAATTTCCTAAGATAGCATACATTTAAAGGGAAATAATAAATGTTCGAGAACCACTGTTCTATATGAACACATCTTAAAATAAATCCCTTGAAATAATCCCTTGACGTACTTGGAAACGGTGGTTGAGGGTCCTCGGACCCAAAATCTCCGTTGCAAGTTTTAGAGTACAGTATACCTATTAATTTTTCTCAAAATACGCCACTGTAGAAGAAGACTCAACACTCAAACCACTAGTCAACAATTCACAAATAATATATTTTCAGCAGAACTGATATGATTAAACATGGACCAGCTTATTAGAAATACTTACTATTGATTTTAGGACATTATTAAAAAAACATCTCAATCACTTCAAAATAATATTAGTTTTCTTTCGCTATTGTGATATATAAGTATTTTATTATATAGAGAACCTTATATTAAACATGGGTGAGAGTCTAGCGGCCATCTGAGGATAGCTGAAACGCTTTGGTTAAATTCCCAAGGAACTATTAGCACTAGTGACTACTACAAATACCTTTTGTCTCAAGAACCAGGGAAATAAAAAGTTTGAATCCCACCAGTGTCCTTTACACGTGAGACCACGTCTACACGTCTCCACTCCACTCACCTGGTGATGCACCTGGCGGACGTGAGAATCGTGTCCGCGTCCAGGGAGCTCCCAAAACACAGAACGCCCCCCTTTGTGGGATCGACAAACTTAATCAACCAACAGAGGTCTCCCTTGCTACCCTGACAGACGTTCGATTTCCCTCTACCTGCCCAGGTACGTTGGAGATCGATGAGGTTGACAACATTGGCGCGACTGCCTCTACGGCTGCTAGGTCATCAATGTCTTCCATCGACGTTATGCCCTTGATTGAATCGGCGCTGGTGTCAACCTTGTCACTCCAAACAATTGGCTCTTCGGAGACATTGTTTTTAGACACCAGCATCTCACTATCCATTATGCTATGTTCGGTTAAGACAACGTTCATTGGGTGGGACGGCGTTGTTGTTTGTTTATCCAGATGCCCTTCTGCATCGGGTCTCTTCGTCACGTCATTTTCTCCTAATTTCTCCAAAACGTCTGTTCTTTCAGTGGATTGTGAACCATTGAGTATGTAACTGAATCAGTATCTGGATATTTATTCGTTTCTACATCATATTTGAAGGTGATAATCTGATTATCTTGTTCAGTGGTTGTCCGCACCCCACCCGTGGACCCTAATAAAGACGTTTCCTTGGTTTTCATACCATCGTTTGAATACGGCGTTGTGATTTTAAGAGATCCACTAGGGTTTAAATCTCCCGACATCACTAAATGTTCATTGGAATCTTTGTGGATCGTGTTTCCCATGGGTCCTTTGTCATCGCTTACTTCATTGTTCGATATCTCATCCGATAGATCCATCATTTCGACGCTATTTGAGAGCTCTGTAGATGCTTTAAAGAGATCGGAGCTACTATTTAGAAGGGGGTGAAGAATTTGCCTTTGTGATTTCGATCAGTTTTTGGGTGTCAATTTCAGGTAATTTTATTATCATCGTGCCCTCACTCTTGGTTATTGATTCAGTATCACTGTTATCTGTGATGATTTCTTTCTGTTTATATGTGGTACTTTCTGGAGAGTTTAGATCAATTTTGATGTTGGTCGCATAGCTGTGCAGGGTGTTTGGAGAGTCCATGGGAAAGGAATTGTCTTCAGCCTTCTGAGTTGTGGGTTCATCCACCTTGTGCACTGGCCTGTTAACAGGGGAGATTTCCTCAGCAAGTGTCTCATCTTTAGGATTTGTTTCGTTATTCACGTGTTCTATAGTAATTTGGTAGTTTTCTACAGTAAATACTGTTTCATTTTCAGGGTCTTCCAATAAGTCTGTTTCATTTTTAATTTGTTCTATATTTGTTGTAACGTTTTCTTCACTCAAAACTGTTTCATATTCATGGTCTTCTACGATGTTAGTTTCATTTTTAGTGTGTTCTAGGTTAATTGTATCGTGATCTCCAATCAAAACTGTTTCATCTTCAGGGACTTTTGTTGTGTTTGCTTCATTCTCAGCGTGTTCTAGGTCATAGTGTCGCTTTCTTCAGTCAACATGAATTCATTTTCAGGGTCTCCTACGAGATTTGTTTCGTTCTTGGAATGTTCTAGATTAATCCCATCACTTTCTTCTGTATAAATAGTTTCAGTTCAGGAGTTTCTAGGGCAGTTGTTACGTTCTCAATGTGTTCCAGGCTTAACATTTCGTTTTCTTCAATCACAATGGTTTCGTCTTCAGGGTCCTCTACGAGGCTTGTTTCGTTCATAACTTGGCCTGGGCTTATCATGTCATTGCTAAGTTCAGTGTAGTTTCCTCCCATTGGGGCATGGTCACCGATGTCACTTTGGGACTCCGTCTGAGGTCCCCCCTCTTCCATAGGCGTGACTAAAGTTCCCTCCCCCTCGATTGGATCCGTGGTGGCGTTACCGGTGGCGTATCGGCAGCAGATGAAGTTGGCACTGGGGGTGAATGCTGAACGAAGACCGTCGCAGTGGCCACCATCGTCATCCGGGAGGAAGTCCTTATCCATGGTGCAGTCGATCCCCAGTAGGCAATAACCAGTGCCGGAGCCACATGACCCTACCCCATGATGACGAATAGTCCTGAGGAAATACAATTACAATGCTATCAAGAACGATATGTAGTTTTTAAATTCTCATTAATGATATATTTCAAGTTTATATTATTATGTAACTGAAACAGTGCGTGTAGGAAGAAGCTAAGTCAATCTTTTTAGCTTTACAGGAGAGATAAAAATATAATCTTTTTGTTTCATCATTTGTTGGGATTGTTTCATGCATTTTCAGAGTTTTGGTGGCTTAGTGATTTACATAGTGGTGGAATCATTTAATTCCCAGCTATTCTGTTTAGAAAAAATATATATATTTTTTTTACTTAATTCCGTTCTGCATGTACTCAGATATTATGTAATCATGTTTGTTATTGGAAAAAACTATTAGAATCTACATTTTTACTATTTATTAATTGAAAACATATTTTAATTTTAACAAAGCAACTTTATTTTTTATTTTCATCAGAGGTAGGACTTGTTGGCTACACCAACAAACTGTTAGATAAAGTAATGGGGAACAAAACTAACAAATTCAATAATTGGTGTATTTCTGTGCAATCTGTATATTATTCTATCACCTTTATAAATAGTGTGACTTCGTTCCTATTATATTATAAATTTATATTAGTTTGTAAGTCGTGTTTTTTAAGTTAGTTGGATCATATAGTGTTCGTAAAATATCCCTAATAAATATTCACGCTAATGTTCTATTACTTCATAAAAGTTTCCCCCGTTCCAGTAGATTTTTTAAATCTCCACTATTCCATCTATCGTTAAAGTTTTCACTGTTTAAATCTATCGTTAAGGTCTACACTGGTTGGTTCTATGTATAAAGTATCCACCAAGAACACTACTCACATCAGCGAGAACAATTTTTCCAGCCTTCATTGCGGCGAATTCATCAATAATATTATAAAAACTTATTTCCTTTATAAAATTATGTTCAATGCTCAAACTTAGCCAATAGCTTAGGACTAAGACTATTCTCGCCATTGGCTGGATGCAAACTGTTTTTTAAGCATAGATAGCTTACGAAAGCACATTCCCCTGATGTTACTGACACCGATAACACTATTAGAAGCCTTCAAAAATTTCAAATTTGTGGAAAAAAACATTTTACTCACAAACCAGTTTGATTATTTCAGTTTTTTTTTAAAAAAACGCTTGATTTCTTCAAGGTCTTCTTTATTGAAGGTCTTATTGAATGTCCAAAGCTTCGTTATAGCTGAGGAGTTAACATTATCGGCTGGGTTCAAAACAGGTGAGCCCCATACTGATATATCTGCCATTCTTTCAGCCATGTTACGTAATTCAGAAATGTTTTGACTCCAAAGTTCGAAGTGACTTGTTTTGCTTCTTTAAGCAGACTTGGTCAGGATTCTTTCAAGAACTGAATCTCCTCCTCTAGGCTCTTAATGTTTTGTGTTTCTTCTCCCATTGCTAGCTTAAAGCTTTGAAGGACTTTGTTTCTATCATAAATGCACTTGTGCCGTGTTGTAATGAGAAGAATAGTTCAAACGACTGCAGCCATTCAATTAGACCCGATACGTCTGCTTGGCTCTCAGATGGCAAATTAAGAAAGCTTCTCTTCATTTCCAACTAAGTAATCTACCACATTTCCATGATTTTTGTCAAAGGACGACCAGCGTCAACCCTTGAGCTCCATCTAGTTTTTGAAACAGGGAATAGAGAGATTTGCTGTGTTTTGTAGAATTTTCTATCTTTAAAGATGATCAACGAATACAGTGTAGAGTTTCTGGACATTGCTCAAGTTGGTTTTCACCTATACATTTTGTTTTCATAGCATGGGTACCACAAATATTTAACGTATGTGCACTGCTTAAGGGCTTCCCTAAATTAATGCTATAAGATTCTTAAATTTTCTTCGCCTACAAACGTTACCCCCTCTTTCCTTCTTCGTAATTTTTTCCTGGTTTTGGGTTTGGGATGGACTTGTATGTGTATTAGCCTTATTACATTTTCCTTGGCCCTCCTAACAATTTATTTATCACACAGTAACAAAAAAAAAAGATAAGTTTTATACTTGCGCAAACAAGCCTCGGTACCTGACACACAACACAGCACTACAACAACTAAACTTTGAGCAGCGGCCCATTCTATCCCTCCACTACACTTTACGCGGTACCTGAAGTAAACAGAAGTCAGTTTATAATTTACCTTTCACTTTTTCTTTAATTGCAACCACCAACCGCTAACATGTGTCAAGTGTTACCCTGCCAGATTCTGCTGTTGGGCAAAGGCATAGTCAAGACTACCATTAGGGTTAGGAAAGAAGTAACGTAATAAAACAAATGCTTTTACTACACTAAAGGAAAAATGTTTGGGTGATTAGGTGGGGGAAGAGAGGTCACCAAATGGGGGCTTGGGGCAAACTCCCCCATATGCCACCCCCCTTACCTCTGGGTGGCCCTGTCTTGGCAAACGCGGTTCTATTATATTGTTAAAATCTTTTCTGTTCTATTTTTTAGTAAAGTCTCTACTGTTCAATCATATCAGTAAAATCTCCACTGTTTCATTATACTATTAAAGTCCTCACTATTCTATTATATTATTATTAATTTAGCACTGCGTCTTACTACCTGTTCTGGTTATACTCATATGTACTAATTATGCTGATGATCTAGGTATGAGGAAGGTTGAATTTAGACAAAGTGTAGCCTTATTTGCGTGGAAGATAATTTTGGGAAAAATTCAGTACACCCGACTGTGATTAGAACCCCGATATCTCCGTCATTGGCAGTCTAGTCTAGCATGAGTGACGCCTTAAACAATGCGGCCACCGAAACAGGTACTATATTATTAATATCTCTACTGTTCCATTATATTATTAACGTCTTTACTGTTCCATTAAATTATTAACGTCTTCATTGTTATATTATATATTAACGTCTTTACTGTTCCATTATATTATTATTATTATTATATTATATTATTATTATTATTAATAGCACCGCGTCTTACTACCCATTCGGGTTATACCCACTTACGCTAATGTGTAATGGTAGGGTGATTGTGAGATGAAATGAAGGACCTACAGTTTAACGTGGAATCCGAGCCACGGTGGAGGCCTGGCATTCCCCACATTCACAAGATGTCTTGTCAGAGGTGAAGGAAGGGTTTGGAAATCAGATAAATCTGTGCCGGGACCAAGGATTGAACCCCGGCCGCCAGCACAGACATTATATTATTAAAGTAGCCACTGTTTCATTGTATTATTAAAGTTATTATTTAGCACCACGTCTAACTATCCGTTCGGGTTATACACTTAAGTACTAATTACGATAATGGATTAGGAATTGGGAAGGTTGAATTTAGAGGAAGTGAATCCGTATTGGCGTGGAGGGAGAGTGGAAAACATTTAGGAAAACCACCCTAGTTCACCCGACCAAGATTTGAAACTCGATCTCCCCATCCTCGACAGTCGACTCAACACGACTAGTGCGTTAGCTAACTACGCCACCGAGGCGGGTCATTATATTAGTAAAGTTTTCACTGTTCCATTATATATTTTTTTAATATCCATTGTTCCATTCTATTGTTAAGTATATACTACCCACTTCGTTGGCCGCATGGGCACTACTCTAGCAATAAACTAGAGTAAACCACCGATGATGGGGAGCTCGTGGTTCGATCCCAGTTAGTTGTACTGAGGATGTTTATTCCTCTTGGCGCATATAGAGGTACTCCTCTTCTAAATTCAACCTTCCTCATCCCTAACCTTTTGGAGTAATTAGTAGGACCTACATAAGCGTATAACTCGAGTGGGTAGTAATACACTTTACTAAAAAAATATATAAGAAAAATGTATACTGTTCCATTCTATCGTTAAGGTCTCCATTGTTTCATTCAGAAAGTATCTACAAATGATCACTGCACACGATACTCATAACGCGTCAATGTAAGGTGACAGTTTTGTGAAAAAGGTTCAACACCAATGTTCTTTTCATGGTTTTACAAGTAATTAACACACAATTGGGGCTATTAGCGTCTGTGACCACACTTTTACACCCAGCTAATTTTTCAATTAGATGAAAAATGAATTTTAGCCTTATTGCACTAATGTTTCTAAGACGTGGATTAGTCATAGATGCAATGGCAGTGACTAAACGTTCTTGACCTTATCAAGGTCACGTGTGTTTTAAGTACCCTACAACCTTGATTGGCCACTTAAGTGGTGAAACAGGTGAGAGGGAATACCAAGGTGAAATCAAATTTTGCGTATCGTCAAAATATCTATTTCTCCTTCCCCCGTTGAAAGATGATCAGCAATGCCAGCAATATTATTAGTCTATGGGAATCATGTTCATCCCAGGGGGATTCTAAAATTATTTAAAATATGTATGTGTATCTATTCTATCTCCTTCTTTACCCTTGAATTCCACTGTTTTGTCTTTGTCTCAAGAGGCAGCGGATGACTGGTTTCAAGGCGTTAGACTTTTATTAAAAAACATATCCATTGTGGGAGAAACTAGGGTTTGAATCCCGAGCGCGTGCATTCACGGGTGGTTTCTTATATGGGATTTATTTCCATCGTTCTTCCATTTTATTTTTATTTTCTCTTAAATAAAGGACTGTGAAAATTGTCTACCTTGAGATCTACCTTTAGACTTTGTGAGACCCCAAACACACAAAAAAGTGGATTTTAGAATTCTGTCTGTCTCATGTTTGTCTGTCTATTCCTGGGGGTAAAACCGAAACGATTTTATGAATCTTGTTCAAACTTATTATTTAGAGGTTATATTCTCATACCTTGAGAAGTTTTTCTAAATTATGTATCCGTTCTTAAATAAAAGATGCTTTTCATATGATGGTTTTCGAAAATAGTAAATTTACAAAAATTTCTCTATTGATTTTTTAAATATATATTTGGGAGTGTTTAGTCATGACAAATAACACAATATATTTGTGCTTTTGGTGGAAAATTATTTTAAGGGTAGTTTACTGATGACCGATTTTCTAAATGTTTTGGGGAATTGTTTGACGTGTAAATTAACACTGTATATGTCTTGTTTTTGTGTAAAAAATCGTTTAAAAGCTGTTTACTAATAACTGATTTTTGAAAATTTGAAATTCCTCATATATTCTTACAGTTTGTTTAAAATGAGTGTCAGGGAAGATTTTCCGTTTATTTTCATTTATTTCTTTTTAGTAAAATAATCATTTAAGGGTAATTTCGAAAAATTTGAAATGTTTCGATAATAGTTTTGATGATTATACTTAAAAGTGATATCTGGGTATTATTTTACATAATAAATAATAATGTATGTAGATTTTTCTGAGATAGTTTAAGGGTAATTTTATTATTACATAAAATTTAACTGATTATATATTTTGTATTTGGCTGAAAGCCACTATCACTCACACACACAAAATCATTTCTAAATGTTATATCGATTTTAATGCAGAGCTCAATATTTTCACTTAACGTAAATATAAACATAATAAACACGTAATGTTGACTACTTAATATAAAAAAGCTTATTACATAGCATATACAAAACCAACCAATATTCTGTCACAAATCAGCTGATAAACCAGCTTTCTATTTTCGTCTCATATGCAGGAACAAAAAATCTACCCCTTCCTTTGTCTATGAACCGATTCTATTCCTTCATGGGTTATAAGCCTAATTTATTTTTAATAATTTATCTATGATTTACACTTTTTATAATAGTTCTGATATTATAATACTTAATTCAATTACAGCCTAATTAAAAATACCTATTTCTCTTCTTTTTTAAAATGTCATTATATCTTAGACTAGGTAGTCCTAATGTTCAGACACATTTCTCAAAATGTCACTCAACAGAATTCAAACACAAATTACCTTAGATATCGTAAGCTAGCTGTTAAGACTCATGCCTTTGTGCCCTAAACCTTTAATATATTGTATTTATTATAACAGGTAGTATTTATATGACACAATGTATTTAGAGTGTACTGAGATAATATTTGATCAAAATATTATATATTTAGCATTACCAAGCAAATTTTAATTATTTTATAATCATGAGTAGACCATCATTTAAGTTTACATAGTAATTATGTGTTTTTGCAAGCTATTAATTATTTTTTCTGGTCACCGTTTTACATAAATCTATGACTTAAAGCTTAGTAGTTCATCCTTCTCTACAATATTTTAACCCAGCTCGGAATGTTATGTAGCGATAGTAGCACATTTTAGCTTCAATGTCTGATCAGTGATAATTGTAACTTTGTAGTACTACTACTAGACTCGTACATCTTAGAGCTTTCTGTGAACTCACCAGGGCTGACGATTGGAAGACAGTTAACTATTACGCATCGCACTAGTAGTACCCCAATGGCTGCAAGATGTCTCATTGTCCCAGGGTGATGTGGGACGGTATAACGGGTCAGACACACGTGGACTTGGATGAGGTCGGGCTTTGTATGACGAAGAAGTCCACTTCCTAGTGACAATGCATCATCATGTTATTGTTTGAAAATGCTCGAGAGATCTGAGACACAAGATGTGACTAACAATGTTTACTTAGCACTTTGTGTTGATATCAGTTTATCAACTCAAGTCAGCTTCTGAGAGCAGTATACACACAAAAAAACACGCTATCTTTAAGGAAATACCAATTGAAGCAAAACACAACCACCGTATTCAACCTCCAGACTCTCATTTTATCAACACCTAACAAATGACAGTTCCAGACGATCAACCACACTACAACCCGGACCCTGCAACAAATCTGCCTGTCCGATA
This sequence comes from Timema cristinae, assembly GCA_039000515.1. Lineage (NCBI taxonomy): Eukaryota > Metazoa > Arthropoda > Insecta > Phasmatodea > Timematidae > Timema > Timema cristinae. The sequence goes on along the minus strand of JBCFYV010000012.1, from coordinate 62,056,309 downwards.
TACATATATAGCTGATGGTGAAATTCCGACACCTTAGCTCAGTCGGTAGCGTGTATTTTTACTGAGTTAAGGGTCCCGGGTTCGATTCCTGTTATGGCCAAAATATTATCATTAGGGAAATGTGGCTTTGACCGTTCATAGTGATAAATTAACAGCTGGGGCTGGATTTTGTGTCTGTTTTATATTTAAGTTAATCCATCAGCCATGTGCTGATATAATCATGTTCAGAGAGTGCACCTTAAATAACCTAAATAAATGAAAAATGAAAATTTTATTGTGAAACTTTAATTTTAAAAACATTCTCAACTAGTGTATATAATCTTATATAAACACTGATTTGAATGAGACTATGACTATTAAATTTCAAATTTATTTTACTATCTAAATAATTATACAAAATCAATACATAAAATTGTATCACTGGCTAAAGGAATGAAATTACTGAATTAATAAAAAAAAATAGCTAACAGTATCTAATCAGTGAATAGTCAAATGAAGTGTTCTTAATCTTCCCACAATCTCTTTTCAATTAATAGATATTAGAAATGGGTGAAAACGTTGAAAATGATATGGAACACTGACATAACCATTTCAAATTGTGATTTTTTTTATTTTTTACTTAGTACCGCGTCATACTACCTGTTCGGTTATACGCTTAAGAACTAATTACACTAATGGATTAGGAATTTAGAAAGTTGAATTTAGAGGAAGTGAGCCCACATTTTCAAGGAGGGAAAGTGGAAAATCATTTAGGAAAAACCACCCTCAGTTCACCCGACAGAGATTCGAACTTGAATCTCCCTGTCGTAGGCAGTCTAGCTCAACATGAAGCTAGCGCGTTAGACAACTACGCCACCGAGGTGGGTTTTCAAATATGTAGTCCTCACTAAATATTGTACTCATTAATTATAATTAAATGAGGACCAATTTTATGTTCCTTTAAACGTGTTCATTCATGGGTAAAAGGGGACCAATTGTATTCCCCCTAAATATATTCATCATAGGTAAAAGGGGGCCAATATTATATCCCCTCAAACTTGTGCATTCATGGGTAAAAGGGAACCAATATTATGTCCCCCTAAACATGTTAATTCATGGGTAAAAGGGGACCAGCATTATGTACCCTCCAAACATATTAATTCATAGGTAAAAGAGGACCAATATTATGTCCCCTCAAACATGCCCATTCATGGGTAAAAGAGGACTGATATTATGTCCCCAAACAGGTTCATTAATGGGTAAAAGGGGACTATATTATGTTTCTCCCTCTAAACATGATGTCTGCGCATGCCTATGCTTGCATTACTCTTATCAAGTGTTTTCCCAGCGTACTTCTTCAAGTTTGTAATATAAATAAATGGACACAATACCTGCTATCTTGTCATATAAACGATCATTACAAATGGTAGTAAAGCCTTATTTATGAGCTAATCAAAGCCGTGACAGGTAAAGTAAGGCTTATTAAAATCAAATGGGAAAATTTAAATATGCATTCATTTTATTATCATACATAGCTTATAATTAATATTATATAATATTATAATTATTATTATTATTATTATTATTATTATTATTATTATTATTATTATTATTATTAGCCCCACGTCTTACTACCCGTTAGGTTTATACACACACGCAAATGTGTAATGGTAGGGTGATAGTGAGATGAAATGAAGTACCTACAGTTTAACGTGGAATCCGAACCACGGTGGAGGCCTGGTATTCCCCACATTCACAAGATGTCTTGTCAGAGGTGAAGGAATGGTTTGGTAATCAGATAAATCTGTGCCGGGACCGAGGATTGAGCCCCAGACCACAGCACAGAAGTCCGACACCTTACCCCTAGACCACCAGGCCACCCTATAATTAATATAATTCGATGGCACATTCCGCACTCCCTGAACTCATTGGCGTACCACTGGTGATGCATGCACCATAGTTTGGGAAACACTGTTTTAATTCCACAAAAACGTAAACACTTTTATAAATCAATAGGATATGACTCGCCATTAAAATGTTTCGCATCTGCTATAATATGTAGTTTGGTAGTGAAATCGTGTCATACTGGTACTAATAAAATTAAGAATATTGCGTTTGGAAGCACTGAAAATTAACCTTTTAAGGGGGCCATCCACTTGAGCACTGAGATGCGTATCAGACGTCTATAATTCCCAAACAATATATCAGTGGTATATCATTTAAGAATATGGTTCACGTGGTAATGATGGGGAAAGGTATCAACATGCCTCTATATGATTAAAAACCTTACGTATTTAAGTTAGATTAATTTTAAAAATTTCAAGAATAAGTTAAATTACATAATTTTCAAAAATGCACGTCATGAAATGTATCAGCTTGATATCAAAGTAAAGTGTTGAAGTAGCCAGTTACGTATCTAACCTTATGGAGAAGAGGAATCTGAAATGACAGCTGTAGCCGTATCACTCTATATCTCCTGATACATTAGCTCTCGCTGACAGTTTACTATGTTATTTTATTCATCGCAGATTTTTGTCCATATTACACAACGTATTTTATTATGGTTATATATATTATTTTCCTCCCATTTTAATACGAGACAAAAAATAAATATTTTAAAAATTATTTGAAGGTGCACTGTACACTAAACAATGGATTCTAATTCAAAGGCATACGTAACTAACATTAATGTTTAGAAAGGCAATGCGCTAATGTCCATACAGGAAAACCTCCCATGATTACATATTTCTTTTACAAATTTAAAATTAATTTTTTTATAGATGGTGGTTAGTCTCAATAAGGGAGTTGTTTTTAAATGTATAGCCTAATGCATAGCTTATAAGCCTTTTTTTATTTATTTATCTTAAGTTGGAGATGTAAGGGACACGAGAAAAGATAAGTGTTTTTGCAGTTTCTAAACACAATTGTTTGCCAAAACTAATCAAATATTACTTTAGTACAAACATAGAGTTTAACTTTTTTCACAGGGTGACCTCAACAGTAATTGTTGAGTATTTGTCATGCGCATAATGGCATTGGATGACAAACTTTTTAAACGAAGAAAAAATTTGTCATTAAATTCCAGGTCACTCTTGACAGATAAGCAAGAACTGTTGAGGTCACTTTGTGAAGGAAATTAATTAAACTCTATGTTTCTACTGGAGCAATATTTGATTTATTTGGACCAAAAAAAAGTTTTGCTATAAAAACTGCGAACATAGTGAACTTTTTTCGCCTGCCTTACATCCCCAAACTCAGTTTCATAGTATACCCAGGCGCTACACTCCCGAGAAACAAAGATCTAGCCTTCTTCAAACAAGTAGAGTAAATTTTGAACAGGGTTATAACACAGCATTACAAGATAATTGAGTATTGTTTTGGTGATTTGAAGCTTTATAACTGCAATTCTTACCAGAAATACACTAATGTGTGGATATTTCCCTTTGAGGAGGTTGTGTCTTTAAGATAGAACGTATTCAGTAGGAAGTGTGTTTTGAGAATTTTTAATGAATAGATTTATCCTCCTCTTTCCGTGGCCTACCACCAGTCCGGACTGCGGACTATCTTCATATTTGCACTAGTGACGAAAAAGGAATATTCTAGAGGAAATGTTTTCAGAATTTTCATGAAAATATATAGAGGGGAAACGGTTAAAAAAACAGCCTCTAGCATTTAAAAAAACTGAACTCCTCATAAACTCGCAAAAACCAAACAAGACGAGACTGATAATACTTTCATCCACGTTGATACGTGTTTTAACTCAAATTTAGTGTTAAAGTGCTGAAGAGTGACCTTAAACATTAAAATATGGGAGAATCTTATTGGTGAGCCTTTTAAATACTAGATAGAACATCCTTCAGGCCATAAATTAATGGTTAATTTCTTATCTCGTTTTTAACGATCACTCTTGGAAATTTTACAGGTACCAAGTTGGCAGTGAAACAACTTTGTGCATCAGAGCAAAAAGGACACGAGTATATTTTTACATAGTTAAAAGAATTTTACAGCTTTTTTTTTTTAACATGTCAAACGATAAAATTCATCCTAACGGTTAAAAGGGTGTAACAAACTTTGAAGAGGAAGGAAGTCACATAAGCTAACATTGAGGATGCAAGTCCCTTACCCTTAGGTAACATAATATGGTTGTTCACATACACCCTTTTACATTGTTTAATGTGTTGGATTTAAAATCTCGAAGAAGGTAGCTGGTAGTTAGTTAGCAAAATTTAAACACACAACATTAGCACCAGGAATTGTAATATCTAGGTGACAAGACGAAACCCTTACACACTCATAGACCTACAAACTAACCTAACCTAGGATAGCATCACCAAACAGTTCAAGAGTAGAGAAAGCTAATTTTTCTAGGTGAGGTACACTAGATGATCTTAGTATACCTGTATCCAATAAAATGTGTTCTACATATGTATGAACACCACCTTATGAGGAGAGTACATTGACTTCCAGGGGTGCACTAGCTCCAGGAATTGTAATAACTAGGGGACAGGACGAATACACAGTAATATAGACTTACAAACTAATTTAATCTAGAACAGCAACACTAAGCTTTCGATACTAGTATTAGAAGCTGTAATATTTAGGTGGCAGGATGAACACATACACAGGGATATAGATTTGCAAACTAACTTAGCCTAGAACTGCAATACACAAAAAACAAGACTAGCACCAGACAATAAATTATCTGGCTAACAGAAAGAACACAAACAGGTATATATACGTACCAATTTGGCTAACCTAGGATGGCAGGCAACAACCAACTTTACTCCCTGAAATTATGTTATTGGCACACAAATATAAATAGCTTTAAACGTATAACATCATACCGGCTATTTATAAAGTAATCGTCAGTCTTTGACCACTCAGTTACATGGATAAATAACCCTCAACCAACAAACTTCGCGCTTTCGTCATTTGTAATTCGCGGTCTTACCTTGAAAAACAGATGAAAGTTGTCAGGCGAGTAGAAGAGCTCTAAGCGGCGGTCGTTATTCGTGGCCCGCACATCGCCGTGTGATGACAATTTATTGATTGACTCGATAGAGAGAGAGAGAGAGAGAGAGAGACATTAAGAGACAGAAAGATCACTGGCCTCGGCCTCTCAATTCCAAGTTCTCCCGAACATCTGCGGACCTTCACGAACATCGCCTCATGGGAGCAGTGGCCGGCCCTTCCGAGTTCATCCGAACAATCACGAACAGTTTTCACTGGCAGTTCACATTCTCTCCTCCTTACAAACAGGTATTTCTCTGATAAACAATACAGCAACGTACGGTTGTTTCTTTCTATGTAAATTCTATCCCAGGTGTCTTTGACATAGCTGTTTTACTACTACGTCCATACTTATTTTTTGCACCACATCTTATTACCTGTTCAGGTTATACGCAAATGTACTAATTACACTGGTGAGTTAGGGATGAAGAAGGTTAAATTCTTAGGAAGCGTACCCACATTTGCGTGAAGGGAGAGTGGAAAACTATTCCAAGAAAAACCCAGTACTCATGACCATGATTTAAACCCCGATCTCTTTGTCATCGGCAGTCCAGTCTAACACAGGAATAACGTCTTAGAACATTCAGCCACTGAAGCAGGCTACATCTATAGTTAATGTTAAGGGTGCCACCTAGTTGAATATAAATATAATCACACTGCTATATTTATCATGGGAATGAAAGTTCTGAACATTAAAAATCACTAAAACTATCTTAGAATGCTATATTGTAACTCTATTAAAAATGACTATTTGTGGCTAGAACTATGTTTATAACAGTTTACGTTGATATCAGCACTGAGATGTTTTGCTTGAAAAGTCGTTAAAAAAAGTCACTTTTTTTTTTACTTTAAACATCCATTACTGTTTCCAGCGTGTGGCCTGGGTCAGCGTTTTATTAAAGCCATATATTTTCCACTACCGGCTTGCTAGGCCTGTCGTAGCTTCATATGCCTTATAATTTAACTTAAGACTAGGACAGGCACAACATCCAGTCCCAGGTCATTAATTTACCAACGTGAAATTGTAAGCCCACATTTCACCAATGATAAATTTTTCGGCCATGCCAGGAATCGAGCCCCTGGCCCTTAGCTCAGAAGACAGACACGTTACCAACTGATCTAAGGTGTGGGATACTTTGTTTCAATGATTGTTTTAGTTATAAATCTTAAAATATTTTGTTTTTAATCCTTTGGGACATGTTGGTACCTTCCTTCTCCATTTTGATATGAACTATATTTCTAAATAACAAATTACTTGTTAAATAGTTCGAGGTATTCGGATGTCTGCAACGCGTCCAGCTCTACGTTAGGCTGCCTCCTTTAGGTGTAATGGAACCAACGCGAGCTAAGATCTGTACTTTGGTCAATTAATATGACATAAAACATTTTAGGGACCGAAATAAATCAGATATTTCTTCAGTAAATATTTTAGTTTTAATTTTGTACACATAGTAACCCTAGTGTTTTTAAATATTTGTTGTGGGCATTGCGTCATTTGACCAATACCTTCATTTGACAATAACCTTTTATCTTCATTTAAATGTTTTTTCATTAAATTCCGTGATACTCGTGACAAATATTTAAGAAATGTATGGATTTTCAATGTGTAGAAAATTAAACTAAATATATTTAACCAAGAATTTTTTTTTAATTTTTGACAAAAAAGGTTTTTTTTATCATAAATAATATAAAAATACAGACCTTAACTCTCGTTACATTTCACTCCTCGTTAAGTAGATTTAATACATATCTGGAGACTGGTTGCAATAATCTGAAATATGGAAACACTATACATTGAAAACGTTATTACTCACTGTCGCCTTAAGTAGTACTACCCGAATATGTGGTTTTACAGTGACAAGGAGGTCGGGCTCAAACTTGGTGATCTTAAAGTAAAGTGCTCACCTAAGCACCCGAGGTTTGAGTGTTTAAACCCAGTCAGGTTTTACGGATTTCTCTTGAGCGACAAAAATCCGTAGCACAATTTTCTTCGGAGGGGAGGTAAAGCCGTCGGTCCTATATAGAATGAGGAAATGAAAAAGAACCATGGAAAGAATATGAAAATACCTTTACCAGCAAAATTGGTAGGCCCCTTCGTTCTCGCTCTTGGAAATTCATGTGTGCTAATATGATCAGTCAGTTCAGAAAGTGCACGTTAGATATCTAAAATAAATTAATAAAAATAAATATAAGGAGGTTGGGACTCCAATCTTAGGTGTGAATAGAGGGTGGTTTTTCTTGAATGTTCTCCCACTTTGCCAGTGTTTACTGTGGGTCTGTTTTACCTCCTTCGTGATAATCCATTAGGTATTGCATAGGATACAGACGTGCAAGACGCTGTGGACTATTTTTTTTTATTGAAATAAACAATAGTAGGGCACAGATTGAGTAATTACCATGTATTTTAAGTTGTTTGTTAATTTTCTTTCTTAAATCAATTCACGTTAGCAGAAAAAACAAAAACTAACAAATTTAACGAGCATTTGTTCAATAATATAGTTTGTTGCTTTGTCTCATCAATGAAATATCTGACGTTAGCTATTATCGAGAAATAGTGTTTGTCTAAATATAGGTAAAGTTGAGTTTAGATGAAGTGTACCAGAATTTGCATTGAAGAGAGTGGAGCACTGTTTTGGAAAACCCGCTTCAGTACATACTTTAAATTCGAACCCTGACCTCACGGTCATTGACAGTCTAGTTTAATACGAGTATGGTGTTTTAGACCATTGTGGCCACCGAAGTAGGTAGAATGTCTATAAGACATTGTGGAGAAACAATGGGCGCGCTCCGCGTCTTATAACCCGTCCAGGTTTCCCGACAATAACACGGATACATTGTCTACAATAATAATAATAATAATAATATAGTGACTCATGTTTCCAAGATTGTTAAATTACTTAGCGTTGAGGCTTAGGGAAATTCCCCAGCATCCTAAAAATTAAATACTTTAGCATTTCTGTTATTACCAGATGGTGGACTCCCCTTAAACTGCAACAACTGAATGGTAGTAACTGCAAGACATATCAGTTCCTGACGGGATCATTTACATACCAGTTCTTTAGAATGCGGAATTGTAAACACATAAAAAAGCTATATATAAAAAGCAAGTTTTTTTAGTTTTTTTTTTTGTGGATACACACGGGAATTTATATTTACATCTTTTATTTTTGGTTGTTACACTTGGAATATTTGCACCCATATATTTTTTGGCACATGAATGTTTGGTGAGATAAATATAAAATTACATGTTTGTTTCAATTCAAGTACAAAGTATTGCAGGGGAGGGGATACGATTTTTGGGAAATGGCGCTACAATATTCTTTTAAATTAACCTTATATACGAGTATGTCCAAACATTGAAGATATTAAAACAATGTGTTCATATTATATTTATATTTTACTGTAAAAGTCCGAAGACCAGTAGATCTTAGAATTTACCGGTATTTCCTAGCATTTACCAATATCTGACGTTAAAAGTCTGAAACTTATTAAAAAATGTTAAAATTTTCAGTTTTAACCATTTCTAGAGTGAGGTGGGACAGAGGATTCCCAGTTAGAGCTTTGGGCTGCACTCAAAAGTAAACCAATAACATAACATAGCCTAACACAACCAAACCAAGACTAATTTAATCTGACCTAAAGGTTGGATCAGGCTTGGTTAGGTTAGGTTAAGTTAAGAAAGGTTATGTTATTAGTTTACTTTTGTGTGCTGGTCAGAGCTAGAACTAGAGATCCCCTCTCCCACTTGATTCAAGAAATGGTTAAAACTCAAAATGTAAACATTTTCGAAGATATTCCGGACTTTTAACATCATATATTGATAAATGCTAGGAAACACCAATACATTCTAAGAGTTATCGGTATTCGGACTTTTACAGTAACATAATATAATATGTATGCATATATACACATATATATGCGTACATCTGAATGAATATATATGCATACATATACATGCTACTCATGATAAATGCATGTATACATATGTATGCTTATATGTGCATTTGCATGCATATATGAATATATATCCTTACGTGTATATATAAGCATATGACTATATAAATGCATATAAATTTGAATATATGCGTATATAGGGATACATACATTTATGTGAGGATATACATTTTTATATGCATATATAATATGTATAAATAATTAAATATGGATATATATATGCACTTATATGTATATTTAGATATAAATGTATATAAATATATTTATGTGTGTATATATATATATATACGATAAAGAAAGAAAGAGGGTGTTGTTTGAGAGTCAAATCTCGGGTGAGGTATACTAGGAGTGGCTCTCCACATAGGATTCATCCCTGGGGTTTTCACTTCTCCACTATTCATAGATGCAAGAGAAGTTTTCCTATAAGTCACCCTTCTACTCTTCTAATTATTACCCCTTAGAATAAGTTGTTAGTAACTTTGGCGGTGAGTGCACTAATAAAACTATTGTGCTAAACTTATCAATAACAAAACTCACTTCAACGCCGTTAGATGTATTTGATACTATAGTTCTAGCACGTAAGAGTTTATGGTTGCCTATCTAGGAAAATTCAAACGCTTGGTGAAATATTGAAACCCCAATATCACTTCTGAAAGAACTGTACGTCGCAGGAAGATGTGCTGGGCTAAGAAGGAGCCATTACAACATCGACAGCGTTGCAAAATTGGTCTTATATTTGAGGGGAGATTTACCACACATAAACAAGAGAATGACAATGCTGCTTCCCAATAGTAGCCATGCAGTTGCCTCAGAGATGAGATTCAGTGTAGTTTGAGGGCTTAAGTGCTTGATACTACCTTCAAATTTTTCCATCTTCCAATCAGAGATTAATCAATGTAATCGTTGATAAGATAAGTTACATTGAAGTAAATAAATGCTTATAAACATTTTTATTGCTTTTTTTAAGAGTTGTAAAGCAGATAATACATAATTAAAATAACTCATTTATGTTTGTAGGAATAAAGTATATACTACATTAATTTTATGGCAAGGTATTTCTGTTCAGAAGAGCTCACGTAATCTAGTGACATTACTCGCTAATAGATAACTATGTGTTTATTAATTATTTTTGGCTATTTTTTGTTATAATTGCTTAACATAATTTAGCGTATTACGATATGCATATTCTACGGGTAAAGTTCGAACCCAGATAAAGTAAATAATATCCATATAATATTTACGTTATCCAAAATACGTAGAAAATGTTGAGTGATAGGTGATTGAATAAAGTTTTTCGAAGTTTATTCAAATAATATTGACACTATCCACCTGCATTTGTATAGTGGCAATTTCTATGGTTGAGTCTCGGTTAGTTAGGTTAGGCTAGGTTAACTTAGATTAGGTTTGGTAAGTTTAGGCTATGTTAGATTAGTTTAAGTTAGGATAGGTTAGGTTAGTGGAAAATAAAGCAAAAAAAATGAGGAATTTTGAATGTTAGTGCACTGCTATGATCCAATTTATTGTTCAATTTCAAAATATTGTTTCGAAATAAAATTCGTATTGAAATATGCTTGGTTTTACAAGTATTCCAAGTCTTGCTGGCTAGTGTCGATATTATCCGGATAGTGTCTTAAATGAGAGAAATTATTTTTTATTTCTGACTTTATCCACTGCACCTGGCTAATGCTGAAATCTCCCGTGCAATCTCGACATTACCCAGATTTCGCACATTAACCCTATATAAAGGAAAATCTACGGTTTATTATTATTATTATTATTATTATTATTATTATTATTATTATTATATATAAAGTGCAATTTACAAACCAAAATTATATTAACACACGAACCAAAATATACCTGGAACATAATGACTGCTGTGTTAGCGTAAAATGAAAGATTTATAAGTCGAATGTTGCCTCATAGAATAGTTCATAAAATTCACAGTACTTAGGAGTTAGAATTTGTAAGAAATATTAAAACTGTTATAACATATTTATTTCGGTGGATAAATGATCATTTCAATATTCCTTGCAAGGATAAACACATAATATTTAAATACATTAATTAATATAATAGATTGCGTATAACCCGAACGGGTAGTAAGACGCGGTGCTAATAATAATATAATAATTTAGCATCACGTCTTACTACCCGTTCGGGTTATACGCTTTAAGTACTAATTACGCTAATGATTAGGAATTGGGAAGGTTTAATTAGAGGAAGTGAACCCACATTTGCGTGGAGGGAGAGTGGAAAACCATTTAGGAAAAACCACCCCAGTTCACCCGACCGAGATTCGAACCTCGATCTCCCCATCCTCAGCAGTCGAGCTCAACACGACAAGCGCGTTAGCCAACTACGCCACCGAGGCGGGTAATATTACATTAATTAATGTAATTGAGTGAACTTCCTACACCTTTCTAGTTAGAGAATACGACCGGCGTATCAGGACTGTCAGTTGGGCTGACTAACTATTACTCTCCTATTTAGAGGTAAAATTCTTGAACTGTCTCTACAAGATGATACGCAACTCTGTACAAATTTTATGGGAGATAAGGAACATTAAAACACATTTTGGTCAATAAATGTATGTCCACAGACGCCATCTTTTGATGCTAGAGGACGCTATTGGACGACGCATTTCAGGACTATTTTTCACCTTGGTAATTAGTAACGTGTACTTGTACGTGTAGTACGGAGAACTTCACGGATTCTGAGAGAGCTGACATGCATGACATGGGGCTGGTAATCTGAAAGTGTATGGCAATCAATGGCAACACAATTTTTGCCTTTCATTTAAGTACAATACCAACAGCACCCTCTAGCATCTAATAAGGACTCTGCGGACATACATCCACTAACGAAAAGGGTTTGTTCTAGGGTTCCACATCTGCCATTAAAGTTTGTACAAAGAGTCTCAAACCACCCTAAATAGCTCTCTCTCAAGGAAGGAAAAGTAATACGAATATCTCTTAAAGTAATACGAATACCGAATACTGATAACTCTTAGAATGTATTGGTATTTGAAAGTCCACTAGATTTCATCGACAAGGGTGTGTAAGTGCAGCTCGTCCTCCATAGCTTACCTATAGGGGAGAAAAACTATAATCTACCCTCAAGTAGGTATGGGCTACTAGCGCTTTAGATCCCACTAAGATATAATACCAAAACGCTCGAATTTCTTTTGTCTCATAGTACTTGGAGATTAAAACCAACCCAACCGGGTTTTGACCAATCTCTTGGAAGTGAGGTCAATAAGTATTTGAACTGTCAACATTCTAGGCTGCATCCAAATTTATTACAAACATATTACTAATTATTTAAGAGATTTCATAGTTTTGGGAGAAATATTTCCCTTAAGTTTGGCTCATGGTTAAAAAAAAAAGCTACGTGTGCGTTAAGACCGGTATTTAAAAATACCACTGCTACATAACGAACCAGTTCACACTCAATTGGTGTTGCAGTTACTAAAGACTTTATTAAAAATTACCATATTTTATCATCCTACATGGAAAACGATCTTTTCAATCAGAAGGTAGTTTCCATTGATTTGAATTTTGTTTGTTTAGTATTCGATATTGCTTGGTTAAAAAATTGTACTTTAATTATAAATAACTTCACTAAAAAGTATAAATCTGTTTAGTTTAAATTATAATGTTTTACTATTCATATTGAAATGACGCTGACTTTGTCAGGTTTTAGTCGTGAATTTATTAAATGGTGAACCTACTTAAACGTGTAACGTGACCATCACACACATACACACCTTGACTCTTAATGTATTGAGTTTGGAGAAAGCTTTAATCTTGTTAAATGATTAAAACACTCAATCTTGAAAACATAAAGTCTTTACTTAAACGCGTGACTTTAATATATTTGAAGTATGGAAGCCCATAAGATCAAACAGAATGGTGATTTTCATCTCAAAATCGTTAAGTTTCTGCTTACAAATTTGGAATGCTACAGACGTAAAGTCAAACTCTTTGGATATCTAATCAGGAATAATAAATTTCCTGTGGCTGTTATTCGTTGTACTAGAGCTAGAAGATAAATAATTGTCGTAAGCCATCTTTTCATGAGATTCTGATATATGTCAGAAATATAAAAGGAGACATTTGATCAAATTGATAACGATCTAATAAATAATGAATAGAATTGTATAAGTAAATTATTGGACTTAGTACAAAATACGCCACTAGATGTCATCATTGTATTTTCCTTGTCCTTGATTTTCATTGGCTGATTGTTTACCTTTGGTAAAGTAATAAAAGCTTATTAATTACCAATTTTGTCAAAGTATAAAGTTATATGTTCCTAAGTTAAGCTTAATACCCCTCTGAACGTGTTCGCCTCTTCACTTGTCTTGTTGGTGGCGCTCCTGTTGGTGACAGTGACTTGGACTAATAGGTATCTTGGGAGTGTCGCTCAAGGGGCATTGACTCTGACGGCGACACATAATCAATTCCACATACCGTTTCCCCCTTCCTAACCCAACCTTCGATATAGGGGCAAGGGTCGGGTCGTTTGGTCCATTCTTACTCCCTCGTGACAACCTTGACACGAGCTGACTTCACTTCAGAAGGTGGAGGGTTCGATCATCCATGATGTTGTTTGAGGGTGAACATGCACCATGTCTTACTCCCCATTCGAGCTATCTACCTGTTTACACTGATGGGGTAGGGAGACATAAGGTAGAATGGGTTAGAGGAAATTAATTATACAGCCCAAACGGGTAGTAAGATGCAGTGATAAAATAATATAGAAAATATACTCAGCATTTGCGCGTAAGCATTTGAGGGTCATCGGTCTCCCATTTTTAGGGCTCCCTCAATTTGTAGAGCTCTTAATTTTTATAGCATTTTTCATGAATTTGTAAAATGTGTAAATAGTTAGTTTAAACTAATTATTTACTAAGAGAGGGTAATTGAAATAGCATTAATAACTACTGAAGACATTAAAACACTAACTAATAGACAATTGACCGTGAAAGAACATTTAGAAACGTTGCGGATGTTTAGAAATACCGGATTATTTTTGAAGTCGTGGGATATGTTTAATATTGCTTTCACCAAAACAGGCAAAATCTGACCAATTAAAAAGTTTTTTTAATACATGTTAGCTTACATAAAACTTTTTCACAAAGCGTCGTTGTTGTTTTTTTAACTTTGAACTAAAATTTTTAACTTTTTATCTAGTCAGAAACCCACTGATGATTTTGCCTACATTTTATCATAAACGATATTTAAAAAAATATCGAACCACTTCTTGAATAATGTGAGAGTTCTTAAAGTCTACAACATGCCTCTCAGTCTTACGTCTTAACTTAAAATTTTATATAAGTGTGTCAATCCATTAAAATGTTTTGATTAATTTTTTTTATTTAAGTAGCCTTCACTTCCAGTTACTTGGGTTTGAATATTTTTTCTGGAAAGTTAAAAAATCTTTAAGTTCCCAGTATTCTAGAACGATGCGTGGATAGAGATTTGGAAAAAATTTATGAAAACCCCCCTCAAAACCCCTACAGATGAGGTGGGCAACCCTATCACCATTAGCCACAAGTGGTAAATTTGTCAGCTCTCGCAGTAAAATAAACTTTTTTCCTGACAGCGTATGCTGGTTGAAACTTTTAACAAAAGGATTGTAATATTTCACATTAAATTATCTTACTTTAATCTGAACAATTTTCATCATTTGCATCTGAGACATTTTTAATTGAGTAGTCAAAGTTTACACGTTTTGAATAAATTAATTCAAACAGTGAATATTGTTTTAAAAGTTCTATTGAAAAAATTAATTTCTCAATTTTTACATGGTGTGGCGAATTTTACTACTCATTCGCCGCACCGGTGGCTACATTGAAAAAAATGTTGGCCGACTCTGCCCTACAGCAATTAAAACCCCATCGCCAACAGATCTAAACGAAACGAGACTGAGGCTTTTGTAATCATGCCCACCACTGCCGCTTAATTTTTTAACCCCAATGTCACTGACAGCTATGACATTTTGGTCTAAGGGGTAGGGATGGAGACTAATAGTTCAAAATAAATGTATCAGCACCAACCCACTAATAAAAACCTTGTAGAAAAATCACCTCACTAGCCCACCTTGCTGAGCTTCGAACCTTGACCTACCCCATCAGTGTCACTGGTAATCCAGTCTAATGTGAGAATCACACCCTAATACCAACTAACCGTCGATTTAGAACGTTATATATGTGTGTTGGGGTGTGTGTGAGTGTGTGTGAGAGAGAGAGTCCATCCCAAACTGTTTGTGAGTGACACGTGGGGAATAAAGTAGCTGACGACTTTGAAAAGTTACCAAACCAAATAATGTATCCTTACGCCGAACCATTTTATCTGAAAAAACATGTGTTTAGCAGCTGTCACTTCCGACAGTCAAAATTTAGGTATATACATAAATGTTGACTCTCAGAAGTCAGCTGTGAACTGTCAGTCAGTACCAAAGAATCCATGAGACTACTGTAGAGACGTGGAATACAAACTCGTAACAAAACAATTACAATAAGTTATTTGAACACAGTCAACATTTTGCTAATTTTATTTGTTGTTTAGCGTTTTTAGTAAGAATAACGATAGCTTTTATACAAATAAGTTGTCTAGAAATTGCTACTAAAGGGAGATAAATGAAAATCCAATAGTTTTAAAAAATGGTTACCGTTTTCTTTACACCTTTACTATGATTTATGCTTTCTTTTAGATTAGCTCATTGATCTTCATTTATTTTTATACCTGTATTGTAGGTGACCTGGTGGTCTAGGGGTAAGGTGTCGGACTTCTATGCTGGCGGCCGGGGTTCAATCCTCGGTCCCGGCAAAGATTTATCTGATTACCATACCCTTCCTTCACCTCTGACAAGACATCTTGTGAATGTGGGGAATGCCAGGCCTCCACCGTGGTTCGGATTCCACGTTAAACTGTAGGTCCTTCATTTCATCTCCAATCACCCTACCATTACACATTAGCGTAAGTGCGTATAACCCGAATGGGTAGTAAGACGCGGTGATAATAATATAATAATAATAATAATTATTACCTGTATTTGATTCTCCGTAGCCGTCCTTAGAAAGTTCAAGTTGATCCAACTTGGAGCTACAAGTTAAAGCTAATAGCGATCATTTTTAAATATGGTGACGTCCCTTCTCAGGTATTTGACTTTGAAGAGATGTAGATTTTTAAGAGGATGGTCAACACTCTTATCCTATCGAATAATGGTATTTCTAAATAAAACCTTGAAGCAAAACCTTTAACTATATTTGAAATAGATTTTCACCAATGAACATTGATTTTTATTTCTAGAGAAGTAGGCGTATAACCCGAACGGGTAGTGAAATGCTGTAATATAATTTTATAGCGAAGTGTAAATGTAGAATTTTGATTAATTATATTAATTAAATTAAAAGAGGAAAATTATAGGATATTTAGCCTCCCATTATTATGCTATTCATCATTTCACTGAAATGCCGCACAGTGAGAGCAAAAATGTCTGAAGACTGTTTTGTCGGAGTCTGCTACCGTGCACGACTGTTTTGTCTTGATACCCCTTCACACTAGACAAGTCCCTCGTTTTCATTTGTTGTCTAAATAACATTTTCTGGAGAAAAAGAATGGTTTTGTAGAAACTACAGTTGTTTGTGCTCTGGTTATTCGATCACGGAGAAGAAAATAATAGGCAGACAGCATTGGGTGCATCCAATTTACAATTCCAGATTGTTAAAAGGAAAATTTTACACTCTATACGAAGAGCTCCGTGAGCACGCAACAAATTTGTTTTCGTACCTCCGTATGAATGTATCAACGTATAACGAGTTGATAACCATTGTTGGACTATCTGTAAGCTACCAAAACACAAACTTCCACTTATGTATACCTCCAGAAGAGAGAAAAGCAGTAACAATTAGGTAGGTTTGGAATAAATATTTATTTTATAAAAATGGTTTATTTATTCAAATATTAAGTAATTTAAACTTTTTACAGATTCACAAACTCTGTATTATAATCACTTGTACCATCATTGAAATTGATGATATAAGACTGTATTATGTCATCACTTTCTGGAGATACTATTGGTGTGACATTTTGCATTTTGTTCTGGCGAGGCATCGACGGTCCCGGTGTATACATAGCCCCAAATGGTCTCTTTAAATACTGAGGATTGCTTTTAGGCCATTATTGATTTTAAGTAAATTCATTATTTTAATTTTTGCCTCCATCTTTTTATATTTATCCAGCAACATAGGGACCAAAGATAGCGCAAAGTTGACGTCTTCATTTATCTTAGTTGTCTTTTTCTTCTCCAAAATATTTAACAACGATTCCTCAAAACTATCTTTTCGAGCAGCTGGTGAATGCCACTGACTGTTTCCAGGACGTCTTGGCACAGTTACTTTCTTAAATCCTGCCTCATTTCCAGTCTCGGCTTCTGATAATGAATCTTGATAGTACCAAATTGCTTTCAGTTTCCCTATTCTCGACGGATGGGAGAGGGAGCAGTAACTTTTCAAAGTATACATACCTCCTTCGCTTCTTTGCACCCTTTCCAGGTTTTGTATCTTTTTGTATTCTTAGCTCCCTCGCGAAGCAATTTCGTAGACTATGTCACTTTTTTTTTATATACATGGTTAAATAATAAAGAAAATATTATTATTTAGCTATAATTTTCCCAAAAATCAAATAGCTTAAGCTATTATGTATGAATTTAGTGAGGGATCACTCCACCCAGATATCATATTCTGAAAATTAAAAAATGACACCTGGACACGGGAATCGAATCCAAGCCAAAGATTCACATGTTCATCAAATATTTTTTTGACTTACTAGCAGATTAAGTAATTAATTTTTTATACGCATCTCATAATATGTAAATTATAATTTACAGGTTAATTTTTTTACAGGTATCTATTAACAGAATTCAGCTACAATGTATTTTCTATTGAATATGTGATAGCATCTTCAACTCTTCGATCAATTGTGAAAGATTTCACTGACAAGATTTGGGGAAGACTGTACAATGTACATGCCAGGTAGAAAAAGTCAGGAAGATTGGATCAAAATTGCTGATAAATTTTATGACCGTACCAAATTTCCAAACGTTATTGGAGCCCTTGATGGAAAACATGTTATAGTAGCAAGGACTGATAATTCAGGCTCCAAATATTTCAATTACAAGAAATCTTTTTCTATAGTGTTGATGGCATGGGTCGACGCGGATTACACATTTTTGTTTATAAACGTTGGGTCTCTTGGAGCTATGAGTGACTCAATCATTTTTAAAGAATCCAAAATGAGGTATATGCTTGAAAATAACTCATTGAATATTCCAGGAGGGTGGCCTTTACCAAATGATGAAAATGGTAGAATAATGCCATCTACGTTGTAGCTGATGAAGCGTTTGGTTTAACAAAATATGTTTTGCACCCATACGCAAAAAAATGGGAGTTCTTAAAAGAGTTTTAACTCTCGACACACAAGAGCACGCAGACTTGTTGAGGGCACATTCGAAATTTTAGTTAGTACGTGGCGCATATTTTACAGGTCTCTTGACGTTAATGAGAAGTTTTGTGACAGTATCGTAATGTGCTGCAGTAATTTGCAAAAATTTGTGCGCATATATGATGCTATATGTTTTACCGACACAGTTTATGAGAGTACACTTAACAGAGCTTCTTCCGCTCGATCTCAATATAGAGGCACTGATGTAAGGCAGTATTTATACACTTATTTTACATCATCACAAGGAGCTTTACCATGTCAGTACAATAAAATATTAACTTTATTCTTGAAAAACATGTTTATGTTCCATGATGGTTAATTGTCTGTGTGTTGAGAAATAGCAATTAAAGTATGGTTGCATTTTCGGTAGCTATAAAATAATGTAACAATAAAATATATAAATAATATATTAGAATTGTGTTCAACATCCAAATGTTTTTAAAAAATAACCAAATTAACCATTTTAATATTAACCTATTTTTATGTTCAAAATTATCTCAAAAGAGATTTTCACATTAAAAGGTTGTATTTTTATGTTAGATTTTGTTATTTGAAGAGATAATAAAGTGGTTTGTATTATATTACAAATAATGTACTTGTGAACTCACCTGATTGGTTTTATTTTCTCATTCCAATTCTGTCTGATTGGGTATCACAGCTGCACAAACCTCCTCTCACAATTGTTTTTTAACGTGTATATTAGAATATTCTTTTAAAACTTTACCATAAATTCCCGGTCGCTTTTCGCTTTCAGTATTCTCATCCATCTTTATAAACAAAATACAAATACCGAAATTAACAACAAAACACCGTACACGTTCCGGAGAGTTGACTTCTTGTGACTGATAGTTTTGCCCTTTATGTGCGCGTGCCGGTGTATTTGTTCAGGTCCCCGACAGTCTGCAGACAGAAAAACGGTGGCTGTCTGCCGAGCTCAAGGGCTATTCTGTCTTGTCTCTATCGCGACAAACAGTGTGCGTGCTCACGCAAACGCAATGGCCCTAGCCCTCAAGACAAAACTGGCTGCGGGCAAAAAGTTTCAAGCGTGCAGGGTCTCCCAGCAATAATTAAAATGTGTGTTCACCACACAAACCAACACTATGTTTACTTCATTTACCTTAGATTTTATATTTAGAGGTATATGTAAGTACCTATTAAAGTAAGGTGGAAGGGCACGCGAGAAAATACCAGGGATTTTGCAGTTTTTATAGAAAAACATTTATATGTTCAAAGTAAATCAAATATTGCTCCAGTATCAACGTTTAGTTTAATTTTACCCACGCGGTGATATAAACAGTTATTGCATATCTGTTAAAGGTGATCATGAATTTGGTGACGTTCACTTTTAATTTAATGACAGTTATTCAACAACTGTTGATATCACCGTGTGAAGAAATTTAAACTAAGCGTTGATACTGGAGTAATATTTTATTTATTTTGGCCAAAAATTGTTTTTCTATAAAACTGGAAATCACTGATACTTCCTCCATCCCCAACATTCTCACCTTAATATTAAAAAATGAAGTTTTTTTAAAATAATTTACATGAGCTATGTGTATTGGTTTGCAGCTCTCAGAACTCCATGAACAACTTCCACGTCGTTTTGAAGGTGAAGAGAAAAAAAATTTCTTCCAAAAGTTTTGAAACTTAAAAATAGTGTTACCTATTACAAATCAGAAATGGGAGTAGATGTAGCTTTTTATGTGCTTTGAGGAAAAGGTTGGCACTTGGAATTACTTTAATTTGTAGTGTTTTTTTGTTAAAATATCTGTTGAAATATATCCTTTAAGGTAGCAAGCTTACCTTGCATTATTTCATTATGGTATAGCTTATAATATAGGGCCATAGTGTAATCCGTCAAAGTAAGACTTCTACCTCTCAAGGTGAATGGTGATTAATTATTTATTATAAAAACAGATTACAAACGTAATATAAAATAAATGTTAGATTGAAATATGGTAAACAAATGCACACAAGTTCACAGTAAGAAGAGGGATAAACATCTATTAGAATTTAAAGCGAAGTTAAAATGCTAGTTTTAGACCCATGTCATATTGGTTTGATTTTGCTACAATATTGTAACTAATTGATACAGATGATTACACATGGAAGTTTAGTACTAACACTGAAATTCCATAATACACCAGGCTCACAATATATGGGATTGTTGATAACAGAATATGTATTTCGGATGAAAAGGCGGAAATTAGGTGTATTCCCACATTTTAATCTACACTATGATTTTTACTTTGTCTCTTTACGCAAATGCTGCGAAGATTCATAAAAACCTATCCTTATCCTCCATAATCCATTGACTAAGTAGTTAGTAGCCTTAAGTTAAATGTATTACCAAAAAAATCTTAGCAACATATAAACTCATATTAAACATAGAAAAGAAAAAATAAATAATTTTAAAATCAATAAAAATATATTTTTTACTGTGAAAATATATGGAAAATATAGCTTGCATCGATAGTCCCATGGTCTATAATGTCAGGCACGCAATACATTGATCTGGCAATGAGGTGAAAGCTGGAGTTCAAAGGTCTGCCGGGCTTACCGAGGGTATTTGTAACTAAATATCTTATTACTCTATTTTCACACTAGTGCATATACATTTCCTCTTCCCTTCCTCATTAATGTAGACTTTTGGATGGTTTGTACCAAGTGAAAAACGTGATAACAAAATCAAAAAGCGTTGTCCAATATTTATATTAAGAAGGCTTCGTTTACTCTGTCATAAAGTTTTACGATAGTAATAGTAATATTAATGAACTAGCTCAACTAGTAGATATTAATTATTTTGGAAAATGTATTTGTTTAAGAAAGTTACAATATGCAGATTAATAATAAAATTATATGTGTTATATAAAAAAATATCTGTCTTAAAATGAGTAAGTCATAAAAACTATTTGTCATTAAATGTCAAATTTAAGATAGTTATTATAAGTATAACTTTAATATAAAAGTTTGTTTGTAATTTATTCAACTATAAAATGCATGTTAAATGTGATTTAGCTTATGAGGTTTTATGATAAAAGCTCAAAAATAATAATAGTATAAAAATGGGTAATTGAATGGCAATATTTTTTTAATTACAACCTTAGCACTAGGAATTATTAATATCTGGGTCATAGGGCGAACATGTACGTACAGTACATACTAACTATCCTTAAAACCACCCAGAATAAACCAGGGAGGGCCCTGAGGTGTATAGTACATATAATTAGTTTCCTCATATTATTATTATTACTTATTATTATTATTATTATTATTATTATTATTATTTTATTTTATTATTTATTGCACCGCGTCTTACTACCCATTCGGGTTATACGCACTTACGCTAATGTGTAATGGTAGGGTGATTGTGAGATAAATGGAGGACCTACAGTTTAACGTGGAATCCGAACCAGGTGGAGGCCTGGCATTCCCCACATTCACAAGATGTCTTGTCAGAGGTGAAGGAAGGGTTTGGTAATCAGGTAAATCTGTGCTGGGACCGAGGATTGAACCCCGGTCGCCAGCACAGAATCCAACACCTTACCCCTAGACCACCAGGTCACCCTCATCACTTTGTTCCAGGGAAATAGTTTCTGAAATACATGATGAAATTGTAATAAGGAAGCAATATTAACTATCTTTATAGAATTCAATATGAAATAATTAGTGTAAAAAATATAATAGGAAAGAAATTATGAGAAATTACAAAATTTTAAGTGAAATTACAGAATTTAAGTGAAATCTGCAAAATTTTACTCTGATATGTCAATATAAATTAAATAAAAAGTGTGATGATTATACAAATATGATTTTTAAAATATGAATCACATAACACATTAAAAATGTGAGTCAACGTCACAATATGATAACAAGTAAAATTATGACAAGAAAACACAACTAATAAACATAATTAAACATAAATTAAACCATATAGATAAATTAGTATTGATTGACTAGAGGAGTAAAGTTTTTAATATAATTTCAAGGAATCATTAGGAAAAAATTAAAATATTTTAAGAAATTTGCAAAATGTTGAAGTATATGATATTTAATTGAATTATATTTTCTTATCGAATTCCCTTGCTCCTTTATAGCCGTCGTTGAGACGGCCTTTAGAATACAACATGTTGCGGCACATATACAGCGCCATCCTCAGGACATTTTACTATGCCTGTATGAGTAGTTCCAGTGAATACCAGAAACGAACTAACAAATTTTGTACACTACTTTGATTAACTCCTAATTTTAAAATACTGTATTTATTAAATAATCAATTCGTTCAACAGATAAAACCATAAATTATAATCTGTCAATACTTTACATTACATCTACTTACTGAATGACTGAAGCGTGGATACCGAGAGCTATGCAACTCTCTTAGCAAGTGTCGTGCTGAGTTGCCAGTACTCAAGGCGCATTAAGGCAGTTTAGCTTGATCCTAAGCAGCATCTGTCGGGTCAACACACTAATCCAATTTTAAAAGCGTCGATCACCTAAACGCGTACAAATGCTCTCGTGGTTTAAGGAATTGGCAACTTTAATCAGTGGACTTTCGGTGATGGGCAGAACGAGTTTCACATCTCGGATGCATTTGGTGAACGGGAGGAGGGGGGGGGCAAATGTGATTCATCATTAGTTTTTTTTTTACATCCTCTCTCTGCGCTCATGCAGATGCGTTCACTTGCTTTAAAACTACCCCCTCGACCAATATCTCATACATAAAACCATTAAAAAGTAATAGCCTTTGCCAGTCAGCCCCCCCCCCTCCATTTCCCCTACACGCCCAACTCATTTCATTCAGACAAATTGACCAATAGTTGCTATAGTAATTGCTCTCACCTGGTTGTCGAGACTATCTGGAACACAAACAAGGCCTGAGACTCACTCAAATAACGGTACACCTACTCAGAGGCCAATAAGAACACTCTGAATGGACTCTTAGACCAACCAGGATTCACGTTACCTCAAACTCGACTGGAATAAATCACTGGATTGGCCCTACGTATTTTTCCCGCCAAACTTTGCCTTGCTTGATCATTGAACTAGGTTAAGGTCATGGGTAACCATTCCCCCACCCCCCTTTCCTTCCTCTATCACTGTGTGTATAGTTATAAGACTCTTTCCTCCAGGGATTATGATTGCGACATTACATGCAGGTTAAGGGGGCCGCCTACTAAAGTGCAGGAGCGCGCTGGGACATCCAGAAATATCGTGTTATTTTAAAAATTGTTTATTAATTCAAAAAATGGCTAGCACCAAAATATAGGTGGAAGGCACTAGCATATCCAGCCCTACAGTATTATAAATCTTACATTTTAAATTTAATTATTTTTAAAAATATAATGGAAAGGTAAAATTACTTTATTTTCAATGACGTTTTACATGAAGTACCGGTAAACATATCCAATTATACGTTAAGACTACTTGAAGGGAAATATCCTCACACTGTTGTATTAATTATAAGAATAACAGTTCCGTAGCTTCAAAACCAATAAAAACACACCTCTATATCTTAGAATGCTATCTTGTGACACTAACTTATTTTTTTGCACCACGTGCATCCGTTCAGATTATACGCTAATGTACTAATTACGCTAGTGACTTTATGGACGAGGAAGGTTATATTTAGAGTAAGTGTACCCGCATTTGCGTGGAGGGAGAGGGGAAAATCATTAGGTGGAAAAAACCTCTCAATACACCCGACCGAGATTCAAACCTCGATCTCCCCATTATTGGTAATCTAATATAATGCAAGTGTGGCACCTTAGATTATTCATCCACCCATGTGGTCTGTGACTCTGTTAAAAAAAAACTACTTGGTTGTTTGAGGAAGGTTAGATCTATGTTTCTAACAATTTACTTTGATATCAGGACTATGACATGTCACGTGAAACGTTATTGAAACTTAGATAATTTAATCTTTTCGTGATTTTCTTAAAATTATCAAACCTAGAATACATGTTGTTAATTTCATAGATATAGAGATTTCCCCTCCATCTTGTTTTGAAACATATTTTGAAATAACAAGCCACTTATAAATGCAACATGTCTCAGTGCTCCGGTGGTTGACCTCTTTTAGGTAAAACATAGAAAGGCGAAGCGCCAAAAACTTAGGAAAATATTATTAGTAAATATAAATTGTTTTATGGAGGTTAATCAAATAAAGATTCTAGTTTTCTGGTAGGTTCACGGGATACGTTTATTTTCCCATTTGATTGTTTATCACTTGGGTTTTCCTAATCTCTCCTCACGCTAAGTCAAGTGCACTAACTATAAAACTGCCCTTCTTACTATCATTCTTACTACAATCAGTTGGTTCAGAAAGTGCACGTTAAATACTTCAAATAATTGAAAAAACTTTGCTGTTGAATCAACTAATAAAATGATAATTCATAGATCAAATACACCTTAATATTTTTTTAAACTAACATGTTCAACCTGGTAGTAGCTGTGAGTATTAAAGGTGTCTTTAAAATAATGTTTCCCACTTTCCCTCCACGCTCATGTAGGTACATTTCCTCTTTATTCTACCTTCCATTTCCATCTAGATTAAATATGCGAATATCCCTTACAGGGGTAAGACGTAGGGCAATGGGGGAGTTGGGGGGAGGGGGGGCAGAAGGTAATACCATGGTAATGGTTTATAAATCACAGAACCAAGTTTCCCCATTATTCCGGTTCTAAATATGTATGGTTCTGTCTTGGATGTAAAATTAAACGCCCCCCGTTTACTGTCTTAATTTCCCACGTATCATTGTTCAAGCAATTTTTATTTGAACATCTAAATAAAGGTCTTCGTATTGATTTCTTTGCTGGAAAATAAAACGATTCTGGTAGGGAAGGCAGTTTAGAAAGTAAGTTCAAACATTTTTGTGGTCAACATTGATAACATTTTACCAAATTATTAATGCTAATTTTATAGGTATTGTCATTACCTATCAGATGTGACAACTGAAGATCACATGACTTATTTATTGATTTAGCAACTTTTTAAATGACAGATGCTGTATTTTCTACTGAAGTCCTAAGGTAACTGTCAGAATAGTCCAAAGGATTCAGGGGGCCTGTTGCAATGGAATTACATGCCCCCCTTTATCCCTTTTCCCACACAAAATAATAAACTTAAAGTCAAGCTTTAGCATATTAGCTTAATTTTCAGATTTAATTTGACTACAAACTACTTTGAAATGGATGTTTAAAACTGATAACTCACATTAATACACTAATAGATTGTTTATAGGCTTCTGTAATCTTGGCGTAAAATGTTCGCCTCAGGATCCGATGTTTGCGGTTCCGAACCCATTCGAGGTTGACGGATTTTACAAAGTGATGAAAATCAGTAGTACAACTTCCTTCGGATGACAGTAAAGCCATCGGTTCAATGTCACTTGTGGCTTATAAAAGATCCCCAGAATGTATAGGATTTACTTTTCCGGCCAATTTGTAGGTAATTTTTCGCTCGCTAATAGAAATTCAGTGCGGAAAACAACGATAAACCACCAAACTTTCAGGACTTTCATGATATATGTACTTTCTTTAGATGGTGTGGATGAGTGCACTAACCATCTAAATGTCCGATTGAACGCGCTGCTTCAAATGGATGGGGAACACATCAGGACCAACCTCAGGTATGTAGAATCACTCTATTATTTTATAGAGACTTTGAAACAATTATTTTTAAATTATAATCCTGGTCTTTGATGTGTAATAAAATATTATCGATCCTATATATTTTATTTTGAAACGTTATTCTCGATATTTTATTTAAATTTAGCCATTTTGTTTGTCTCGTATTGAATGTTAGTACTATGTAAAACAATTTAAACAATTATGACTCACCAGTTTCTCTTATTTTATTATATGTAAAGTAATAAGCTATATCAAAATAGATATGATGGCACGTTGGAGATGGAGATGACCGTTAATTTATTTGTTTTATTAATCAACGTACAATTTAAACAGCGTGTAACCCAAATGGGTAGTATGATGCAGCGCTAAAAAAAACTATTTACCTGGAAAAAAGATGATAAAAGTGTTCTTTATTATATCAAGTTACATTATTTTTGTTTTTAAAATGCTCTTCACTAAAAAAAAAGCCAGATTTGGAAAATCAGTATAAAATTAATTGCCTATTATGCATTTGTTTTGTGACTACAGTATAATTGGTGCCGTAGAAGGGAAAATGTTGAACGTGTGGGGACCCCGAGTAGCACCCCACCCCATTGGTACACCTCCTCCGGATGGCCCACATAACTGTAGTCTGGACATTTGCTTATCTCGTCCATACAACTTTGAGCAACAGCGCAAGATTGCTTCTAGACAGGTTGTAGCACGTATGGGACTTCCTGTCGAGAGACCGGGATTCGATTCCGGTCTCATTACTTGGATGGGAGTCTCGAGGCATTAGAGCAAGGCAAGGTGACTGGAGGTACACCACAAGAATGAACTCACCTGCCCTGCAAGAGTATCACGAGAATGAACCCGTACAAGATACGGAACAGCTTGATCTACATTGCAGGTACATCACGAAGATTGGGAGGAGCTTTTCATACACTGCGAATGTATGACGAGAATGAACTTACCAAGGATGGGCAAGAGCTCTACACTGTGAGTATAAAAAAGATAATACATTTGCTTAGAATCAAGAAGAGCTTGCTTGACCTGTACTGTGGGTCAGTCATGAGAGCGCACTTACTCAGGATGGGTAAAAGCTTTCCTGTAGTACGGGTGTATCACGGGAAACAATTTACAAAGATGGGGAATAGCTTTTTTGAACTACGGATATTTCGCGAGAATGGACTTAACTAGAATGGCTAAAAGCTCTACCTGCACTGTGAATCAATCACGAGAATGAACTTACTGAGGGTAAGGAAGTGCTTACCCTAAAATAAGAGTGTATAGGACTGAACCTATGTGAATGGGGAAAAGCTCGTTCTGCACTACAGATACAGTATGAGAATGATTTTACCAAGGAAGAGTAACATCTCTACCTAGATTGAGAGTTCATCCCGAGAATGAACTTACTCAGTATGAAGAAGATCACGTGAATTAAATTACTGAGGAAGGAATATCACATAGCAAGGTTCGTTTATTAATACATGGTTGGGATGTGTGTGAGGCCGAGGTGGTTAAACCATTGCAGCACGAAGATACATATAGTATTTTTTTATCATCGCAATTCACTACTTGTTTATGTTATACGCATGTGTGATAATTCCTCTAATGGAGCATTTTAGACGTAATCTACTTGCATTTTTGTGGGAGGAGAGTGGAAAATCATTTAGAAAAAAAACATCATCGGTAGACCCGACTGGGATTCGAGCCCCAATTTCCCCATCATTACATATATTAGCTTTGTGTGTTTCGTTACCTTGTGTCAGTAGCATTATCATAGTACCAGCTTCCAAAGAAGTTGTAATATTTACCAGACAAGAGTGTTCATTCCCCCGTGTCAGCAGCAGTAGAAGAATGCCAGTTTTCCAAAGAGGTTGTAATATTTACCATAAGAGAGTGTTCACTCCCCCGTGTCAGCAGCAGTAGAAGAATGCCAGTTGTCCAAAGAGGTTGTAATATTTACCAGATGAGAGTGTTCATTCCCCGTGTCAGCAGCAGTAGAAGAGTGCCAGTTGTCCAAAGAGGTTGCAACAGTTAGAAGACCGAAGAAGCAAGTCGCCCCTCAGTAGCGAATCAGTCAGACAAGAGAAAGGACGGATATTCCGAGAGTACCGCTACGAAGTGGTGTTACGTTTTGACATAAGCTCGCGCACGTGCATGAGTGTAGTTTTAGTGTCTTGTGATTGGTGGAGGGTCATGAGGACTTATATTCTGTTCCTGATCCTTCTGGGGTCGGGTTCGAGCCTGGCACAGGACACGGAATCTATAGCTACAAGTTTCTTCTCAGGTAAAATGGCAGGCTAAACTTTATCGTATAGAGAAAGTGTTGTAATCGTGAAAATGTTTCACTTCGAAATTTTCATATTGTATCTTGAAATTTTCTTTTCTTTGGAATTCAAACAAATGTGTTTTAGAATATTCTTTGTGTCCCTATATATGTCTGTTTGACCTTCTGTAAGTCTATCTGTATCTGAGGCTACAGCCAAAACATTTAATGTATTTCTTTCAAACTTGACATTTCGATGTTAGATTGTATCAATCGAGGATAAATCGTGATTTTAACTCTGAAACTACCTGGTTTTTGAAAATCTCAGGGTCTAGTTCCCTTTCTCTGACTGTCAGAAATACATAAAAAAAAATTCAACATAATATTACCTAAATACATTAGTATTATTCATAATAAGCACACTAAGATTTGGAACTTGACAAATAATCATTAATTTTTCTTGTAATTTCAGTTATTTATTAAATAGATTGCGCGATAGAATAATTTCTGGCTCCTCGCGCCATTTTGATATTTTACAATTACTGCTCTAGTTATATCATATTTTTGGCTCAGCAAGGAATAGACACACCAATAAAATATTCCCACAAATATGTACTTCTTTAAAATTTTTATTGATTTTAACAATATTGCCCATCGAAACATAACCTAACCTTTACTTGGTGATGCACGGAAGGTTAGGTTTTGTTAGATTGGAATGGTTTATAATTTATAAACATATTTACAATTTTTAAATAATCTGCAAGACACGTGGGTTATTGTATTTTCGTATAAAGTTGCCCAACTGATTGTAAGAGGTGTTTCAAACAATGTTGCTTTGTAAATGTAAACAATATTGCACAACGTTATTCTGTCATGTAGGTGAGGACATTATTAACTGTTTAATGCTAGAAAACTGGTAAATAATTAATTTTAATATGGTTACTTCCATTGATATTGTGAGTCGATTATTAATAATAATGTATTTTTTGTGGTTTTGTGTTTCTAAGAAAACATGTTTCCTACATTCAGTAGGGTTGTGTGTTATCATCACTTTGTAAAACTCGGGCAGAACTATTTATCGCTAAACACCCTACATATTCATGACTCATGCTATCTTGCTATCACGACAAACGCATTCAAAATAACTACATTATTTTAGGGCCCACATTGAGTGGAATCAGGGTCTTTAGTTATGTAATCAGCTTCCTGACCTTAACTCTTGGTTAAAGTTACTTGATTATTGGATGAACAAAGTGCATTTCTCACCCTACTAAACAAACCAAATCCCGTTCCGAATAACATTTACAATAAGTATATCCTGCCCACTTATTTAAACGTTTTTTAGCACCACGTTGTACCACCTGTTCAAGTTATACGTCTATGTACAAACTACACTTATGTGCTAGGAATGAGGAAGGTTAAATTTAGAGGAAGTGCATCCGCATTCGTGTGGAAAGAACTTGGAAAACCATTTAGGAAAACTATCCTCAGTACACCCAACGAAGATTGAACCCCAATCTCCCCGTCCTCTGCAGTCTAGTCTAGCACGAAAGTAGCGCGTTAGACCAAGTAGCCACCAAACTATCTACATCTCCGATATAATTATACTTTGAACAGTTTTATTTTTTACAGTAGTAATAATTTTAATAAAGTGAATAATACGTTTAGCCTATTTTAAATGTAATCTAAATTGTAGCACAACAGGCACCAAGATTAATCATACACCAAGGTTAAAACATAAAGAGTAATTTAGTAATCTATTTCAATTCTAAATGATAAATTAAAATCTTTATGGAGAGTAATGAAGATATATAGTTTTCCTCAAATTTGAAGTTAACAGAATAGGATTAAGAACCTTACACTTCAAGCTTTATAATTAAAAACATAAACATGAAAAGGTAGAATTATCTAATTTACAAGGACATTTCACGCAAAACCTTTCGATCCTGCAATCAAAATAAATCGTTAGGAATATAAATTGGTCTTTTCTCTAACAAATGAAATCGTTTCTAATAAAGTCACTAGAGAACATTACTAGATACATTATTATTGTTTTAGTGGTTTTGAAGCTTCAGAACTGACATTCCCATAGTAAATACACCATCAAGAGGACCTTTCTCTTCAGGGGGTGGTGCTCTCGGGAGCTCATTTCCTCAAAGAGTATCATTTTTATGTTGTTCACATTGATTAATTTGAGACATATTTTGAAAATTGACAGTGCACATTAGTAAAATATTCTACTGTGTACAATGTGAAATTGAAATATACCATCCAAGTTGTTAAACAATAAGATACTAATAGTTATATGAATAGTAGACCTTGTTCCCTTCATGTTCTTATCGTTGCTACACTCTTACAGATTTCAATTTGGATTTCAAGTAGGCCTGTGCGGGAATTACATTTTTATTTCGGAAACGGGATGAGAAATGGCGAACAAAATTAAAAATCGCTTTCCACGTAGACTTGTATTTATTTTTCAGATTTATAAATTTAATCTAATCTTATCCCTCCTATTAATTCCAATACAAAAATAAAAATAATTTGATGATAAAATTATAAGCTTAGGGCTATTTTATTCCGAAATGGATCGGGAAAAAATACAAAAACTCTCATTAGGTTGCAATTTAAAAGCCTGAACAGTAAATTTAAATTTTGTAATCTTATAGAATTTTTTTTTTTAAAGAAAAAAATTATCTACATAAAATTTCTATATTGATTTATTTTTAATTTGTAAGTTTTCCAAATAAAAACTAAATAATATTTTGTCTAACAAGTGTTAAGGTTTTTAATATATGGTAAATTAATGAACCTATGCCTATTACAACTAATATTGTATATTTTAAATCACGTATTTTTGGTATATATATAAATTCCATAAATAGATTTTAAGATTGAATTGAAAAGTTCTTAAATCAAAATTTCATTGCGTGAAATTTAATTACTACTTACACAATGAAATTTATATTTTTCCTTGGTGAAGTCAGAGAGAAATCAAATTAGTATTCTGTTCAAAAGTATACTATACTAAGCGGCAATAGCCGTTGTTCACGTGGTTTAATAATTTAAAAAACGCCTTTTAAGTAACCACCATATTGAAATGGATAGCCATATTTAAAAAAAACTATGTACCTATACATGCATCGTTCGGCCTAGGTCAAAGAATGTCCAAGCCAAATTTTGTTAAAATTTGTCCACGCGTTTGACAGTTATCGTGTAGCAAATATTAGGACATTTAGACAGTTTAAATTCCAAATACTCGATTTGAAATAGAATTTCGCTTCGCTCGTTTATTTTGAGTTATTTTATTTTATTTTTGTGGAATTTTTCTTCTAGGTATCACTATTACATCGACGTATAGTCAAATAATTATATTATAAATAATAAATCATGTTCAGTAATATTTAAAATGGCACTGGTAATTAACGTAGAAGGGTTGCTTTAGTCTAAATACTATTTTTTTATTTTGTTTTGTCATATGGCATATATGTCCGGGAAAGATATAACGTCCTGATCCAGTCACCGTATGTGTAGACAATAATCACACTGGTGGCACAAAGCGTTACCCAGGGTACACCATAGAATGTTGTCTACACGTCGTACCCGCAATGAGCTGATGCAGGCGCGGATTCAAGGATGGGGGGGGGGGGTCAAAGGGCTAGTTGACCCCTCTGTGAAAGCTAAAAAATTAATACAAAATGAAAGTTTAAATTTTAGAAAGAAAATACAACACAGATAAATTATACAATTTTTTTTTTTCCTTTTTACACGTAGAAACCTCTTAGGCTGGGTCCACACGTGCGTTATTCATCCACGTTTATTCAATTTTTTATATAACTCACGCAAGTGTGGAAAAAATATTCGTATTCATGTACGAATATTTTTAATGCATAGCGAGTAACGAACATTGTTCCGCATAGAGACGTTAGACTACCACACGTCAAAGAAGATTAATAATCGACTGAGAGCAGTTCATCCACGAATAACGAATACCGAATAAAGGGTATGTGTGGACATCAGGAGCGGTGGATCTGTGGGGGACCTTGCCCCCCCCCCCCCGGACATAATTTGCCCCTCGCTGGAATAAATTCCCCCCATAGATATATTTCAAATCCTCTAATATTAACGAATATGAAACTGAAAGATGGCCTTAAATCAATCACCAAATAAATGACTTCTAGATTCATTCTATTGTCAAAAATTTGCCGGAAAAGACCGCTTCAAATTATTACTAGTCTAGAGACATCTACGGTTACTGGCAGAAAATTTCAGGGGAGGGAAGCTCTAAATACCTTACAAAGTCATCCAAATTTCAAAAATTCTAAGGGAGGACAACTCCAAACAGCTTCTAGATGTATGTCATTTTGAAGAATTTTCAGGCGAGGAACACCCCAAATAGCCTAGTTTCTGAAATAATTCAATTTTCAGAATTTTGTTGGTGGAAGACCACTTCAAAGATTATCTTCTAGAGGTATATAACTATCCTAAAAAATTAAGGCGAGGATCATTCTAAATATCTTCGAGGGGCATCCAAGTTTAAAAAATGTCTATGAAGAGCAATCTAAACGGTGGCTTATAATTTATAAAAGAATTTAATTTAAAATAATTCAGGCAAAGACTACTCATAGCTTATAGAGTGAACAATTTTTCAAAAAATTGTTGAAGGAGGGCCAATCCAAATAATTTATAAACACTA
Organism: Timema cristinae; assembly: GCA_039000515.1. Lineage (NCBI taxonomy): Eukaryota > Metazoa > Arthropoda > Insecta > Phasmatodea > Timematidae > Timema > Timema cristinae. The sequence continues at coordinate 62,023,278 of JBCFYV010000012.1, read as the reverse complement.
TCTGATTTTAAAAAATTGGAGAGGATGATCACGGTTTTAAACATGCATAAGATCAAATATGAATGAGAAATTATTAGATGGATTTAAACAGAAACCAAACATTGTAAATAACTACCGGTATGTTATTTATAACTATGAAACTATGACCCCCCCCCCCTATGAAAATGCTTTAAGGGTAAAATACCCAAGGTACCAGCAATGAATCGAACCTGGGACCCCTAGACTCGTTGCCAGGTGCACTCGCCACTACATCACGGGGCCGGTTATATCTTATATTGATGTATATATACTATTTACGTGGATCACTGAATGTATGGACACCATTATAAAAGGTTTTCCGATGTCATATAAAAAAAGTTGTTGTGGTTCTATAAAAACCGTCTTGAGCTGTAGTTTTTTCCACAAAATCACAAAACGTCCAAACTGTAACTACAGATACTTTACTACAAATTCTGTTACTCTATTTGGACAAGAAAGAAAGTTGAAAGCGATTTTTTTTCCTCCTGGTTATGACTACTAGTAATAAAAATAACAACACATAGGAAAACCTCTTTATACGCCCCTTAAAAAGCAGTTTGTTAAAGCTAACGATACAATTAAATTGCAGTAAAGGATGTACTAAACTTTTTATTTTCATATTTTATACAAACTAAAATATTTACTTACCGTACAAAATATTTACTTAACTTAACAGTGGTATTTACTGACCTATGAAAGCAATTACAATCACAGTTAACATTTTGAAACAACGTATGTGTTTAATATTTAAAAAATAATAATTAGCGTGGACTATTCCATTATTGAAATAGTACTAGGAACCCAACAAAATATAAAATCGCTGCCAATACTTAGGTATTTATATTAGAGTTTAGTAAGGTATTCTTAAAGGATTTATTTTCATGTGTTTTCTGGGTTCGGTAGTTCACGCTCACTATTAATAATTCATAGTTTATATTTAATTTAGTACGTGAAATTCAACTAGCCTCGTGAACAAGTAGCGAGGGAGGTTAACTGAATTTTAGACGACTGTTTTTACGCCAGAAATTGCCCAAATTTACGTATATCATTTTTGCCAATTCTGGGCTTTCCGCATATTAAGCTTATTGGGGTAGACATTATAGATAAAGAGTTTTCGAGAAAATGTATACGCATTTCCATGAAGAAAAGTGATAAGTTTTTTAAAAGAAAAAATATACGTAAGTACACTCACATGGAATTCAAACCCCTTTGGCATCCGACACCTACGTCTTGATTTCTACTTGTATGGGTAGTCCTAAGGGTTCGGCCAGACTGACAAGCGTGCGAGCGAGCGAGCGCGTAATTAGCAGACCCTAGTTCATCAGAGAAAATGTCTCTGTCAAAGACACTTGGTACATCTCTGTTCCTCGAAAATTTTTACAGAAAATATTGTGTATTTATAAAAAAGAAGGGTGACCTGGTGGTCTAGGGGTAAGGTGTCAGACTTCTATGCTGGCGGCCGGGGTTCAATCCTCGGTCCCGGCACAGTTTTATCTGATTTACAAACCCTTCCTTCACCTCTAACAAGACATCTTGTGAATGTGGGGAATGCCAGGCCTCCACCGTGGTTTCGGATTCCACGTTAAACTGTAGGTCCTCCATTCCATCTCACAATCACCCTCCCTACCATTACACATTAACGTAAGTGCGTATAACCCGAACGGGTAGTAAGACGCGGTGCTAATAATAATAATATAAAAAAGAAAAAAGTAGGAGTGCATCCAATTAATAAATTGAGAAATGTGTATGGTACTGTACTGAAGTGTTATAAAATCAGATTAGCAGCACCAGTGGCGGAATGGTGCGTTGCACTCGATAGCTTTTGACTAGGAGGCAAAGGTTCGAATCTTGGCTCAGTGAACTGAAGGTGATTTTTAAAACTTATTTATTGTTGTGGTTTTTTCATACTTTCTCCAAACTAATGGTGATTCTTATTTGTAAAGGCCTACTTTGATTATAATATTGAAGTATTTTAACATATCGTGTTTACATATATACATTATATTATTTATAGTCTTACCAATTAAATTAGGCCATTAATAGAAAGTGTGTTAAACCTATCACTGATAGAAAAAAGTCAAATATCATGTCCAAATAAGAAGTTTCCCTAGCACTCAATGAACCAACATACAATAATATTGCCTAGCGCCTGGAAACTAGACTGTACCGGGTCGAGCGCGCGCGCTTGAAAAATAGAACCAGTTCTATCTTTCAAGCGTGCGCGCTCAGTCGCTCGCGCGCTCGCTCGCTCGTCGTCAGTGTGGCCACCCCCATTACAACCAATGTGTTCTATTTTATATTTTAGTCGCTCGCCGCTGCTCAGTCTGGCCGTACCCTAAGACAACTTTATGCTTTCAAACACAATGCTAGGGAGAAGGAGGGGTTATTATAATCAATAACTGTATTCACATTAGCATAGAGAGGGGTTGGGAAAAACCATAGTGATAAATCACATGTTGAGAAAAATAATCTTTATTGCACCTAGCCAATATTTGAACCTATACCCCTCATGTCTCATGGCCAATCCAGTCTATTATAAGCTTTACATCACAAATTACACATTCACTATGGAGCGGATTCCAGGCACCACAAATGTTTATAAAAGGCAAGTAAATAAGCATTAAAATATGGGGATTTAGCCAATCAACTAGCATAAAAAATATGTGATTTAGGTGCCAGAGTAGGCACTTAAGGAAAAATCAAGTGCACAATAAGCAATGTCGAATTGATTTTACTACCATTACCTACAGCCAATTCACTAGCTTTTTTTTTACACCACGTCTCATTACTCGTCCCCAGGTTGTACACATGTGTACTAATTACGGTAGTTAGTTCGGGATTATTAAGGTTGAATTTACAGGAAGTGTTCCTGCATTTGAATGGAGGGGGAGTGGAAAACACTACGGTAAAAATATCTTAGGTACACTGGCTTGAAATTATAATCTCAATATCCCTTTATAGACAATCCAGTCTATTGCGAAACTGAAGCCTAATTCGACCACTGAAGAGGGTTGGTCACATGCTGTAAATCACAAGATACTTTTATAGATTTTCAGTAGTGAAATGGGTTAAATTTTCAGATTTTTTTTTTCTTTCATATTTTGAAAATCCTAGTTATCCTTCATACGAGGTCAAGAAGAAATGTTTCAAATTTGTCGTTCTCAAAAGAGTTCTCCTGATCCGTCTTAGCGTTTCCTCCCACCCTTTGTTCCTCCGATCTACGCTCATTGGAAGCTATTTAACAAGTGTTGATTTTCAAACTTACTCCAAACAAGTATGCCACTATTTACAATTTACAAGAAATTGAACTTTTATCTTTCAGCAGAATATTTATACCGTATGAAAAAAAAAGAGGCCAAAGCCAAAATATGCGCGTTACGGCTCTTATTCATAAAATAGGCAAAAACCAACAGAATAGCAATTATAGACACTATAAAATGAACATATTGTACTCGTTATAACATGAAATGCATATATATCTACACTTATGTATTACGATCAAGGGAAAGAAATGGAAGATCGGCGAAACACGGTCCCTAGTATCACCAGCGAGGGTAGTACACTACAGGAGCCATCTTGACTCACCGCCTGACCCACTAAACCTATTAATGGCACTTTTAGGAATGTAACCAGCAGGTGATTATCCTAAAGACTATCAAGAGAAGGAGGGGGAAGGAGGGGAAGGAAACAGGCAACGGTAAACCTAGAATATGTGGGCATAGAGGGGCGTAAGCCAAACAGTTTCCTTGAGAAAGTCATCGACTCTACTACCCTGGAAAATGACGTAACCGTGAAACGAACCGTAATGTTCAGGCTCACCCATCGAGTGTGTCATCTTGTACCTGGAGAGGAAGGTTGACGGAAGTGAAAAAAAGGAGCTCTAGATAACTACACGATGTGAGCAAGAATAGTAGAACGAGTCAATTCACCAAGAAGTAAGCCTTAATACCTGTTGGCCCGGGTGGTTAATAATAATAATAATAATAATAATAATAATAATAATAATAATGTCTTTATTTGGGTGACGATAAGGTGGTGTTGTAGGGAGCGCGAGAAAAGGTCAGTATTTTTGCAGTTTTTAGAGCCAAACTTTTTTTTTTGTCAAAATAAATCAAATATTGCTTTAATGCAAACATAAGAGTTTAATTTTCTTCACATGGCGATATCAACATTTCTTGAATATTTGTCAAGGGTGTACTGTGATTTAATTAAAACTTTTTCTCTTCATTTAAAAAGTTTGTCATCTAATGCCGCTTTGCTCATAACAAATATTCAATAACTGTTGATATTACCATGTGAATAAAATTAAACTCTGTGTTTGTACTGATATTTTTATTTATTTTGGTCAAAAAAATATGTTGCCATGAAGACTGCAAAAACGCTTGCCTTTTTCACTTTACCTACATCCCCACAGTAAAACCCAGTATCCACTTGGAAACATTGTGGATGAACTGTTTCCCAATTGCTGGTCCACTGTTCCCCAACTGTTTCTGAAACAAGAGCAACATTTTAGCAAACATTGTTTCAGGGAAAATATTTCCAAGTGCGTACTAAGCCTCTTCTTACGTTTAGCCACATATTAATAATTCATGATCATACCTATACGTATGCACAAGGCTATTAATATAATAACTACCTATTCTATGGAATTAGGAGCTAGAAAAGTTTATTGCAGCACTCACAAAAGTATGCCACCTATCCCTATCTTGAGCCAGTTCTATACAGTCCATCTCATTAAACATTTTCTCTTTCAGGCCCATTCATATGTTACTCACCCATCTGCGTCAAGGTCTTCCCAATGGTGTCTCCCCCCTTGGGTTTGCCAGTCAATACTTTAAACATGGTTCTAGATTATCCCATTCACACTGCATTTCCTACCCACCATAATCTACGAGACTTGACAATTCTAACAATGTCTTGTGATGGTACAGGGTATGTAACTTATCATTATGTAACATCATACACTTGCCAGCAGCCTCATTCCTTATTGCACCAAATATCTTCCTAAGCACCTTGTTTTCGAACATTCTAAATTAGTTTTCGTCGTGTAAGGTAAGAGACCACGTTCCACACCCAAAAAGAACAATTAGTAGAGTTATTGTTTTGTATATTCTAAGTTTTACATTCCTTCAAAGCAGACGAGACGTCAACAAATTACTGACCGAGTAATAGCATGCATTTTACGACTTTATGTTTTTTACTAATTTGAAACTTAATATCGTTCTGGCTAGTTAACATTGTAAGTTCATTAATTTTGTTAAATGATGTGTTGTTCGAAGTAATCTCTAAATTATCGTGCCCAATTTGTTTTCTCTCTGTGACCAAACACTTTGTCTTTTCAGCGTTCATTTCTAAACCTATTTCCTTATTAGGCTCTAATAAAACTTATGCATTTACTACAACAGCTTCCTTACGTATTGTATCGTTTAATGTCAACCCTCCTCTAATCTCTGGCATTACCCTATGTTAGATTAAAAAGTACTGGGGAAACTGCATCTTGTTTCAATCCATCGTGTATTTTGAAAGTAACTGATAAGGAACCTCCAGTCCGTACCCTACCACGTGTATCTGTCAAAAATAGCTCACTTAGGCAAGATTTTTGGGATGGATAACAATATTTTCTGATACACTTTTTTTTTTTAAGTTGTTAGTTGTAAAATATAATATAAATATAATTAAATCTTTAAGAGCTACTCATTTATTTATTTTTGCAATATATTTACATTTGATGACGAGAATTTTATTTATAGAAAAAATAGAATGGCGTTAGATATTACGCATACAAATGTATAGGTAATATATTTTCCTCTCACAGAGATAATTCATATCAGCTCTTATAGGTGTGATATACAGGTGGAATATCATGTGTGGCTGCCCTTTGATTTATGTAGTCTTGATTTACGCATTTGCTAAGAAACCCCTTCCATACAGATATGTAAATGAAAACAGGATAATCGTTATAATTGGTTTACTTGTCAAATCAAAACACTCATGTATTTATTTTAGACGAGCAGAACTTAAATTGTTGGGACAAAACAATTAATTAAAACAGATAGCGATGCTGTACCTTACCTGAAATCCCCTCGTGCGTCTCACAGTTTGTGAAACCCTACACTAAGGCACAGCTTTTAAGATATGGCCGTAATACAATACGCCAAGATAGGACTAATATATTTCAGTATAAGTGGACTGTACAGTACATTCATGGACATATTGCAATGAAATAAATGAAGAAGGCATAAATAAATTATAAAGAGAATAAAAAATATATATATTTTTTAGCACATACATCATCACAACTTCATATGTTTGGGATGGTTAAGGTTTGGTTGACTGAGGACTTGGAGGTAGGGATTAAAATCCCGGCCTTGTGTACTGAGGCTGATTTTTCTTAAATTGTTCTTTCATTCTCTACTTCTTCGTAAATTCGAGTATTATTGTAACCCAAACATAATCATTCATAAATGGAGCGTTATGATTATCCCAACAACTCTATCAAATTTAGACATTAGTTTTGGTCAGGAAAATTTGTCTTTTTGGGTGAAGAAAGAATCGAGAGCATTTTATTTTTGTGACCACCGTGTTATCCCACTCTGTATAATAACTGTCTTGAAGACACGCGTGCTAGCCCGGTATGTAGTGTTTAAGACAATGAGCTAGAGAGAGCGTGCGTGATTGGGCGACTTATGAATAGGCTATTTAAAAACTGTCACTCGGACAAACTCGGGAGAAAGTACCGACTCGTAATGCACTTATATTAGAGTGATTCATTGTCCAGAAGGTATCATACATTTTCACAAGAATTGTAGTTATGTGATGGTTTAGAAAGGGGGAAGCACATATTACACATGTATACATACTCATAGGGACCCGCACCGGCAGGCACGTGGACCAAGATCTTGCCCATAACTTATCTTAGATTTGTCTGTGAGGTAAAGGGTTCGAATCCCATATGAATGTGTTGAGGCAAGTTTTTCTAAAAGATTTACCACTCTACCGTCAAACAAGCGCGGGTGCATTTCTACTAAATCTTTACTTATCTAATTACTTCACCCTTATTGTGACAGATACCATGGTATAGAGGTCATTGCACCTGGTTATGATCCTAGGAGTCCTAGGATATATTCTCGGCTGGTACCAAGGGTATTTTATCCAAAACGGGAGTCATCCCGACGGTCACCAGGTTTGTTTGATTAGGTTTAAGTTAGGTTTAAAATCTCTCCTGACTCCGCCCTTCATAATCATATCATCTCATTGCGAGTACGACGTGTAGAAAACCTCCATAGGTGTACCCTGAGTAAAGTTCTGTGCCCTCAGTACGGCTAAAAGTCTGCACACAAAGGCAACCGAACAAGATACTCTTATTCTCTTACGTTCGAAATTAATATGCCATATGATAAAAGAATATTAAAAACTATTTGTGTGAATATACAATCATATATATATAATTAATATAAAATTAATAAAAAAAAAAATAAAAAAAATATATATTATATATATAAATTTTTAGCGCCACGCCTTTCTACCCGTTCGGGCTATACGCCAATGTGAATATTGCTTGGGCTGTTAGTAGATGTAGTACAGGAAACATTCTCACCTTATTTCTCTAATGATATGTTTTTCGACCATGTCGGTTATCAAACTCTGAACCATTGTTAAAGATAGGAGAGTTATTATCTGAGCTTTGATATGAAACTTTTACTTTTCCACTAATATTATTATTATTATTAGCACCGCGTCTTACTACCCGTTCGGGTTATACGCACTTACGCTAATGTGTAATGGTAGGGTGATTGTGAGATGAAATGGAGGACCTACAGTTTAACGTGGAATCTGAACCACGGTGGAGGCCTGGCATTCCCACATTCACAAGTTGTGATTAATACACGTCTTGTCAGAGGTGAAGGAAGGGTTTGGTAAACAGATAAATCTGTGCCGGGACCGAGGTTTGAAACCCGGCCGCCAGCACAGAAGTCTGATACCTTACCCCTAGACCACCAGGTCACCCTTTCCACTAATAAAGATAATAAGTATTTATTACGCTAATGGAATTGAAATTGTACTTTTATTTTCTGAAGGCACAGGGGAAAATTATTTACAAACCAACCACTCTTTACACCCAAACGAGATCGATCACTGATCTTTCCATCCGCTTCAAACCAGACTAGATGAACCTGACATCTGCCATCTATTCTGCGTACCCGGAGTCGGTGTGTTGGGGTTAGACTAATTTAAAACCACAGGAGGTTCTTGAAATGGGATAATACCAATCTTAGACCCGCTTTGGTGGTGCATGGTCCAAGCCGCTACTCTCGCAGTAGACTAGACTACCGATGACGGGGAGATCAAGGCTCTAATCCCGGTCTGGTGTACTGAGGGTGTTTTTTACTCAATTTTTTCCCACTCTCCCTCCATGAAAATGCGGATAAGCTTCTTCTAAATATAACCTTCCTAATCCAAAAACCACTATCGTAATTAGTATATAAGTGTGTAACACAAACGGTTAGTAAGACGCAGTGCTAAAAACAATCTTATTCAGTGAGCAAAGAACTGTAGGTCTTGCTTCCGGCCACATGAATTTAGGAGCCAACAAGCTCGCAATGCGTTCAGTCACTAGCATGCTCGGATTAGATCTGGTGGGGCGAGAAGAAATGATTACTAGACCAACACAATACTCCCTTATCTTTAACCTTCATCACAGCCCACATAGTCAAGAATTCCCGTTCAAAACTGATAGCATTTCCCTGTGACTGACTGATCCAAGTGGTACGACCGTAATATAAACTACCCTGGTTATACTCTGGGTGGTGCTGATATCCAATTGGTAGATATCTATGTGCTAGGTCCAGACCAGGGGACAAAAATTGTGGGACCCAATACACTGATGGGTACAGAGCTTCAATTAAGAAAAGAATTAGACAAAACAAATTATTATAATTCGGGAAAGTAATGTATTATTATTAATATTATATTATTTTTGTTGTTTAGGCTGTCGTTTTCTTTAAATTTTCAGTGCTGGCTTGTTATAGCTTTTGCTACTGTTGGTCATCACTATAACAAAGGAAAAATTGAAAATGAAAATATTCGTGTATCGATCTGGTTTGTCATATTTTAATCAAGACTAAAATATGAACACGAACTACACACTGCACATTGCAATTATAAGAGTTTTCTCACTTTCATTGCAGCAAAGTTTATTATAAACTTATTTGAGTCAATTATTTTTTAGAAGCTGGGCTGAAGCTGGTTGGAAATCATACTCTATTATTATTACTATTATTAATATTACTATTGGTGACCTGGTGTCTAGGGCATGGTGTCAAACTTCTGTGCTAGGGGTCCGGGGTTCAATCTCCGGTCCCGGCACATCTTGCCAAACCCTTCCTTCACCTCTGATAAGACGTGTATTAATCACAACTTGTGAATGAGTGGAATTCTAGGCCTTTCCACCGTGGTTCGGATCCACGTTAACCTATAGGTCCTCCATTTCATCTCACAATCACCCTACATTAGACATTAGCGTAAGTGCGTATAACTCGAACGGCTAGTAAGATGCGGTTCTACTACTACTACTACTAACTACTACTACTACTACTACTTACTACTACTACTACTACTAACTTACTACTACTACTACTACTCAATAACAATATTATTATTACTATTGGAAATTTAGTCATGTTATTATTGGAAATGTAATCAATATTATAGTCATTGATATTTTATTGGCTTTTTACCACTTGGTTAACTCTCACATATGTCTTTGTTAGTACAAATATTGTCAAATGGGCGATGCATTTGCTAGTTATAAGTGGAGAGACCCTCTTAGCTTGGGGCCTGTTACACCGGTCCTCCTAAGCCCCCCTCCCCCATCATCGGGCCTGATAGTGTTGGGTATGCAATATTATATATATTGTCCTAGTTTGTAGGTCCTGTTATTTGTTTAGTAAATATCTAATAAACATTGAGCATGGTTGTGTAGTACTAGAAGTAATATGCTATACTTGTCAACTATGAATGGAGAATCGTCAGTTTGAAGATGGTTGTAGAATTATTACTGAAGTGATCATTGTGACGCCCGTCTGATGTTGTCGGTGGGTGACCTCAAGGTATGGATGGCGGCCAGTGTCTGTGCCCTTGAACTCCGGGGCCAGTCGGGACCAGGAAGACAGACAACACGGCCGATAACTCGGACCTCTCAGAGGTACAGCCGTAAGAACTCTCTTGCTGGAAGCAACTTGGCCTCATTCACGACATCAACGGAACAGACCGATAGCCTTATTCACTATTGTCATTCCCGCTCTTCCGTCTTGTTCTTCCTTGTGAGTTGTGTTGTGTCTTCTTACGCCTTTTACTGGTTTCCATTACGGCCATCTCGCACTGGCTGACATTTTTTATTTTCGCTCTCTATTATTACGTGTTGTTCTATTATACTTCGATTTCCTCTTGGTTTACATTTCAGCGTTTCATGTTTTATTTACGGTAACTTCTTTCTTCCCCTCCTCCTTTCATTGTTTCATTGGTACAGTGAATCATCTTCATGGATGTATCAGATAGCAAACAGCTTCACCGCTATTTATTTAGGGATGATTTTCTAAGAGAACAGCAGTTCTGAAGCTTCAAAACCAAAACCATTTAAGAATGTTCTGTAGCGAGCCTTTTAAACGATTATTTATATAAGGAAGGCTTATATATATCTGTTTATAGCCATTAAATTTGAGCTTAATGCTGAGACAGTTCGTTTGTAACGCTGTTAAAAATAAGCTAATTTCACAGTTTCACGAATTTATTTCTAAAATGATAAAATCTAAATCTAAATCTAAATTCAGAGAATCTTTATGCCTTTAAAAAAATTAATTGTGTTTACTTCAAATACTCGTCAATTCATCATCTAACTAGGCATGGGTGCCCATAAATAGGTGGTAAGAAGAGGGGGGAGGGGGCTTCAACCCTCCTTGCCATTCTGCAATATTTACGCTTTTTTTAATTTTTTAGGGGAAAATATGATGTATTTAGAATTTGACTGCAATTTGCTATTAACAACTTTGAATCATCAATATCCGAGATAACAGATAAAAATGATAAATATAGATTGCCTTCCATTCCCTCTTCATCAGCTTTCTTTTCATTTTGTTCTGTTCAATAAACTTGCGAAAAATGTAATGTTTATTTTCAATGGGTTCAGCTACAAATAAATTTTAGTTTTTGTTAAAGTCTTCAGAAACTTTTTTTTTTTACGAAAATTGGCTCCCACGAGATTAAATTCCTGAAAAATCCGCCCCCCATTTGGAATGTTCACATGTGCGCCCTTGTAACTAGGCCTATAATAGCTGTTTGCTATTACTACATTGTACACTATGATTAATAATGACTTAATCCAAGGCAGGGGTCAGCCAAACTCTTTCTAACAAGGGTCAGATAATAAATATTTTGGGCTTTGCAGGCCAAAAGATAAAATTAAGGATATCCATATAGTCTAGTTAAATTTAAGACTCGCATAAGTAGCTGGAGTTTACAGAAGTAGCCAAGCAGTACATTGTGTGAATACTCTGCGCAATGCTTTTCCCTGATTCAAAAAGACAAAAAAAAAACACTTCATTTTAATTCTTGCTACCCAGTTTTTGATAAATTTAAAAAAATCTATTCCAAAAGTTTAAAATTCCAGCTTTGAGGTGCACATATCTGTGCACAGAGACTACTAATATTAAAATTTCAGCTCTCTGCTTGCGTTACATATCGCGCAATATTCATTATTAATATAGATAGAAAACATAATCTACAAAAGTTTATTTTATTAAAAAACTACAGAATATAAATGTGTACAAACAGATTTTTCAGAAACTATTGAGAAGCCTGGTATTATTTTAAGAAACATTACTCTTAATCGGGGTTCAAAGCTAGTGTTCCCAATCGTCTAAATTGACTACAAATGCTCATGGGATAAGGCTGATCTGTAACGGATTATCACATGTTTCATCATTGAAAAGATATATTTGCATAAATATTGACGTCTGTCCACAAGCAAACGTACCAAAATTCATCGACATTATCTCCTGGATATGTGCGACTGGTAAGCTCGTGGCGCTCAATACACTGTCAGGTTGGTCGGTGTGAGTGCGAACGGTGACAATCGTGCAACAGACGGTCGGTCGGTCTTCTGCCGCTACACATGTGGCGCGAAAGTAGGAATAAACAATATACAAATGGACAGGCATGGCGGCGTCATGTTAACACAGATACTGACACAGAAACTTGATGGTTCTGTCACGAATTTATTTAAAAACCATCCTTACCTTGTGGATCTTACAATAATATGTGGTGAGCCGGATCTGGCTCACGGGTCGTAATTTTACAAACCCTGATCATAGAGATGTGTATACAAATTATTTATATTGAATAACGTACTTTTACAATAGGGGAGTATTCTGGGAAATTCCTGACAAAATGTTTTCCCATCCTATCTCCTGATAAATACTTTATTTAATTAATATTTAGTTTAACATTTAAGGTTTCTACGGCTTAATCCAAGGGGTAGTTTTAAAGTGGGTATAAAAATTGGAACTACATTCACATTAGCACTAAATGAGCATCTGAAGCTCACATGGAGAACCTTGACCTCACCGCCAAAGGAAATCCGGCCCTAGTGCACTACGAAGACGCCATAAAGAGTCAGGTAACGATTGGCGACTTCAACTGGTGCAAAAGACACGAACTCAGTCTTCTCCGCCGAACGGTAAACTATTTTTTTCCTCAAATTTATTTGATTGAACTTGTACTTTGAAGAGGCATTTGTATTACTATCTTAAAGCATGATTTCACAGTTGCACGCACTCACGCACATACACACACACACATTATATTGGCGCCGCCAAGGGAGGGGGGGTAGGGTTGAATCGCCCCCCCCCCCAGACCTTGCTACCCACCTTCCTCTCTTTCGTCCCTAAAGCTGTTAAGATCATTCATGAGGAACTCCAAAAATGAAGACAGACTTAATTAACTTCATGTAAATACATCCACAGGTGTCAGTTACGGACCCATGTGAGAAAATGCCGGAAATGGCCAGATCTAAAAATGCCAGATTTGCCCCAGATCTGGGAATATCTGGCTGGCCCAGATATGGACCATTTCTGGACAGATATGATCTTTCCACATGGGGAGGATGAAGTTTTCTATGAATTTTCTATGAAGCCCAGGAAAATTAACATAAGAACAAAGTGAATTATTTCTAAAGTGATTTTGTGAGTTAAGAGTTAGTGCAAGTTGCTTATTGGAATTTTCAGATTTTAGCACATAAAATAATTTTAGAAATCAAATTTCCAAAATACAATTGTTTGAAACTTGCATGTTTGTATATTCTATCAATATGCATGAATAAAAATGTGTTCAATAAAACTTAATATATATGATAATTACAGAATCATGACTATTTTTATAAATTTTAAATTATTTTGTATATTATTGTATTTCTTTTGATGCGTTTGAATTTTGCAGTACTTAAATTTTCAAATTTTCCCGCGGGAAAAACCAATGGACCCCGCTTAGTTGGTCAGTGAAACTAACACCCCCTCCCCACTCGCCCCAACGAATCCTGGCTGCGCCAATGCATATGCTTATATATTATGGGTAGTAAGACGCAGTAATGATGACTGCAACTTTTATATCGATCCCTGTAAGGTCCATATATATATATATATATATATATATATATATACACACCAGTACTGATGACTGCAACTTTTATATCGATCCTTGTAAGGTCCATAATATGTTCAACTCTGTATATATATATACAGAGTTGAACATATTATGGACCTTACAAGGATCGATATAAAAGTTGCAGTCATCAGTACCGCGTCTTACTACACGTTCGGACTATACGTACTTACGCTAATTTGTAATGGTAGGGTGATTGGGAGATGAAATGGAGGACCTACAGTTTAACGTGGGATCCGAACCATGGTGGAAGCCTGTCATACCCCACATTCACAAGTTGTGATGAATACACGTCTTGTCAGAGGTGAAGGAAGGGTTTGGCAATCAGATAAATTTGTGCCTGAACCTAGGATTGAACCCCGGACGCCCAACACAGAAGTCCGATACCTTACCCCTAGACCACCAGGTCACACACACACAAATATATATATATCACATTTGACCGAATAGTGGCCTCGGCTTCAATTTGATCCCCCAACTCCGATTACTTTTAAAGCTCCAACTTAAAAAAAAAAACTGACTAAATTGAAATTAAAACGAAAGGAAAAAGAAAAATACAAGAAAATATATTTTATTTTTATTTTTATTCTCAAACAAAGAAATACAATATGAAGCACCAGCATCAGCATGAAGTTTTTGTTTTTCCGGTTCCTTTTCAAGTTATTTTATTGTTTTCCCAATCCCGCACGTGCTTCGTATTAATGTTGTAGTGTTTAGCAGTTGCTTCATTGTTGTGTGTTTCGTCATAAATAATCACTCCTTGTTGAAAAATAATCGTAAAAATACATTTTCTACTAAAGATGGCTTTCGCGATGTTCACGGAGGGAAGAGAGACTTGTTGATGACTGAAGCGTAGTTGAGTGACATTGCCCTTCCATGAAATATAGGGTGGACATTACTTGGAAAGGTCAGCCCGAAGTTGAAGTCAGGTGAGTTGAATATCAGGAAGGGGGGTATTAGGAACATTGAGTGGTGCGAGGACCACGAAAAAATTATCAGATTGCCTATTTTCCGGCTACAATTAAGTCAGTCCGGCCATTATTAGGACCCAGGATACTATTAACAGCTTTACTTTGTACCCCAGCTACAATTATATTACCCTGCTACTATCATGTCCCTAGCTTCCGGTACTATTAATTCAAGTACGTATACACGTATGTATGCAAAAACACTGGCCTCCCCCTCCCCCCCCCCCCGATAACACATAACTTAAATAGATAACAGGGCCTACAGATCTAACCAGAAGATGCTTTGTGTTGAGATTTTTTTTAGAAGATTTTAAAAGACTGCGAAATTGAGAGCAGCAAAACCATTTTAACAGATTTAAAAAAAACTACATCACTTTGATGTGTTTTCTAGTTCAAGTGTAATCGTGTATCTAATTCCACGGTTTATCGACTATGAATGAGATGGGCTCTTAATCAGGGGAACTCCACTTTCCCATTTAATTTGGTCAAAAATAATTTAAAACTGATTTTAAAAATTGACATTGCATAATATATATGACAATAAAAAACAACCCAGTCTTGAAAATAATGGTATATTATCAGGGTCGCTGGAATTTTTTATGTCCAGGAGAAAAGGAGGAGTGGAAAAATGGCGTCATATCCTGGTTAAAGTTAGGCTGAGTGAGAATCACAGAAGAGGGGGTGAGGGATATAAATATACAGTTATGCCGTTGGATTTATTAGTTTGAATAAAATGCTATTTATTGTATGACAAGATAATAAAATAAATATATAACAATGCACTTTTTAAATTTGAGTATCACTGAACCCATAAAGTGAGACTTTGAATAAAGAATGAGTTTAATCAATCTTGTTCAATGTTACTGGTCGCGAGAATCATTAGGCTCATAGCTTAGCAATAATTTTTCCCAACAAGAAAACAGGGGTATGGGGACAATTTACCCATGATTACCCCCTCCCCCTCAGTTACGGAACCTATGGATTATTACCAAGAGTAAATATTTTATTCGGAAACTTGATTATTGTTATTCTCTTTAAAGTGAACCATTTTGTTTACATTTCACAACCATTCACTGTTACAAACACTCAATACGTAGCCAATTTTAATTATTTCACCATGGGTAAAAATATTTACAGAAATATTGAAAGTGACACATTAGCGGAGAAACAGTCGGTTACTAATGTACTGTTGTATCCCTTCTAAACCTTATTTCGATGTCTAGTAGAGTATTGTAAAATCCATAATGCTTCAATTACACTTATGTTTTAAAATATCTTTAAATCGCTTCAAGAGAGATTCACAAATTCCTTGTCATATCTTGGTAATGGGCTTCACCACGAAATACCTGAGACATGAAAACAACCTTCCCTCCACACCCTTACCATAGAGAAAGTGATAGTATACATTTCTCTATGCCCTTACCGACCACTACTCCATTTCCCACTCCCGCCAAAAAATGTGTACGCCCCTTTCAGCCTGCATTACAGGCAAATTATCAATTATTTCCTCCAAGCCGTCTTACCCTCCGCACTATCCACATATTTACACTAATTGGGTAGGGAGGTAGAATTATTTAGAGTAAGCGGACGCGCGTTTGCTTGGAAGCGGAGTGGAAAACCATTTATGAAACGCCACCTCAGTTCACACGACAGAGATTTGAGCCACGACCTTCCTCAACGCCGGCAAACCAGAAAGACAATACCAAGTATTTAATTTAGGGTACAAGGATAGAGTGACCTTTAGCCAATGTTTGGGTGCAAGGCTAGAGTGAAATTTAGCCATTGTTGAGATGCAAGGATAGGGTGACCTTTAGCCAATGTTGAATGTTGAGGTGCCCTGAATTTATTATCTACTTATTAAAAACAACATTCTTTTCATGGTAATTCAGCTATACCCAGGGGTAACGGTAGAAGAACCAGAGGATGGAAGACACAGACAGCGGTTGACTCCGGGCACGTCCTTGAATAAAATGTAAGGTCACTGACTGCTCTGCTACGCTCAGGGTCGTTCAGCGGCTGACTGACCGAGACACATCACACACATTCCACGTCCTTGCCTGTCATCAGCGGCGGAGAATACCTTCTCGCGTGTCATGCCGCCCTCATACAATACACTACACTGCACTCCGCTGGCGGATCACTTGTTGACGCGTTACTCAACCTGTTCGGGGTTCACACACACGCAAATATAAATAAATAAGACAAATTAATAATTATATAGACAGACGTTTCTAAAACTACTTTTATATTTGTATTCAACTCATATGATCTGTAGCTGTCACGTTTGATAAATAATATATTACTTATAAAATAATAATAATATAATAATAATATTGCTACCAGGTTTGGTGAGTGGGTAAATTATCTTTTTACTAAGGTGTTATATATACTCTCACAAAATACTGGAATGCTGGTGATGGGAAGATCGGATTCAAATCTCAGGTGTATTGAATGGTGGTTTTTTATTAAATTGTTTTCCCCTCTTTATCCATGTAAATGCGCGTACACTTTTTCTAAATTCAACCTTCCTTATCCTCATACCATTAGGGCAGGGTGGTCCAAAGTTTGTCATCCCAATATGATTATATTTTTGCACCGTGGGGCAAAGCTATATTTAGAAATCCCATCAACTTATAATAGAGGCCTTCAAACTAATCAATACACAATTATTTTCATTATTAACGTATAAATTGCATTTTTGTTTTGCAGAATCTTTCATATTTTACTGCCTAAAATAGGTTTATTAATCACTCAAAAATGGATTACAAAATATGTACGCGCATACACTTTCATAAAACAACTTAACATTCTAGCCCTTACAATATCCCTTTAAATAATTTCTTCCAGGTAATTTCTAATGGTAGGCCACATTTGGCCCGCTGACCGCCAGTTGGACCACACTGCATTAGTGTAAATATGCGGATAGTAAGACGTGGAGCAAAGCATAGAAACTAATTATTACTCCGATTTAGTATGAAAGGTGGGTGAGAATTCCATAAGTTGAAAACCACCGTCAGTGCACCCGGGCGAGATTTGAACTTTGGTCTCCCCTATCACCATTAATTCATGATATTTGGAAATTGATACCTTAGACATCATTAGCAATTGTGCGGCTGGTTTTTACAATTGGTTTGTCTCTGGTTCCGCATCTTTATACTATTGCGGGTGCATTTAACTCTTGAGGAGACGCCCGGATCCGCGCTCCTTTATTAGACCCCGCGCATAAGAGCTCAAAGGTTGTCGAAGTGGCCAGTTTCGTGCGTGTGTGTGTGTTGTGTGTGTGTGTGTGTGTATGTGGATGTGTCCCGTTACCGGGGCTGTGACGTCACGAGGTGTCCGTTACTAGCCAAGGAAGAGGAAGTATTGTACCAACCAACTTATGATACGCTCTTCAAAATGGAAAGGGCCCACGGGCAACAGTGACTTAAGTAGCACTATATTTTATGAATTGATTATCCGCTCTGGTGATCTCATGGTTTAAGACGTCAATCTCAGAAGTATAGGATTTATGGTGATTGGAAGAGCCGAAGTTTGAATCTCCCAGATATTAGATACGAACTATATAAACTGTATTACAAAAATATTCAAGGGATGGAGCAATCCGTAGGCCTAACAGGGAGCACGTGTCAATCTCATGTAGTTTAGTTTGTCAACAACTAAAGAGATCTGGATTCAAATATCAAACTGTTTTATTGAGATTTTTTCTTACAGAATGATTTTACATCCTACTCACCTCGAGTGCGGTTACATATCCTCTATATTCTACCTCCCTCCTACCTACCTATTATTGTAAATATTTAAATAGTCTCGGAAAAAAGAAAATGATGGTTTGATTCTACACCTTTTAACTATTTCAAGTCTGACACATTAGCTCAGTCGTTGGGCTACTGAGCTAATGGTCTCAGTTTCTTCCCCTTTCACATTAATGAATCATCGGTTAGAGGACTGAGTGGTGTGTCTATCCTAGAGTTAAGTTAGTTTGTAAGTCATGTGCCTATATAATTAGTTGGTTCAGATAATTTATTTTTAATAACTCACATATATAGAATATATTTATATTTACTTAAATGCTGTTGCTTTACATTACTGACAGTTATCATTGTGTGTGTAGGTCTCTTGGATACGATCACGAGCACAGCCGAGAGCAGGGACTGTCCCGGCGTGTGTGTCCACACTCTCGCAACCCTTATATGCTACGAGGTGCTTGAGGACGTCGTCTGCCCCTCTCCATCCATGAGATGTTGCGTAGAGCCGCCACCCCCCTCGGCCAACACATCTAGTGCGGCCCCGGCGTCCCCAGCCCCCCACAGGACCACACCGGCGACAAGTGACACTACTACCACTAGGCCAACTCCCACACCCTCAAGGAGACCTCAGGTCAGTGTTCACTGCTCAGGTACACTCAGGCTGTCTCCCTCCCACTGCTGTTAGAAAACGTTATACTGGAGACTCCAAGGTCACTTGATAGCCCGCCAGTGCTCAGGTGCAGTGGGTTGTTTCCCACTGTTGTTAACAAAAACTATACTGGAGACTCCAAGGTCACTGGGTAGCCCACCATTGTCCAGATATACACAGTTGCCTCCCACTGCTGTTAATAAAACTTTATACTGGAAACTCCAAGGTCACTGGATAGCCCACCATTGTCCAGGTACACTCGGTTGTCCCCATATACTGGAAACTCCAAGGTCACTGGATAGCCCACCATTGTCCAGGTACACTCGGTTGTCCCCATATACTGGAAACTCCAAGGTCACTGGATAGCCCACCATTGTCCAGATACACACAGTTGCCTCCCACTGCTGTTAACAAACTTTATACTGGAAACTCCAAGGTCACTGGATAGCCCGCCAGTGCTCAGGTACACACGGTTGCCTCCCACTGCTGTTAACAAAAACTATACTGGAAACTCCAATGCCACTGAATAGCGTGCCAGTGATTGGGGGAGTTCGATTGGATCTGTAATGCCAATAAAAGCTAGCATGATACTGGAGGTTTACAAAGTCCCTTGCTATCCTCTCTGTGTTTGGGTGAGTCTGGGTGGCTCCGTGACACCGTTATTAACTATTTTCTTTATCATAGGTATTATTAGTTAATACATATAATCTTTTTACTTTTTCAACAAATTTATAATATATAATAAGCCTTAATTGGTTGTGATTAATTTCAAATCACTAAATTTCATGAGCTATTAGGGGTTTAACTTTTTTCTTCTTTTTATTGATCATTGTTAAGGAAAAGAAAGTAATGTCTTATGATGAAGTTTAGTCCAACAAGATATGGATATGGGATGTACACAATGAAATAATTATTTTAAAAAACTTGTAAGAAAACAATTTTTGAAATTTATAATCAGTTCAATAAAGATCAAAGAATACAATTTTTAAAATTTATAAGCAGTTCAATAAAGATCAAATTAATGACAACTCTTGTTCTATTTATTTTAGCAAATCAAATGATTTATTTCATCAGTGAGCATTAATCAATCTTTTTTTTGACAATATTAAGTGTACAAAGGTCTGAATGCTGTCTGCACTTTCTTTTAACGACTTTGCCTCCTGTGACATGGCAGTTAATTAAGATAGGATTTACCATGAAAATGTAGTTAGCTTTTATTCAGGGTGTTTTAAAAATATAAAATTGAATTGAAAACCATAAATTTTTAAATAATTTAAAAAAATAGCCAATTTGGGAAAATGGGCCAGAAGGAAAAGTTTAGTATGAAAATAAAGACTGTCCAGGAGCAAATAGTTTAGTGAGTGTTTATACTTGTCAGCGGAAAAGGGGAAGTATTATCAGGAAGATTTGTTAATTTAATTCCCTCTCCTTATAGTTAATACATTTACATTTAAGAGTGATCTTGCTTTGAGTGCTTAAGTGCGTCAAGTTAAGATGTAGCCCGCATCGCAAAATGGCTTCGTATTTATCAAGTAGGCAACATCGTTAAGAAATAAGAGCATAATTTCTTAAGAGAATATCATTTACAGTTGTTACTTGCATAGATACTATGGTTACATTGGAGGAAGATACGTTTCTATACCTCCTTTAACACCACAAAGCACTCACTTATATTTACCTCCCGCTTTCTTGAACGCAGTTTGTTTGTTTCAGTCACCAGACCCAGCTCCTAGCAGTTCAGAAGCTGCGTCGGAGAAGGAGGATTCTGGTAAGAGCTTTATTGATTATTATTCTATTCAGCATAGAGTAGAAACAAAATGAATGTTTGGTAGAGCTGACCAACTAGGGTCACCTTCAAAGCACTTATGTGACCACAAGCTTTCATTTTGGTACCCTCCCCTCTACCACATATTTTGCCCAAAACATTGTCATATGACCTTGAAAGGAAACCATTACAAAACAAAAAATAGCTGATGTCTGACACCATTGATTTTATTGATTATAGGATTTTATACAAAATCTATTAAATTTAAAAGTTTGGATAGGACAACTTTAATTTTATGTAGTTTAGTGATATAGTGACTGCTTCTGTGGTCGAGTGGTCAGAGCTCCTGGCTACAGATCTAGATCCCTCGGGTTTGATTCCTGGTGCTTCCCGATTTTCTGTGAAACATTGGGTCTGGAACTTGAATGAAAAAGTAATGGATCCGATCTATAAAACTGAGATTAACAGCCAGAGGGATAAATGTGCTGATTACATGACATCCTATATCTACTGAAGTTGGCACTATTTTCGTCAAAAAACAGCAGCCGCTCAATTGCAGGCTGGTACATGTATTTTTTTAAATGTAGTTTGGCATGAAAAGTTTTTTTTTTTTTTAAAATATATAAGGTTGGTAGTAATAATAATTATTATTGCATTTTTTGAAATAAGTCCCTTGAGCTAGTTAGGATTGTAAATTTATTCTTTTATACTAGAAACAAGTTTATCAGAATCATGATTATTCAAAATTCCAGTTAATCCATAACACCTTTTAGGATAAAAATCTTGTATTAATATTAAATGAAATGCTTTCATAACAATCATGTCTTGCAAAATAGAGTACAATAGTAGAGTTGCTGTTGATTATCCTGATTGGACCCGGTATCAATAAATTTAGACGAACAAGTCTCCAGGGTACTTGATGTAGGCCTAATAAACATCGACAAGCTGATGACATTTGGATTTCTGTAAAGATTCAAGGAGACAAGATAAAATTAGGATGCTGGATGGGCTCTATCAAATATTATTTATTTATTTACTATAGGCCCTACAGTATTGGTGGTACGGTTTTCCATCTCGACCGATGCCTCAGATTATCCCCGCTTTGTCTTCCCCTTGAGATGGCCTTATTGCCAACCTTATTATAGTTTATTAGCTGTATCTCACAGTTGTCGAAAGTGGCAGCTAAAGAACATAAGAATTGGTTGTATAAAAGTGTATTTAATAATTCTATTAACTATCAAATAAGGTTTCTTCCACATGGCAATCTGATCGTATATTACTATATTACTGTTGTAGTTAGGAAATAGTTTGGGAGTAGAGTATGTGCTAAAAGTAGAAAGTAGAGGTATGCCCCTATCAGCTTCTAGTACTAATAATGTATGTTATTAAGGTGTGTTCTTATCATCATTCCTCTCCAGTGCCCTGTACTGTCTGAATGGTTCTCCTCCCCAGTGAAGGCGTGTCCAGGGGTGTGTGTAGCAGAGAGGATCGCTGACTACTGCGAGGCTGTGTTGGATGTAAAGGAACTGTGTAAGACAGGACTGAGATGCTGTGTCTCCAGGGATGTGTACGGTGACACAGATCTTTCCTCCTAACCTCATCATCATGGACCGCAATACGTCTCGTCTGCCTTCCTCCAGTTCAGGGCAAGGTGAGACAACACTCTGCTGGAGGGTGTTAGGATGGCATGGAAGGGAGGTATGAGTTAAGGTAAATATTTTTTTCAGGTTTGTGAAAAAAAAACATGTTTCGGTTAAAATAAATAAAATATTGATTTGGTAGATACGATTAGTTTAATTTTCTACACATATTAATCTAAACAGGTTTTTAATATCTGTCATGGGCATAGTGGTATCTAAACCAAAGCTTTTTAAATGGATAAAGAAATGTTCTGATCAAACTACACTTTGCATGTGACTATTCAAGAACCGTTGGAGATCACTATGTGTAAAACATTAAGCTAAGCATATCTATTGAAGGAAGGTTCGGTTTATTTAAGCCAAACATGTTTTTATTTTGCTGTAAAAACTGTAAAAATCTGTTACTTAACTCATGTTCACTTTCATCTCAGCACAGAGTGGGGATGTAGGGAATGTGGGAAAAGTACAGTGTTCTTGCAGTCTTTAAACCAAAACGTTTTTGGCCAAAATTAATCGAATATTGCTTTAGTATAAACATAGAGTTAATTTTCTTCACATGATGAGATCATTTATTGAATAGCTATTAAGGATGTCCTGAAATTTAATGACCGCTTTTCCTCTTCTTTTAAAAAGTTTGTCATCTAATGCCGCTATGCTCATGACAGATATTAAATATTAACTGTTGATATCATCATGTGAAGAAAATTAAACTTTATGTTTGTACTAGAGCAATATTTAATGTCTTTTGGCCAAACAAATGTTTTGCAATAAAAACTGCAAAAATATTGTCCCTTTCTTGTGTTCCCTTCATCCTCACGTTGCGATCATATACTTCAAGGCATCATCAATGAGTAGGTACTTAAGAGAATGTAACTTTATTGAATTGAGTGTCACATAAATTAGAAAGAGGGTGTGAGTGGGGTAGAAGCGCCACTTGCTCCTTTGTAAACATTTCTGAAAGAACCATAAACAAAAATAGCACTCTCTTAATTTATCTAGCCTATATCTGCCAATAGCAAAAGGACATACAGCCCTCTTTACACTCTGTACACAATAAATGTCACAACAAAGACAATGAAAATCAATATTTGCCAGGACCATTAACTTGTCATTAATAGAATAAGTGACAAGAGCTAGATTGAAAACATAATAATAATAATAATAATAATAATAATAATAATAATAATAATAATAATAATATCACATTTTTCTCACTTTCGTAAATTAGTTAAGACTACTTTGATTATAGACGGAGCCAATTTGATGAACTCAATAGAAAATAGTATTAAATACAAACCCAAGGAATTTTGGAAATTTCTTAAAAATAACTGTGTGAATAAAGTTTCCCCGTCTAACTTAGAACTTAATGGCAAGATTATAGTGGATTCTTTATTAATTGTTAATGAGTTAGAGACCTACTTTCATTCCGTTTATAATTCAGCCTTTCCTGACTTACCCTGCCCTATTATTGAAACTCGCACACCCTTGTATCCATGCCACACTACACCCTCGGATTTTGCTAATGCTATAAAAAAACTGAGTTCTTCTAGATGTGCTGGGACAGATGGAATTCCAAGTTTTATTGTTAAAGGCTCTGCCAGCATTTTCAGCCCATTGTTAGATTATATCTTTAACATTAGCCTGTTAAATGAAACATTTCCTCTTACATGGAAACAATCTGTTGTCATACCTATTTATAAAAAAGGGGCAAAAACAAATGCTTGTAATTAGACCAATTTTTCTCTTACCAAAGTATTCGAGAAAATCATACACGAGCATACCACCACCTTAAAAATAAACTTTCAGCTAATCATGGCTTTATAAAAAATAAATCTACTGTCACTAATTTAGTAGAATTTCTTGGGCATGTTGTCCCTCAAGTCTCTGCCCAAGGCCAGGTTGATGTTATTTATTTTGACCAAAGTAAGGCATTTGTCTTATGTCAGCATAGTGTTATTCTCTCTAAGCTTGATAATTTTGACCTTTCTCACTCATATGTATATTGGTTAAGCATTTATTTGCATGAAAGATCATTCACTATTAAAATTGATTCATACACCTCAAATACATTTTTAGCCCCCTCTGGCATACCACAGGGTTCTAATTTAGGTCCTCTTCTCTTTAATGTGTTTATTGATGACATTGGTAAATATTTGAACTCATCTAGTTATTTACTCTTTGCTGATGATATAAAATTATTTAAAATTATCAAATCAATTGCAGATTGTATAGAGCTACAAAATGAGGTAAATGGTACTCTACAATGGTCTTTTGAAAATGGAATGTCTATTAATAAATCTAAGACCAGATCTATATGTTTTACTAGGAAAACTAATCTTCTCTTTTTTACTTATAAATTGGGCAATGAAAACTTAGTTTGCACCCTTTATATTAATGATCTTGATGTTCTTTTGGATAACAAACATTATTTCCACTATCATGTTGACCATGTAATTTCCCAATCATTGAAATTACTTGGACTTATTAAATTTATTACTTCATCATTTAAGAAAGTTGACTGTTTTTTATGTCTGTAATGCACCCTGGTTAGATCTAAGTTAGAATATGCTACTGTTGCTTAGAATTCCATTACCTTAACTGACTCTCTTAGGTTGGAAAACGTTCAAAGAGAATTTGTTGCTGCATGCTATGATAAATTCTTTACTAACCAGATTTATTATGATTATGACAGAATTCGAAACCTCTTAGGGCTCCAAACTGTCTTCTTGCATAGACTATTGTGATGCCCTTTTTGTTTTTAATATTTTCAATAGCAAAATTTCTTGAAAATCTGCCCTTGATCATGTACGGTACGATGTTCATATCCCTTATCAGGCTTCTCGAAGTTCAAAATTATTTTTTCTCAATAGCTTTTATAAGGTGAGCCCTATAGGTGGTTGTATCCATAGCACCAATTCTAGATTTGTTGAATTCGACTTCTATCATAAAATAAAAGCTATACTCAGAGAGTTATTTAAGGAAATCCCATACCAATAATTTATAATTTAGAGGTTATGCCTATAATATTTAAATTTATAAGTTTCTGATTTTTTTTTTGCATATAGTTACTGCTTTTAACCACTCTTTAGTTTTTTGTTATTATTGCTATTTTTAATTCTTATCATTATTAATTATTATTTTTTCGTAACTATTCAACAGTATATCAAATTATTTAGCTTTTATTGTTTATCTTATTTTCTCATGTAAATATATATATATATTTGCAAGGTACTTGTGTACTTTTCAGTGCTGGCCTGTTTTAGGCCTTACGACTGTTGGCCAGAATATAATAAAGGAAATTGAAAAAAATAATAATAATATTATTATTATTGACCCGCCTCGGTGGCCTAGTTGGCTAACGCGCTTGTCGTGTTGAGCTCGACTGCTGAGGACGAGGAGATTGAGGTTCAAATCTCGATTGGGTGAACTGGGGGTGGTTTTTCCTAAATGGTTTTCCATTCTCCCTCCACACAAATGTGGGTTCACTTCCTCTAATTCAACCTTCCCAATTCCTAAGTCCAGTAACATAATTAGTACTTAAAAAGCGTATAACCCGAACAGGTAGTAAGACGTGGCGCTTAAATATTATTATTATTATTATTATTATTATTATTATTTTATATCATCATCATCATCATCACCGCATCTTACTATTCGTTCGGTTGTACACACTTACGCTAATGTGCAATGGTAGGGTGATTGAGAGATAAAATGGAGGACCTACAGTTTAACATGGGATTCGAACCACAGTTGAGGTCTGACATTCCACACATTCACAAGTTGTGATTAATACACGTCTTGTCAGAGGTGAAGGAAGGGTTTGGCAATCAGATAAATCTGTCCGGGACCGAGGATTGAGCCCAAACCCCCAACACAGAAGTCTGACACCTTACCCCTGGACCACCAGGTCACTAAAAAAACAAGATTAATTTTTAATAATGACATTATGTAGGTACCCACAAAATAGTATAAAATAAACATATATAGATATATGCTAAATGGATGTCATAGTGTGGGGGTTGTGAGGGTCTAGAAATTGTCACCCGAGAATGCAAGTGCTCTATGTCCAATTTTTCACTTTTGTGTAAAAGAGCATTGAAGTTTGACCATGTGTATAAAACCAATGTTACTAGATGACAACTCGAGTTTGTATTCTCTTAGGTATTATATAGTAGTCTCAATTTCACCGCAGGTGAATCTTATGCAGTCTAAATAAACGTAAACACCAAATATCTCAAATTTAACAATTTTGGAAATAGAACACTTGCATTCTCGGGGGACGAAATGATTGGATCTCCCTTGAAATGGATGAACTCCTAAAAGTGGGGCTTCCCCACATATACTGGCCTTAAAAAACTCAAGTTATGGTTCTTATCAAATTATTTTACATTTAAACAAATAAACCTTGGTTAAAAGTTATTCTAGGGCATTTTAACATACCAAGATTGTCCAACTCTCTCAAACCTTATTATTTTTATATTAAATTGCCACATTTAATTTGATACACTTTAATCTACCCACCCCTCCTTACCCATACTTACTCATCCTACTCCATGCTATATACACAGTGGCGGCTCCATAAGTTTGAACACTGGGGGTGCTGGCACATGCAGGGGCGAATAAAGAGCTGAGTGAATCGGTTGGCTGTCCAGGGCACCAAACCAAGTACCAACCTAGTCTAACATAGCCTAGGCATTATATGAAGATAATTCCAAAACCTCTAACTCCTCACCTAATGTAACTATGCATAAAAAGTTATTTTACATCCCCTATCTTGGAAAATGGTTTATTGCAATTATCTCCCAAACTGTTCATTATATCAAATTGTTTGTTATTTTAGAAAATAAAGAAGAAAACATTGTATACAAAACCTGTTCTTATAATTTTTTTTTGTAATCATAACCGTTTTTGTATAATCTTGCAGTGAAACGTTTTGAGTTTGATGGCCATTTGTGGAATTTCCCTCCAGATTATTTTACTATTATGCCCAGGTCTCGTTAGAGTTGGAGTTTTTAGGTTTGAGAATTATTATCATTCTATACCAGGTTATATAGGGGAGCGCCAAAAATCAATCCCGCTCGGGCGCAAAATTAACATCACGCCACCCCAAGGCACATAGATTAAATATAAAGCTCATCTACTATTTCTTGACAGTGTTGGGAAGTTTGGAGCTCGATTCCCAACTGAATGAGTAGAGGGTATTTTTTCCTAAATAACTGTCCACTCTCTCTTCATACAAATATGGGTACATTTCTTCATTAGTGTATAGGACTATGTGAGTACTAACAACAATAAAAGTTAGTGGAATTCCATGTGAAGTGTCTTTAACTATACCTATCAGATAGATGTTGATTAAAAATGCCACTTGGACAGGATAGTCGAACCTAATAACTTTAGCTTGTATTGCTAATGAATAGTGACTAATGAATGATGTATGAAATGTAATATGGGACAAACACTGGCTAATTCAATGATAGAGCATTGGTATGCTTAGCCAAAGGTGTGAATTCCGTGTCAAGGTATCATGTTTTTTCTACGTATGTAATAATATATAAACATTAACTTTAAATATTACACACCTTGAGATTATTTACATAAAAAGTGTAGGGTTTTGCAGAAAATGTCAGTCTAGTTGCTGTAGAGTTAATACTACCCACACTGGTTGGCACGCAGAAAAAGATGTCAGTTTCATTTAATCTGCTAGTGACAGAGAGGTGAAGGTTTAAATCCTAGACAGATACAATGAAGGATTTTCCCCTTATGGGTTTTCCACTCTTCTTCCACATAAATGTAGTTACATTTCCACCAAATTATACCGCCTCATTCCTAACCCATAGATATAAATGCACGAACATCCCAAATCTATAATAAGTTGTGGATCACAAAAAAAAAAAAACATTGTTTTGTAGTCTAATAATGTTAATTTTAATGTGACTCCTCTAGGTGGTGGTGGTGGTAGTAGTAGCCCTCCAGACATCTCCACGACGCCTATCCCCAGCCCCCGGCCACCACCCGCAACCCCTCTCAAGCCGTGCAAAGGCGAGTGTGTCACGGGGCTGTTTGCTCTCTTCTGTGATGACATAGATACCCAGGCCGTTTGTCCCGAGGATGGGAGCTGCTGCATCACAAACCCTGCTCCTCCGCCCACTACCAGGTCAGTTCAGATTAATAGTGGTATCTACAAGTACTGGTGGTGACACAGTCTAAGGTGTTGGTCCTCGCAATATACTTTATTGCTGGTGACTAAGAAGCTCGGGATTTGAATCTCAGCCGTGTGAGGGAGTAAAAGGGAATTTTAGATGTGTGGTTTCCTCATACTCCCTATATCTGAATGAGGATGAATTTATTCTAAACTCAACCTTTCTCCCTACACCTTTAAGTGTAAATATATGCACTCAGACGGGATTTATGATGAGGTCTGTGATAAAGTACATAGAAAAAATGTTAAAATTATGCTGCCTTTCATCATTTTACTATAATAATTTGTTACTTTATATCGAGCACATGTGCCTTTATTGTTCTCAACAGGCCAGCTCCACCCACGAGTACAACAGCTCCCCCCACCTCTACAACCCGACGCCCCACAACACCCAAACTGCCTCGCTGCCCTGGTTTTTGCCTACTCAACATCATGGCTGCGTTTTGTGAGCGGCCCTCAGTTCTGATCCCGTACACCGCTAACTGCCAGGGGGCTCAGTGTGCTGCGACAACACGAGATCTGGTGGTGGCAGTGGGTCTTCTCAGGAGGTGACGCCCTCCAGGCCCCGTCCCCGGCCCAAGCCCCACACCACCACCTCCACGACTACCACCACTCCCAGACCTCCGGATGGCCGACCAGACTGTCCTGGATCCTGCATTGTTTCCTATCTCTCCTTCACATGCTTCAGTGAGTACTTTGTACTAAGGAACTGAGAATACCGCTTTAAGTCAAAAGAACAAATAAATTAATGACAAAAGTACTTTAGATGAAAAATCAAGTAACATATAGTATGTATACCTGATGCAAAAATAATTTCATGAATATAGACTTTCAATATTACGGTAAAAAAATATTTAAAAACGTATTTCCCATTTATTCTTTTTCAGAGCGCCCATTGAGTGAAAGTATTGTGATGGTAAAAAACAAAAATTCTAGAGTTTTATTGATGTTGAGGTTTCATGACCTCTTGAACTCAAAAAAGTGTTTTTGTGATGTTGTCTTTCTTTCTCTGTCTCTATCTTTGCCTATAGTCGAAACCATTTTACCTACCTGGTGAAAACTTGTTAGCTAGAGTTTTCATAAGGTTCCCCAGAAGGGGGTTTGGAAAGAGCTACGTATCTTACCATAAATTTAAGTGTAGGCAAAATTATAAAAAATTGATTTTCTCAAAATCGGTTCTTAACAATTTTGATTAAAATGTATACATAGGTATGTCTAGCATTACAAACAAATGGATACTTTATATAGGCATAAATTTCCAATTTTTATCATATCACCGCCATTCTCTGAGATTAAAAATAACTTAGCCATTTCAAAGTTGCAGCACTCTTAAAGAAATAAAACTTTTATTTTAAAGAATATTTTATAAAATCCCTATTTTCCCATTTATATATTTTTTTAAATAGAGCTTTGGAAAAGGTAAGTTGAAAATGCAGAGAACAAATAATATGTTTCTGTAACAGTGTATATTATTTCATATATGCTCTTTGGTTAAATGCAATGTTTTTTTCCTCATGTTTCTATGGCAATGTATATTATTTAATATCACTTATTTTATGAATTATAAGTATAAATGAGCCCCCACCCCACTCACTTAGCCTTGTTGGGCACATCTCTACCACTGAGATTCCACTTTTAACTATATTTTGAAATAAAACCTGGACACCAAAAGCAAACCTGAAACTTTTAACATGGTGGGCTGACACTTCCGAGCATAGACAACCCTTGAACTTGAGACTATCAACTAATGAGAATATGAGAAGAGGCTCTAGCCAATTAAATGTCAATATTCACAGCAGGTGGAAAATATAATTCATTCTTGTTTAAAATGCCTTGTTTATTGTTGATGAATTTTTTGTTTAATTTTACCGACAATGATTTCATAAATAATTAAAAACAAAGAGGAAATATTACATTTTGATTCTGTTATCGAAGAGTATTGTAGGTCTACCAGAACATTTATGACAATAATAAAATAAGAACCAAATAAACATCAAATTTTAAGGCACTACTTAAATTATATTAATTTTTTGATTCAATAGAAACAGTTTAATAAACGCTATTTTTCAAGTAAACTACTAAATCAAGTATTTTTAAAAACGTTATCTCACTGAGCAAAGTGGTGTCTGCCAATTTATATAGATAAGAAACAATATATTTAAATCACACAGTTTCATTAAAAAAAACTGTTGTATTTTTATTATAAAATGTGCATTATGCGCTATGTCTTATTCACTATAATTTATGTTATAATCATGAACATAAACCCAAACTTGACTTAACAGTACCACTCAGTTTGGTGGCCTCATGAGGTAAGGTGTCACTATCACAATATACTAGATTGCCAATGATGGGGATATTGGCTTTAAAATTCCGTTCGGGTGTATTGAGAAGAGTTTTCCCTAAATTGTTTTCCACTCTCACTCCACATAAATGCGGGTTCACTTCCTTTAAATCTAGCATTCCTCATCCCTAGCTCATTACCATAATTAGTACATATGCAATGTGTGTAGGTATAACTTGAATGGGTAATAAGACACAATGCTAAAAAATAAAATGTTGCAAATTAAAAAAAAAACTTATGTTTCACCTTGTATTTGTGTGCGTCTCTCTACCCTCAGGGAATGCGGAGATGACAGAACTGTTCCAATGCCGCAAGTCTGGCACGCAATGCTGCGCCCCCAAGTCCATTATTAGGGAACTTCAGGAGCAGAAGAGTGGCAACACAGCACAGCAGCGCAATGACACTGTGGACTCCAGCTACAGGCCTACACCCCCGCATGTCCATCATATAACTGTGCCTTCACACGCAACCGGTAAATGTTTGTTCCCCTGTTACAAGCTTAGTGACTCACACCAAGTACACACATAGACAATGATGTCCGGATCGTAATATACTGGATTGCCAATGACAGAAGTCTGAGGTTCTAATAACAGCCAAATGCACTGAGAGTTATTTTCATACACGCGTGACTTTTACTGGAGGTTTTACACGCTTTTATTCCCAAATGGGGATACATTTCATATAAGTTATCATCCCAATCCACAAACTTTGAAATAATGTGTTACTAACTTTGGTCTTTAACATACTAATCCTAAAATGGGTTTTGATAAATGAAAATCCTAGGGAAGAAGGGGTTCCAGAGAAGGTAGGAGGCCAAAAGAAAATATAACTTACTTTTATATGAAACTCTCATCATCATGAACTGTTTCCAGACTGTGGCCAGGTCGTTTAGTAAAATTTCTTCATCTCCCCCTATCTTTCCTCCTTCACTTTCTTCCTATCTTCTCCTTTCACTTGCACACTTGATGTTATTTGTTCCTCCCATCTCTTCCTTGGTCTCTTTCCTACATACTTCATATCCATTAATCTTCTTGGATTCATCTCCTCTTAGATCCTCACTACATGTCCATACCATCTCATCCATGCTTCCTCAACCATCTCATGTACCCCCATAGCCCAGCTCTTGAACATACATCTTAATTCCTAATACCATATCTTCTGGTGACAGCATGCATGCTCTTCAAAAACTTCATCTCCATGGTCTCTACTTTCCTTGTTTCTCTTACATCCAAAGTCCAAGTTTCCACTGCATACATAATTATGAGTAAGAAGTATACTCTGTACT